>UESW01002663.1:65917-181070 GCA_900491605.1 Calamus simplicifolius | reverse complement strand
TCTTCCATACAAGTAGTGCCTCCAAACCTTCAATGCAAATATAACAGCAGCTAACTCCAAATCATGGGTGGGGTAATTCTTTTCATGGGATCTCAACTGTCTAGATATATAAGCCACTACTTTCCCATTCTGCATTAAAACACACCCCAAACCCTTCAATGAGGCATCACTATAGATCACATAATCACTGGCACTATCAGGTAGTATTAGGATTGGGGCTGAGGTTAATCTCTTTTTCAATTCATCCATACTCTTCTGGCATTCATTAGACCAATCAAACTTGATATTCTTTCTAAGCAGCTTAGTCATAGGAGAAGCCAAAATCGAGAAATTTTCTATAAATCTTCTATAATATCCTGCTAGCCCCAAGAAACTCCTCACCTCAGTCTGATTGGTAGGTGATACCCAATTTACTATAGCTTCAATCTTTTGAGGATCTACCATAATACCTTCGGCTGAAACTACATGTCCCAAGAACTTTACCTCATCCAGCCAAAATTCACTTTTACTAAACTTTGCATATAATTGCTTTTCTCTTAATATCTGCAAAACTGTCCTCAGATGCTGTTCATGCTCTTCACTACTTCTAGAATAAATCAAGATGTCATCAATGAATACTATCACAAATTTATCTAGATACTCTTGAAATACTTGATTCATCAGACCCATAAAAGCAGCTGGAGCATTTGTCAAGCCAAATGGCATTACCAAGAACTCATAATGACCATATCTGGTCCTGAAAGCAGTTTTAGATATATCCTCATTCTTTATTCTCAATTGATGATACCCAGATCTCAGATCAATCTTTGAAAACACTGCTGCCCCCTGCAGCTGATCAAACAAATCATCGATCCTTGGCAATGGATAATTGTTTCTAATGGTCACCTTGTTCAACTGTCTATAGTCTATACACAACCTCAAGGTACCATCCTTTTTCTTCACAAACAACACTGGTGCACCCCATGGTGATATACTGGGTCTAATAAACCCTTTATCCAATAATTCTTGTAACTGACTTTTCAATTCTTTCAATTCAACTGGAGCCATTCTATAAGGTGCCCTGGCTATTGGTCTGGTATCTGGGGCTAGATCTATACTGAAATCAAATCCTCTGTCAGGAGGTAACCCTGGCAGCTCCTCAGGAAATACATCTGAAAAATCCCTTACCACAGGGATATTCGTCAGCTCTAAACCATTGCCCTCTAGGCTCACTGCACAAGCTAAATAGGCTTCACATCTCTTTGCTAGCATTTATTGGCTGACAGAGCTGAAATCACTCCTGAGGGTAACCCCCTCCTATCACCAACAAAACAGACCTCTCTATCATCAGAAGTTTGTAACATCACCTCCTTCCTTAAGCAATCTACTCTGGCTCTATGCACAGATAGCCAATCCATCCCCAAAATGGCATCAAACTCTTTCAACCTCAAAGGAATCAAATCTGCTGCTAATTTCTGACCCTCCACAGAAATATCACAACCTCTATACACTTGGTCTGCTATAAAAGGCCTCCCTACGGGCATAGATACTACCAACTGACTACCCAACTGGCCCACATCTCTAACTAGATGCTTAGCAAACTCACATGAGATAAATGAATGCGTAGATCCAGAATCAATTAAAATATAAGCATCATGATTATCGATGGGTAGCATACCTGTCACCACATCAGGATCAATCTGAGCCTCCTGCTGGTCATGGCAAACACTCTGGCCTCGGCCTCGGAATACTGGATGACCCTCCTGGCTGATTAACATTAGGCCCCACCTGACTGGCTGAAGCCACAACACTACCATCACCCCTCCTACTAGGCTGTCCCCTTGGCATTACTGGCCCCTGAGGAAGCCCACCAGCCTGCTGCCCTCTCCTAGGGCAATCTCTCTTCAGGTGACCTAGATCACCACAAATATAACATCCCTTATTGCCCCTCTTACATTCTCCCAAATGAAGTTTTCCACATACATTACATGGAGGTATATTTCTCCCTCCACCAGAAGGACGACCCTGCTCCCCTACATCACCAGACACCCTGCTGGTGGCAACCTGAGGCACACCCCCATAAGGCTTTCTTTGAACTGGGCTAGATGCTGACA
Organism: Calamus simplicifolius; assembly: GCA_900491605.1. Lineage (NCBI taxonomy): Eukaryota > Viridiplantae > Streptophyta > Magnoliopsida > Arecales > Arecaceae > Calamus > Calamus simplicifolius. The sequence continues at coordinate 178,977 of UESW01002663.1, read as the reverse complement.
CAGATACTGATCTTCTGCCCACATCACCAGGGGCTCTAAACCCAGAATAAAACTGTCCAGTCCTCTGGGGTTTCTTAAATGGCTGAGTCCCTCCCGGAGCAGAAGAATAACTAGGAGCACTTCTTTTCATTCTATCCTGCCTCCTACTCATATATTCTTTTTCAATCTCCTCGGCTTTGAGTGCTCCCTGCACCAACTCAGAGTAACTATTGTAGGTCTGCATACAGGTCTTGGCTTTAATAGGGAGATTCAATCCATCCTGGAATAGTCGACATCTCTCCCTCTCATCAGCCACCAAGGCCCTAGCAAACTGAGATAACTCCACAAAAGTGGCTTCATAATCTGCCACGGACATCCTCCCCTGAGTCAGACAAAGGAAATCCCTCCTCTTCTGATCCCTATAAATCTCAGAATAATATTGCTGATGAAATTCTCTTCTAAAATTTTCCCATGTCAACTCCACTCCCTGGGGCTGCCTGCCCTGAATAGATCTCCACCAACTCTGGGCTCTACCCTCCAGTAAAAAGGTGGCAATACTCAGCCTCTGCTCCTCAGAGCATCCCATCACATCAAATACTCTCTCGATCCTCTGCAGCCATGCCCCGGCCTGAATAGGATCAGTAGTTCCCTGGAACTCCAGAGCCCCTAACTTTCTGGCTCTTTCCACATTCCTCACAACCTCCGTATTTTTAGATGGAAGGCTAGAACTAGCACCCACAGCTGCTACCACAGCCTGAGTAATCATGCCTACCAACTCTGACATACTAGGCCCCTGAGTCTGTACTCGAGATGGGTCTACTGGCACAGGGGTAATAGACTGTGAAGAAGACTCTGGCATCTGCTCTGAAGACGCCCTCACTCTAGCCTCATTAGATACTGGCTCGGTGGAATCACTAGAAGCCATTCTATCAATTTGACTTCTTCTAACTGACCTTCTGAGTCTACTTTGACCTTTGCTTCTATCCCTGCCTGAAGATTGCTCTGTCTCTCTAGATGCCTTTGTAGTAATCGTCCTACAAGACATTATTCATTACATCAGTTTCATCATTCAATAGCTATAATCATAAACATTCAATCATCCTAGACTCATACTCATACTTATTCCCCTAGGACCTAATAACCTAGGGCTCTGATACCAAAACTTGTCAGCTCCCCCTCCTCTCTGGGGCCACCGACAGCACACCTGCACACTTGTGGTAATCGGATAGAGTTTTACTAGTCTTTATGTAGCGCTCCATAAAGAGCTAGAGAACCCCAACTAATTATCATAAGTGGCAGACACACGAAAACACATCCTGTTAAAAACTTTTCATTTTCATCTCAATTATATACACAAATCACTCAATCAACACTAAGCATCAACCTGCTCAGATAATATTTTTCATGACATTCCTCAGGCAGTTTACAAGATCACATTCACAATCGACATCAAAATCCTAAGTGCACACATCATGCTCATAATTTTCTCCAAAACATAAGTCTCGTATTCATATCCAAAAAGGTCTAAAACATCATTACATCTCACTGTACACATACACATATACAAAATACAAATATCAAACCACACTCTCTCAATATACAAGGCTAGCATTTATACACCCTTGCATCCAAGCAAGCTTCACCAGCTAAGGGTTCTGTCCTGTCTTGTGATCCTGGCAGAAATACTCACTGATCTGAAAGAACATTTAAATCATAGAGGGATGAGACCTAAGTCCCAGTGACTGGATAACCATCTAACTATGGAGAAATAGAGAACCATAACCTCTTATTTTCAATCGTATGCTGAACTATTTAGCTTGTACAACTCAAAGTACATTTTTAACATGATATCAGATAAAATAAAATGTAGCTTATTCTTCAAATAACATATCAGTACTGAAATACTCTATAATAACTTTTCACTGAAAGATAACTCATTAAGATAAAAATCCATGCATTACAATATAAAGATATGCATTCTTTATCTACAACCCAGACTCCAGACTCCCATCGGATCTGCTTGCCCACTGGCATCTCAAGTAAGCTCTCCCTCTCGGGATAACTATTTGGCCCATTGGCCCTTTTTATATCACAACATATGCTTTTAGATCTCATGATGCTGGGCTGTGTGTGTAATGCCTCTGAGGTACCACCCTACAGTCGCCCTTCCGTAGGTGTACTCTCATCGGGTGCGTGACTAGCAACAGGATCCCCGCACAAATAGCACCCCTTACCCGTGCGGTTCACCTGGCAAAGTGCTTTGTTCCTTAACCCTGGAACCTCGGGTTTTCTCTCTGCCCCCACGGGCTATATATAGTAATCAGCTCCACTGAGCTATGATTCATGCCCCCACGGGCTGCTCACAACCAGCCCCACTGGTCTGGTTAAGCGTGCACTCACCCCTGATTCTGGGGTTCATCGTACGATTGTTCGCAAGGAGGTGCCGGCTCGATAGTAGTGTGCAATGCTCATGCTACAGTACAGTCTAAAGGGTGATCAGCCCCCTAGCTGCCTGATGCTCAGTATGATACATACATCATTTGTAAAGCTTTATCATGCAAATATGCCATGTATACATTAAAAATCCCCTCATCGAAACTCATGCTTATGTGTTTATGCTCAAAACTCATGCTCGAAACTCATGCTTATTTCTTTATGCTTAAAACTCATGCTCAAAACTCATTTATCAGAATATCATATACTAGGTTCTCATTTCTCATATTTAAAACATACATAATACTCTGCTAAACATAACATACCATAACTAGGTATTAATCTCATTATACTAGCTCAAATTAACTTCTCATTGCTAGATGAGAAACCCACTCACCTTAGTAGGTTACTCCTCGACTGGTACTCAACTCTGGTATTCCGGCTCCCTGGAATAACCCTCTTGACCTACGTCAACATACAGATACGATAGCTATTAGGATTACCTCCACACGAGGTTTTCCCACGAACCATGCATGCATACATGATCTATCCTCTAATATCTCATTATTTTCTTCCACCCTTTCTCTACTCAAGATTACTTCTACTATTACCTCAAAATACAATAATCTAAGAAAATCTAAAGTCATACAAGATCTAGGGAAGCTATAGCTTACCTGGAGTCGAGCACAAACCCCAAGCTTCCCTTTCCCTTTCTCTTTCTTCCTCCTTTTTCTTCTTCTTCTTCTTCCTCTTCCTCTCTTTTCTCCTCTTCTTTCTCTCTTTCTTTCTTTCTTTCTTTTCTCTGGCTGAACCCACGTTTCCCTTTTTCTCTAATGACTTGGGGACCAAGTCATTGGAAACTTAAGGGTTAAGGCATGCCAAATTCCCTTTTGCCCTCAAACACTCTTAACGCACGCTTTTTGGAAAACACGTGGCTCACTTATAACCATGATATTTTGCCCTTAGATTTTCTTTCCCAAGTTGCCCTTAACACAATTAGCAATTGACATCGGAGCCTTTTCCCATTTTGCCCCTGATATAGCATTTTTTTAATCGATTTATAGCCCAGATCATCATTTTTCACTTAAATCGATACTTTTATGTAACATTTCTAAGAAAAGACTTTACCAGCTTGAAGAACTCGATTTTAGAAATCCAACGGTTCAAACGGCATCCAAATCGGACTTGAAACGGATTAAATATGAAATTCTCAAGATTTAACTCAGAAAAACCTGCCGTCTTGGAGTCGGCTCCAACAGATTTGGAGTCGGCTCCAGCAGAAATAGGTGTCGACTCCAGAAAAGTAGGGGTCGACTCCAAAAAAGTAGGGGTCGACTCCAGCTCTGCAGGTGTCGACTCCAAAGCGTGCCGAAAGTTTAAAACCGTGCCGGAGTCGACTCCACTCCAATAGTGTCGACTCCAACCACTAAAAACATCATTTTAGGATAAAACTCAAACTAAACTTGATTTTTCTTGTGATTTAAACCCATTAAAACTTAAGTCTCTCAATTTCTTAAATCAACCTCATTAACATTCAGAAATATACTTATTTACTCCAAAATTTCTTCTCTTTACATTTATCAAAAGGCCAACACACCCACATTTCACTGAAACTTTCTGACTTTCATTTCAAATGAAAATGCCATAAATTACAAGGTTTTCAGGATGTTACATATCATCTACATATACTTCCATGTTGCGGCCGAGCTGGTCTTTAAAAACCTTGTTCATCAGCCTCTGATAGGTAGCTCCTGCATTCTTCAACCCGAAGGACATTACTTTATAACAATAGATGCCCTTCTCGGTGATAAAGAAGTATGCTCTTCATCTAAGGGGTTCAATTTTATCTGATTGTACCCTGAGAAGGCATCCATGAAGCTAAGAAGTTCATAACCAGAAGTTGAATCTACCAACTGGTCGATCCGTGGCAACAGAAAACTGTCTTTAGGACAGACTTTGTTAAGATCGGTGTAATCGATGCATATTCTCCATCCCCCGTTGGCCTTCCGGACCATGACCACATTGGCCAGCCAATCAGGATATTGTGCCTCCCGAATATGACCGGCCATAAGCAATTTATCCACCTCTTCGTCAATGACCTTCTGCGCTCAGAGGCGAAACTCCTTTTCTTTTGGCGGACAGGGCGACAGCTTGGGTTGATATTAAGTTGATAAATAATCACCTCTAGAGGAATCCCGACCATGTCCGTCACTTTCCAGGCGAAGACATCCGCATTTGTCGATAAGAAGGCTAGGAGCTGATCCCGGACTTCAGGGAAGAGGAGCTCACCAATTTGCACGATCTTAGTGGGATCATCCCTAGGGGGCAAGATATTAGAAGCTCTGCCGGCTCTCCCCTCCGCTCAACTTCTCTAGGGTCAAACGACTCGGCGACCGGAGGAATTCTAGCCACCTGAGGACTAGGGGCTAAATGATAGCAGGGTCTAACCGAGTCTACCTCTCCGTGCATTGCACCAACTCCTTGGTTGGTAGGGAACTGCACCAACAGGCGCTTGGTAGATATAACTACATCTAACATATTCAACCCGGGGCAGCCGAGAATGGCGTTGTAAGCCAGGGGGACCCGAACCACCAGAAAATCCAGCATTATCGTGCTTTGACATGGTGGCGATCCTGCCGTTGCCGGCAAAGTAATCTTGCCTTCCACTCATATAGAGTCTCCAGTGAAACCGACTAGAGGGACGGCTACAGGTCAAAGAGAGTCAAGAGGTAAATTCATCCGAAGAAATGCGTCGTAAGTAAGCACATTAGCGGAGCTTCCACTGTCGATTAAGATCCTCTTTACAGGATGTTTAGCGACCGTCATCGAAACAACGACGCTATCATCTTTTATAACATTACCCCCCGCTATATCTCCCTCAGAAGGGATTACATTATCTAGCTCTCCCCCTCCCCTTGGCCTCTTAGAAGATGAGGCTCTTCCGTGGGAAATCATGCCTACCATCCATTTGTTGGGGTGTTATCGATGTTGGCTTGAGCGGGAGGAGGTCCCATCAAAGCTGGTATGGGAGGAGCCTCTTTCTTCTGGATGTACTGCCCAAGATATCCCCTCTGAATGAGCTCTTCGATGGATTGCTTCAAGTTCCGACATTCTTCAGTGTCATGGTCGTAATCCCTGTGGAAATGGCAATAATGGCTCCTGTTGTGGGCGGCGCCCTTCTTTAACGGGGGTGGACGCCGTAAATAAGGCTCATTTTCAATTTCCATAAGGATATGAGCCCGGGGCGCTAGGAGGGGTGTAAGATGGTCTTCTCTGGGAGCCGAACTCTTGCGGCGGTCAGTGGGTCGGCGCGAGGGTTCGGACTTCTTGGGAGGGGGCCCGCTCAACTCTGGGCGAGCGGGTCTCTTGCCAGTCCTCTCCTGTGCACCTCTCCTTGATGAATCAGCTTCGTCGGCGCGGATGTACTTCTGCGCACGGCTCAAGAGATCAGCATAAGAGCAAGGAGGTTTCTTGTCCAGAGAGTAAGTAAAACGGGAGGGACGGAGCCCCCGTTTTAAAGCCAGCGTGGCTACAACATCTTCAAGATGATAGACTTCTAGGGCCGCCACCTTGAAACGAGTTATAAAGTCTTTCAAAGGTTCTCCTTCTTGTTGCTGCACGGAGAATAAGCTGTCTGCTACTCGAGGAATCTTTCGACAAGCGTCGAAATGAGCCAGGAAAGATCTCTCCAGTTGTCGAAAAGAATCAATACTACGTGAGGGCAGACGAGAATACCAAACACGGGCCGCCTTACGGAGGGTGGCCGGGAAAGCAATGCATAAGAGGGCATCAGTCGCTCCTTGGACCTGCATAATAGCTTTATAGCTCTTCAGATGATCTAGGGGATCGGTCGTACCGTCATAGGGGGTTGAGGAAATCGGAATCTCCTTGGAATGAGCTCTTTCATAACCCGCCGAGTAAGAGGGGGGCGGGTGTCATAATCCGACCCCGGCTGATTGTTGATCCTTTGACTAAGCTCCTCCAGCCTTCGATCTTGCTCCTCAAGATGCCTTTCCATCCGATCAGTCATATGTCCTCCGGCCGGTTCAGGGGAACTAGAAGGAGACTGACGACGCCACCGGCGGTGCTCCGCATAAGATTCCTTCCCCCGGTGCCGCCCAACAGGTGGGCTGCTAGGGGAACGGGTGAGAGAACGCGAGCCGTCCCGGGAGCTTTGAGAGCGCCGCCCTTCTGAGGAATAAGGGCGGAGAGGCTTTGTTGGAGGGGATCTCCCTCGAGCTGATTGTCGGCTGACAGGAGTAGCCGACCTGGCAATAGAGGTGGCTCGAGCCGTTGCCGGGCTCCTCTGGAGTGCTGTTCCTGCATCTGTTGGACCATCCCAATAAGAGTTTGGACTTGCTGGGTAAGGATCAGCAGTGGGTCTTGAGGGATAGCTGGAGCCGGTAGCGGCGAGGGAGGAACCGGAGGGTTCGACTTCACTGGCTCAGAAGAGCCAAGAGTTTTGAGATCATGGTTGGGAGGCGAAAGATGCCCCCCAGACCAATCAGAGGGATCCTCTTCCAGAGATCTAGAGCTCATGTTCGTGGAACCGCAGAACAGGTATTACTCACTGCTCCGATGATGTCCCCCTTCCTGGCGCGCCAATCTGTTGATACTGAATCACCAGTCTTGTTTTCTTTCTTTCTTGTTATGAGATCTCTTACTGAAGAGAGAGTCCTCCCTCCAGAACCCTCTCCCCCCCTCTTATCCCCTCTCGAGCTTTTCTCTTTTTTTTTTCTTTTTTTCTCTGGATCCACAGGTCCACATGTCAGATAAACGTTTTCCCTAGCCCAGCGTCTGCTACGTGGTTATTCATCGATGATTAATAATAAAGGTATTAAGAAACTTGCTCATGAAGATAAGGATCTTTATGATAACCTTGGTTATCCCAAGGGAATGTCAGGGTTAGTGGGAATGTCAGAGTCAGAGAAAAGGTATCCGGCCCTAAAATAGGAGCTCAGTATCTCCTTTTTCTAGATGAACGGCGATATTCCAGTGTTTGTCTTATTCGAAACATTTAAAGCGTCATGATGCTTAATGATTCTCGATTTCTGTTCCGGACACGACAGCTTATCGTGTTTAGTGCTTCTGATACGAGAATCATTCCAAGAATGGGGGCGTCTAGGTCTAGGGGCCGCCCAAACTTTGGAGGCCGCCTAGGACCAGGAGGCCGTCCAGGTCCTGGGGGCCGCCTAGGACTAGGGGTCGCCCAGGCCCTGGGGCCGCTCAGGACTGGGGGTCGCCTAGACTTTGGGGGCCGCCTAGGACTAGGAGGCCGCTTAGGACCTGGGGCCGCCTAGGACTGGGGCCGCCCAGACTTTGGGGGCCGCCCAGACTTTGGGGGCCGCCTAGGACTTTGGGGGCCACCTAGGACCAGGAGGCCGCCTAGGTCCTGGGGGCCGCCTAGGACTAGGGGCCGCCCAGGCCCTGGGGGCCGCTCAGAACTGGGGGTCGTCCAGACCCTGCGGGCCGCCTAGGACTAGGAGGCCGCCCAGGACCTGGGGGCCGCCTAGGACTAGGGGCCGCCCAGACTCTGGGGGCCGCTCAGGACCGGGGGTCGTCCAGACTCTGGGGGTCGCCTAGGACTAGGAGGCCGCTTAGGACCTGGGGGCCGCCTAGGACTGGGGCCGCCCAGACTTTGGGGGCCACCTAGGACCAGGAGGCCGTCCAGGCCCTGGGGGCCGCCTAGGACTAGGAGCCGCCCAGACCCTGGGGGCGCTCAGGACTGGGGGTCGCCCAGACTCTGGGGGCCGCCTAGGACTAGGAGGCCGCCCAGGACCTGGGGGCCGCCTAGGACTAGAGGCCGCCCAGACTCTGGGGGCCGCTCAGGACTGAGGGTCGCCCAGATCCTGGGAGCCGCCTAGGACTAGAAGGCTGCCCAGGACCTGAGGGCCGCCTAGGACTAGGGGCCGCCCAGACTCTGGGGGCCGCTCAGGACCGAGGGCCGCCCAGACTCTGGGGCCGCCTAGGATTAGGAGGCCGCTTAGGACCCGGGGGCCGCTTAGACTGAGGCCGCCCAGACTTTGGGGGCCACCTAGGACCAGGAGGCCGTCCAGCCCTGGGGGCCGCCTAGGACTAGGGGCCGCCCAGATCCTGAGGGCCGCTCAGGACTGGGGGTCGCCCAGACTCTGGGGGCCGCCTATGACCAGGAGGCCACCCAAGACCTAGGGGCCGCCTAGGACTAGGGGCCGCCCAGACTCTGGGGACCGTCTGGGGCCAGAAGGCCACCCAGGACTCGGATCTTGATTTTTTGTTTTCTAACAGCATCATTTACTAACTATTTTATTTACTAACTATGTCACGTACACTTTAGGCTTCATTGTTGTATGAATGGCTGCTCCTTTCGGCTTGACTTTTGGTGCGTATTCATTCCTCTAGGTTCATGCAAGATCTCCAATACCTCACTTATTTTAAGCTTCTCCACACTCAGAATCCGTTTCAGCTACATGGCTTTCTTGAGCCGCATCCCTGCGATAAGATGAGACCACCTCCTTGATTTTAATCAATTTACATAAATATCTTCTTTGTGAATGATTTCAGAGCCTATTCTCCATTTTCTCACCTGCAGTGCATCATGTGACTGGTGTTGATGATATAAAATTAGTAAATTGACTACGGGCACTTGAGTTGTTTGCAAGCCATTCTGTTCCGCAATGATTTAGAGAGGCTAAAATTGAAGCTTCTGCACTCCACAGAAAAAAAAAAAAAAAATCTAGCAGTATTTTGTTCAACATGAATCCTTATAAGCCATATAGGAATATCACTTCAGAAAGCTCGGCTCAAAAAATCCATAAACAAGGAAGAACTCCTATGGAACCAGGAAATAGAGGCACAATTGTAAAGACTTCCACCAGACTCCAGACTTCAAGCAGCTGCATTATAAATGCCTTATCACATATGAAAAAGTATAACAAAAGCATCATATATTTAACTTTTATCCCCTCAAGAATGTGTTTCTGATAAAAAAGTGCACATGTTATACAACTGGTCCTATATTGGCATAAAAATATCAAAATAATTGGAATAATATAGGTTCATTGGGAATTAATGTCTGGTCCAGAATCTTTGAAGTTTACATTCAACTCGGTAGCTTGTATAACCTATCATCTTTTGCTTTAGCTCGCAATATCACTTGAATGATTTCCTAGAACTTGGAGCAGCAGCCAGCTAACAACAAAATGATGAAAACAGTCCATTTGACTCCAGGTTTGTTTGGTCATCTATTGAGCTGGAGCACATGGAAACATTGAGATCATCTCTGCAATAGAAACTACTACATGTATAGAAGGCAGCAATATCATGCTCCTGACGAGATTACTGATTCATCAGATGAGTTAAAAATGCACATGTCATGATACTAGGCAACTGAAATCTCGCTCATATCTGGAAGACAAGCCAACCAAGGAAGCAGTCTTTCGTGGACTAGATCTGGTCTATCATCATGGGGACAGTGGCCAACTCCCTCTAGGATGTAGAGTTTCACATTTGAAAATTGAGAAGGGAGTGAAGAGAAATACTTCCCCACAGGTCCATCAATAGGTGTAAATGGGTCTTGATCACCCCACAATACCAAAACAGGAAGAGAGATTTTTTGCATCAAAGATGTAGGACTTGGCCCTGGAGGGCCAGTAACAACAGAAACAAATGCATCAAGAGCCCCTGTATCATCAGCCGGTCCCCTAATAATCTGCACATATCCAGGAAAACACCAAACAATTAGTAATCAGTGGTAAGAGGCACTATTGATGGACAAAAATGTAGTAGAAGGAAGCTCGAAAGTAAGCCAGAAGGCATGTGAAAAAACCAAATATCAGTTGACTGGAAGACAGACAACAAAGGGGGAAGGTGTAAGGTGATGCAGATTGTCAACTGAGACTCCATGCTACCTCAATTAGATCCTCATCAACAGATTCTTTGTTTCCATAAACAGAAAGTAAGATGTTCTTCAGATTCTCCCTGTTTCAACAAATACTTACTATTATTAGACTACCAGTGAAGTTGCATTTCATCACTTAAACATGAAAAAGAACACCTGCCATGTGTACCTTTCTTTGACACGCTCGAAAAGTGCTGATGCTATTGTCCTCTGCTTTAGTAAGAAGTCGAACAGCCAAAGCAAAGGCAGCAGCAATTTGATCCTCCAGTCGTCAACTATCGCCTTGTTGTTCATGCCACCTGCACAATTTAGTAGCACAAGACCCCGGACCAGGTTTCCGGTGGACTCTGGTTTGTTACCATGATCATTAGTTAGAGAAGCAGCTTTCTCATGAGCAAAGAAATCAGAAAAATATGACAGAGATATCTAAAGGATTTGACAGAATTTCTTCAAGTGGTCATAAACCAGAAGGCTATCAGAAGGTACAAGAAGTGTAGAGCCATGGCTGACCTGAAGCAGCAATAACACATGCAAGGCTTCCGACTGAGTTCCCAACCAACACTGTGGGCTTCTTGACGACTTCATTTAAGAAATCCAATATCAGCTGTTCAGTAAAACAATATATTTTATGTAAGAGTAAGTAACAAAGAAGACTCCCTAACAAAGTAGAAGTTAGAAGAAGAAAATGCACCTGAGCCCATGTTTCCATTGTGTAAGAAAATCCTGCCGGCTTCTCTGATGCACCAAATCCAAGGAGGTCAATGGCATATACAGTGTAGAACTTTGACAACACTCCAATATTCCTAAAGCACAGAAAGCCAATATATTTAGTATAATATTTTGGAAAGGGAGTAAACTATTATGACAATACTTTTCGTGAGTTCAGACATAAATTTGTGGAAGATTAAAAGGCAGCAATAAAAGACTGAAATTCTCCAACATTGCAAAACATAGGTAGACAGCATAAGGATCTCAAGGAGGGTGCCAACGACCTTAGTTACTTAAGTCTCCGGGTATTAAAATCTTGCTCTAGGATCAGAACTTATCCTCACCCAATTTTGTCCAGGTTACCGCTCATCCTAGTTCTCAAAAAACACAAGGATCTCAAGAAGAAGAATAAATGAATTACTAAAATGGGTCAACAAAAATCAAAGGATCAAACAAGTAGTGATGAGGATGAGATGATCTAAACAATAAAGTAATTCAATGTTCCAATATAAGCAGATAGCATTAGAGAGAAACAAAGCTTCTTAACTGTGTCCAAAGACAATCTTTTCAGCTATTTCTCCTGCTCATTCTTTTGGTCCTACAGTTGAACTTACAGAAGAATGGTTGGGTATACTTAAAGCATACACATTCTTTCAGACCGATCACATCATCCTAGAGGTGACTATCTACTGGCAGCAACTGGTTGAACAGGGAAGAGGATCATATCAGCAACCACCCCATCTTGCGGCACATGAGATCCCTCAACTCTCAACTCAACTCAACTCATCTAAGCCTTTTCCCAACTACATGGTGTCGGCTACATGAATCTTCTTCCTCACTCTACTCTATTAGGACTAAGTCAACATTCAAATAGCAAATAGTTATATTATTTTTAATTATTTCTGTCCATATTAGTTTAGGTTTACCTCTACCTCTATCCTTACCATGTTAAAAGATCACTCTTTCTAACTAGAGCATCTAAAGGTTTACGTATATGTCCAAACCACCGCAATTGATTCTCTTATTTGATCTTCAATTGGGGCTACTCTTATCATTTCTCTTATATATTTATTCTAATTCTATCTTTTAAAGTTTTACCACATATTCATTTTAACATACGCATTTCTGTTACACTTAATTTATTCACATGTTTAGTATTGTCTAATACTCTGTTACATATAGTATAGCTGGCCTAATAGCGGTTTTATAGAATTTTCTTTTAGTTTTAATGGGATGCGCCGATCATATAATACTTCCGAAGCATTCCTCCACTTAATCCATCCTGCTTTAACTCTATGATTCACATCTTCATCTTGCTAGATAATTGATTCAAATACCTAAATTTTTCACTCGATATCTCTTGGCTTGCAATCTTCACTATTTCTTCATTTGTATTTCTACTTCCACTAAAATTATATTTCATGTATTCAGTTTTAGTTCTATTAATATTAAAACATTTAGATTCTAAAGCTTCTCTCCAAATCTCTAGCTTAGCATTTACTCCAGATTTAGTTTCATCAATCAACACTATATCATCTGCAAATAACATACACATGGGATATCATTTTGAATATTTGGTTAATTCATCCATAACTAATACAAAAAGATATGGACTGAAGGTAGATCCTTGATGTAAACCTACAGTAATTAAAAACTCACTAGTTTCTTCTATTATTATTTTAACAATAGTTATTTCTCGATCATACATATCTTTTATCAATTCTATATACCTTTTGGCAACTCATTTTTTTCTCTAAAACTCACTATATTATTTCTCTAGGTACTCTACCATATGCTTTCTCTAAATCAATAAAGACCATATAAAGATCTTTTTTTTTTTTCTTACCTCTCTATCAATCTTCTTAATAAATAAATAGCTTCCATGATCGATTTTTCATATATAAATTCCAAATTAATTATTTCTCATACAAAATTCCCTATTTTCATTGTATTCACACTCTTCATGAGGGAAATCAAGCAGCAGATTATCCGGCAAACCTTGCATCATCATCATCATCATCCCGTAGTTTCCGTTGGGATAGGAATTTTCGTCCAGGGCTTAATCTTATTCTTGTTGGTGATAGGTGTAGTGTATCCTATACAAGAGGAAGTTAATCATGTTTTTTTTTTTTTTTTTTTTTGAAAAAAGGTGGCCACCACTAGGGGTTGAACACTGGATTTCTCGCATGGAAAGAAGAGTGCTGACCAATTGAGGAAAAAGTTAGCGCGTAAGCTCATTTTATGTGTCTTGATGAATTCTATAGAACCCAACCCAATTCCAACCAATGAGAAGGGTAAAATTAATATCTGAACGGAATATAAATCCAAATTTCTCCATCCTAACAATCTAGTTTGGCAGGTTTTTAACAGCCATAGTATAGACTGAAATCCGTTGGTCAGTTAACAGGTATCGGCGGCCGGAATCTCTAACACGAAATGAGTAGATTTGATGTCATCTCTCTTCCGGTAGATTTGATGACAAAGGAGGATACTGCAATAAAAGATGCGGAATGAATCTAGAAAAAGAAAACACCTCAACAAGATGGGGACTTTTTCCCTTCTTACCTTCGCCAGTGGGCGACAGAGGCACCAAAGCCATGGACGAGAAGAAGGGGAGGACCCTTCCCCTTGACGAGAAAATTGATGTCGAATTCTTTCCACCTCCAGGTGCTACAGCAGTTATATATCTCCTTCAGCTCTCTGCTGCTGCTGTCCACAAGAGTGGCAGCCGAAATTCTACCCCCAGAAGCAGTCCTGAGACGACGACCACTTCTAAGATGGCCAAACGAGGAGGAGGAGGAAGAAGACGACGACCCACAAGGGGAGTGAGACAAAAGAGAAGGGGTGGAGAAGGAAGAGAGACGAGCTGTTGGGGATGATGGAGAGAGGGAGGTGGCCGGGAGCAGAGCAACCGCCATCTCCAGCTCTCTCCTGGTACTCTCCAGACCAGACTAGTTCTAGTGGTCTCTAAGACGATGGAGGGCAGGTGGTCATTGCATAACGCGGCTGCCGTCTTTCCCACCATGAAACAAAAAGAGTCCAAGGCCGTGCCTCAAATTGCCCCATAACAATTTTATTATTTGAGGTTTTTTTTTTATTCTTTTAATTTTTATTAAACAATAACAAAAACAATAAACAAAAAAAAGGACTAGGATTAACTTTTTTTTTTTTTTTTTTAGATAGCATTTTCATTATTTGAGGCTTTATTCCGAAGTGCACGAATAGTATAATCATATCAAATTTCACACAAATCGATAAATTATAGATAAAACTTTGATAGTAAAATATTCATTTTTTATTTAAAAATTTTCATTGAATTTCTTTTAAATTTTTATCAAAACAATATCAAATTTTAATCAGACTTCTATTTAGAATTGCATTTATAATTTATATTCTTCTAATTTATTGTAAAAATTATTTTTAAAATATTAATAAAAAATTGTACAAATTTTCTTCATCAAAAAAAAAAATCAATGCAGGTTGCTTATCTCTGAGTTCAATGCCGGTGGCCAACCAACCCATCGCATTGCATAACCTCCATTTTGCCTCCATATGGTATGAGCCATTCATCATCCCAGAGGCCCCAAGATCCACCATTGATATGGGACATATAATGAGAAACACATAGCAGTTCCAGCAAAGATCTTGGTTGAATCAAAAAAGCAAGACACCTGAAAATATGTTCATCGCCAATCCAAAGCTTTGTATCTATCCATAAATATGGCATCCAAAAGAGGGTCTTACATAAAGCTCCATCAGACTGTACATCAAAACATATAACCATCCATACGGATTTTAAATTTTTCTCACTGGTTGGTGAAAGGAATCAGCACTACTGAGAAAATGTGTCAACACGAATAGAACACAAGAATCGCTCGGACTTAATGGTTGTGAGCTGCAGCTGAAGCCATGCACCCTCCTTGATTAAGGGGTACGCAATCATGAACACTTAGGACATCTTGTACGCCCAACCATGGTCATTGAGGAATGCTTGAACTGCTTCCTTGATGGCAAGGTTTGGCACCAGTTGGTGTAGTTCAAGTGGCTCTCTTGTGACAGGATCAAACTTGCCCACCTAAATTTGAGAAAAAATGTCAAACTTAAAAGCATAACCATAAAGAAGCAGCAATAAGCTCAACTACAGCAGGAAACTTAAGAAATCACCCTCTGAAGATGATCAAGAAGCACTGCCCTTTCATAAGTAATGCCACTTGGAGTGATCACAGGATCGCGAAAGATATCGAGTGTAATTTTACAACACAAGTAGTCAGGCACCTAAACATCAACAATGGCTACAACTGTTATCAGTAGAAGGGAATGGAGAAACAAAGAACATCCCAAGTAAAATTAGAAGTTAGCTCACTTCTGATGGTGAAACAGCTAGTGCAGCCTTGGTAAACACCTCGCGAAGTAATTCCAACTGCTGAGAATGATCATATCCTTTGAAGCCATTTTCAGCATCAGAAGCATCAATAAAACAATAATCTATAAGAGCATTTTCACATACTTTCCTGAAATACAATGCAGGATGGTCGTGTTTAGTAAGATGCAAATGCCTGTGCTTCTTAATACATCGAGTAGAAGAGATGAATATATGGACCTTTCACACACACACACATATATACCTCAAATTCTGCAGCCTTGATACTTGCTTGCTAGATGAATCTTCCCATTCCATGTACTTTGCTCTAGCAAGAACCTGCCAAATCTCCTCGATCATGTAGCTTGCTGGCTTAGCACCTCTCCCACGTTCCAAAGCCTATCTCATGTAAGTTTTGCAGACCTTAGTTATTAACATTATCCAGGTAATGCTTAAAATGATAAAATAACTAAAATTGGCATCACTTGCTAAAAGAAGAAGAATAATAGAGCTCATTACAGAATTATATATAGACATGCAGAACAAGACTAATAATCAGAAAATTCTGCTGCTAAAGACAAGGCAGAGAATTGAGGCAAGTATGACCCTTGAGTCATATAGCTGTTATGTTAACACTAAAAGGATCAGAGCAACCAGTTTTTCTGCATTACAAGTTTGTAACCGAACCGATTTTACCAGCAGTTTCACCATGATCAGTTATCACAAGGCATCACTTATTAAAGTTGATTAGATTGTAGCAAAACCCTGAGTACTCATGTTAGGGGAGGTGGATGATAGTTTAATTGGTAAAAGTAAAAAGATCTATATTCACCAAGTTAACCATGATTTCTCTATCAATGGAGGAACCTGTAAACTTTCTATTGTCATATTCTCTATACATCTCAATTAAAATTATCAATATTTTAATGAATGCCTATATATTCATCTCGCAAAATACACCAGTCAATGTTATTTTGCAACACTATATCTCATTATAAAGCAAACTCCCTCCGGAATGGGTGGATTGGATGTTCAACCATCCCCACCTCAAACATGTTTATGAGTGATCCTGATATTAAAAAATACACCCCTCTTCCTTTAGTTCTTGCATCTTTAAGAGAGAGAAAAATAAAAGTACACCAGCCAAAAGTGGACATATGGCTTGAATTAAATGTTGAATTAAAAGTGGACAATTTGTTACCAGAAATAATAACCAACTGAAATCACAGTCAGAGTTTACTGCTGGAAAATGATTCTGATAAACAAATCGATTATTCTTTTCTACTTTCAATTGGTCAACAGAATTTTTTGTTGCAAGATAACAGTGGTTTAACCAAATATAAAGACAATGCATTGTCATCCTCATGAATTTTAGATGCCTGCACTATTAGATAGAATAACAAACCTTCTCCAATTCCCTGATTCCCCCAGCATAATCTTGTCTCTCTAGCAATGCAAGCCCCAACATATAGTGTGCCTGTGAAAGCAATGAAAAAATCAACTTGGTTAAGCAAATTAAAAAAAAACCAAATTAGCTAAATAAAGCATGCCACAACTACTGTAGAAAAAATTCTACTGTCATTTCAGGTTATAATATGCTATTATATTAATTGGATCTTTCTAGGATTTCTTTTTTCCATTTGATGAGTTCAAATTATAAATCACAAGCATTGTTGTATATCTATATAGAGTGTTTGACTTGGCTACACTTGAGTGGACTATCCACTCAAATTTGATCTAAGATAGATAATGAGAGTTCTACATCAATGATGCAAACCACTAGATGTGATTTATCATCTTTAAAATGCTTGAACATCAAACGTGATTTAAAGACCCTTAACCCATGTATCAATCGGTCCAAAAATTGAGCAGTCTAAATAACATGAAAATAAATATTTTTTAATCAATTAATGTATGGGCTAGAAGTCTTCAAATCATATAAATTTTGATGTTCAAATATTTTAGATATAACATAATTCAAATTATTGATGTGAGACCTTCATCATCTAATCTAGACCCAATCGAAACTAAGTGAAGATCCTCTCGAGTGCAACCAAGTCAAGCTCTAGATATGTATGCATATAAGAATAATATGTTTGGTAAGCTGTAATGTGTCAGATATGATAGCACCGTATACATCAAGGCAAAAACCAATACAAAATTAAGACATCTTGCAAAATTTCAATACAACCATAAAAAGGTCAAACTAACCTAAGAAACAGGCATCCCCAAATTCTAAACAGAGGATTATTTGCAACTCCCAGTAGCATAACATAAAAGAGAATTTAAATTTAATGCTCAAGCATCATGTGCTGCTCCTTGAGACGTAGAAAATGCAAGACTGCTAAAAAATTTCAAGGTCAAGTAGTCAAGTAGCACTTACTTTGAAGGTAAAGTAGCGCTTACTCATTTCAAAACAACTGCTATTATGGGAATCAGCATGAATTTAAAATCTTCTTGAGATTAATCTAAATCATAAGAATCTTCTAGTAAAATTCATACTTCAACTGTGGAAATCCTTTCCTATGATAAAGATCAGCTGCACATGTCCAAAGGTCTTGCAAATCAACTGCTTGTGCCTAAAATCCAAATGAATGATGTGATTTTTCTATAAAGTGAAGCAATATCTCCCATTGTCCCATATGTTTACCCATATTTCATATGGTACTAAAGCTTGCCTGCCATTCTGGTGAGAGCCTTTTGGTTCCTATTAAATAGATTGTTTAAGCCACTTCACGTTAATCATACCATCTGTTGCTTCTCCACCTTGCTCTATTGCATTGGCAAATCCTCATTCAAAATATTCATAAGTAACCTATCCAAATTTTCTAGTATCTTCATCCTTTATACATCCAGTGTGCTTTGAGCCTCCCTTTTCTTTTCCCAACTCATAAGCTTTACTTGTAAAGATAGTCTATTTACAAGCTTCTTTAAAATCATTATGACTTTGTAAAGCAGGAGTTCATTAATTATTTAATTTCATCTTGGACCTCTGCATTTCAACCAGTTGGCTTGATTGCATATATTATTGCAGCCTTATATTCAGTCTGTAATGCATTTTTAATTCACCTTCTTCACTAATGTGAGCTTCTACATACAAAGAATCTATCCATATGCTACATTGTGTATGGTGACACAGATACTCAACTTAGTGTTTCTCAAGCAATTGATACCGCTCGAACAATTTGACTCCAACACATGCTCCTCAAGTTATGGCCTTAAAAGATTGTTGTTGAGGAGGTTGTTTCAAACCAACTGAAGGCAGCATGTTCTACATAATAGAAAATTTATCTGACTATCATCATGACGCTCATGATAAGAATGAGTACCTTTGACAAAATATGTGGCTGTTTTTATTAAGTCAAGTAACTCTAACTATTATTCCTTGAACATAAAACACATGCATGCAACTACAATAACATACCATCAAGAAATAAATAAAGCAGATCCGTTAGATGTTTTCTAGGTGAGTATTACCTAATAACAATTAGATAATAAAGCAAATAAAAGAAAACTGAGAGTTAACCATGAAACTAACCATGAAACTAACTCAAACAAGAAGCAGATGAAATTGATCAAGGCAAGATATGAAAATTTGGAATGTCTAAATCTCCCCCTCAAGTTTTGGTTGTGCTTCACAATAAGAATTTTGGATTAGTTCATGTGAAATTGTATAAAGAGAGGAAGCAGAGCTTTTCCTATATGCAGGGCTCTCCCTTTCTACCACCCAACCTCCATGGTTGACCTCTTGTAGTGAGAGAACCATGAGGAAAGCTTCATAAGAATTTAATCAAATATATTTATCATATATGCTATGCATACATAAGGAAGAAGGAAGAAGGAAGAGGAACAGGTAACAAAAGGAACTGTCAAATAGCCTTCCACAAATTAAATCTTGAAGCAAGTTTGGGTTGGCAATTTGATTTGGCCAAGTGACATGTCAGTCTGGTGCACAGCAATTGGGAAAAGATTGTTGAATTCACAATGTTCTTTTATGTATAAACAAAGATAAAGTGAAGAGTTGTAGCTTCTTACTTAATGAAAGCAAATAAGGCTGCATTAAATCATTGAACCTTCGTGCTCTCTCTCTCTCTCTCTCTCTCTCTCTCTCTCTCACACACACACACACACACACACACACACATGCACGCAAAGAATCAAGAATCAGTCAACCACTCATTTTAATGTTATCTCCTTTTCTCTTCTATATTGGGTATTTTGTCAGCAAAGTCCATAGGAATATAGCCCTTGAAGATTTTGATTGTGTTAGGCATTGTACTCAAGAGATTAGATTTCGCCAAGCTTTTCTGCATCTACCATGGGAAATTACTATCTTAAAGAAAAGTTTAATTAGTCAGCTTTTCCTAACCATCATTCCTTAGTTCTTTATCCTACTCTATTATTTCTCCACCTATCCACAAAACTCAACACATGAATAATCCACTAGAGGAGAACCTGGAGCCACTGGACTACCATTATTTTAGAATTTGAACATCCATGACACAACCACCACAAAGAATAAGTTGCAAAACAAAGCTAATCCAACGATAAGAGTTTATTTTTATCCACTGAATCATCCACATATGGTGGACATGGCACTCAGCATGACTATTTGGCAAGTGCATTGAGGCATGCTCAAATGTGGACTTTTCACATTACTTCTCAAAACAACATGGTAGCCAGCTCAGAAAAGCACAGAAATCTGGAGACATCCTGAATGGAAACCGCTTAGCTTGCCACTAGATCATGTAAGATTATATATACATTCTGGAAACTGCAAATTAGTAACAGGGCCACAGTTAGTTGGCCAAAAGGTCCAACAAAACCATGATTGTCCATTTTCAAAGAACTCGCACCTAAAAATCTTTGGCCATATTGCTCCAGAACGGCCATGATTAGAGTTCAAGCCGCAATAGATCAAACTACTACAAAACTTAAGCAACATAGGCAATTAACACGCATCATTTGTAATCAGGCAGACAACAATCAACAAGGAAACCACCAAGACAACCGAAGATAACCAAAAATTGTCAATAATGGCCATGTACGATGCACCTTAGACCACAATGCAACTCAAATCTCAACAGAACAAACAGTAGAAAGAACATTGCAGATTGGTGGAGGAAGTTAAAGACGCAAGGTTTTACCTTTACAGAATTGCTGTCGAGCTGAAGTGCCCTCCGACAATCCTCTTCGACTTTGTTCCACTCACTACCAACCTCGACAAGTGAAACAGCCCAACATCCAGTGAGACAACCAATCCAAAGAGATTAAGAAAGCACAAAAGTGAAAACGATGGCTTATACATACTTCCGCTTCCGATAACACAAGGCTCGGTTCGTCCAATAAATCGCCACATCCGGGCATAATGTAATTGCCTGAAAACCCAATTCATCCAATCAATCACACAATGAAGCCAACTAGAGAGGAGGATAATGCCAAGACATGATCATAACAGATGGTTTAAGGTGGAAAAATCCGTCATTTTTACCAAAAAAATGGAGAATCGAATAGAAAGAACAAAACTCGGATGAAAGAATTGGATTGAAAAAAAAAAAAAAAAAACGATTGATAAGGATACAGAGATTCGATTTTTGCCACAAATGACTGGAATTGGGACAGATACCTCGGTGTAGGCGTCGATGGCGGCCCCCAGGCGTTCCTTCTTGAAGTAGCTGTTGCCGTCTTGCTTCAGCTGCTCCGCCTGCCTCGCCACGCTAGCCGGCGCCGGCACCGGAGCCATCACCACCCTCCTCTCTCTCCTCTCTCTCTCTCTCTCGGGGGGAGGAGATCGTTGCCAATTTATACTACCTCTCTCTTTGTCGCTTTGGATTTCGAACCCTTTCCCTTTTCTTCGGTCCGTGCAGTAACCGCGAAGAGATCAAGTCAAGAAAAGATAATTTAAAAATAAATAGAGAGAATATTAGGGACGAAAGTGTTAAATTTCAGACCGTTCATCTTCCCGGATACATCGGGGAAAGGAAAAGTGTTTGTAAACCATCGAATCATTTGCCTCAAACTCCTATTTTTTTAATTAAAACCTCTTTCATTTTACATTTGTTTGTTGGCCGGCCTTCTCAACTCATTTATGAATAGATAAAATGGTTAGGGATGAAATGTTAAATTTCAGATCATTTATCTTCCGGAATACATCGGGGAAAGGAAAAGTCTTTTGTTTGTAAACCGTCGAACCATTTGCATTAAACATAGTGATTTACTTGCGCAATGTGCCAAAAGATTTCTCATAAATTTTTTTATCATAAATGCATGAATTTATGTACAGAACTAACAACAGATGAATCATCTGAATCGAAAAAGTGTACAAAGATCTTTTCATAAAAATATCTATTTTTTTTGTAATTAAGACCTCTTTCTTTTTACATTTGTTTGTTGTTAATAGAATAGATAAAATGTTGGGGCTTAACATAGAACCTTCTGTTTATTTATTTTTTTTTTTAAATTATGGTACATGGATAATACGAAAAAAATTAAAAAAATGGATGTAAAAAAAAAAAAAATTTATATTTTAATATATCGGATTTGGCTTATCCTAAATTAATGTGATCATTCTTCTGTAAAAAAAAAGTTAATTCAAATAAAACCTAAATTTATTGGCATGAATTGCTCTCTAGCATTAAAAATACTTTTAAATAATTTTTTGATATTTATTAAATGTTTAAAAATATTTTTAATTGGTGGAAAAAGAAAAAAAATTTCTGGTTAAGGTTTCAATTTGTTAAAACTTTTGGAGAACCTAAAAGCATTTTTAAAAATTTAAAAGTTTTTTTTAAATAATTTTATGACATTTGATAAAATTTAAAAATATTTTCTAGCTTGATATAGCTATTAAAAGTTATACTTGAGAGTGTTTTAATTTAAAGCTTTTTTCAATACTCAACTTCTTAACTATTAACAAACTATTTTCATTGACTTAAAGATTACATATTCAATTTTTTTAAAAATAATTTTTAATATTATAATATATAATAATATAATATGACCATAATAATGTAATATAATATATTATAATCAAAATATTTATTATAATATTTATTAATAAAATATAATTATTATGATTATAAGAAAATATTATGATTATAATATTAGGATAGTATAAAATAAGATAATATAATAATATTGCTATAATAGTATAAAGTATTTCTTAGTTTGGTTATCAAATATGTACTAAAGTCTTACTTATTTTAAAACTATAATTATCAAACAATAAATAACCTTTTTCATAAAATTTTGTTTTTAAAAGCTCGTCTACTAATAATTCAACTAAACAACGTTTAAAAATTTATTTAGGATAGTTATTCTCCATCAAATAAAATAAATAGTTGATGCTTAATAGCAACTGTTGCAAGGGTATATTTATTGTGAAAGTAAATGCATACAATAAACTTTGGATAACATACAATAAAAAAAAGGAAAACACTATTTACAAAACTTTAGAGACACAAAATCAAAGTATATATTCTAAATTTTTAAGTAGGAAATTTAAGTCTAAAGTTTTATGTTATTAACTTCGTGATGAGCTGCAACCAATCCGAAAAAAATAATCACAAAAAGAAAAAGTTACGAAAACAAGACATCATTTTTGAAGCTATGGAGTCATATTTGGACAATAAATCTATATATTAATTTGGATAGAAAGAGTCATAAGTTTGATTTTGATGATTAATTAAAACATTAATTATACACATATGCGAGTGCTATTTGTATTAATTAAGATGGATAAAAAAATAAAATATTAAATGAGATTGGGCATGCGGCAAAAAAATGTTTAATAACATTGCTTAAAAAAGTAAAGTATCCAATTAATAAGATTGAATACGTAAGAAAAGAATGATAATCTTTCCAAATTTATTATATCTATATTGTTGTGATAATAAATTTAAACTTTAAGAACTAACATAGCACATGACTTAAAAAAAAAAAGTAAAGGTATTCAATAAATACCTTGAAAATAGGAAATAAACATCGAAGAAAGTTACACAGTTACCCTCTTATTTCCGTATTATTTTTAATAAGATTATTTTCTTTTCATTCAATCTAACAATAACGCCAGCCACCATAGGCAAATGGTTTTTTTTTTTTTCCTCACGTGCCTCGCACGCGGACCCATCGAACCGGGGGCCATGGAGGTCATTTCGCAAAGTAAAAAAGCGACCGCTGAGGCCGGTAACGTTACCGCACATCTCGCGACGCCGCCAGTCCGCCACCAAACCGAGGACAGGCGAGAAAACGAAGGGGAGGAGCCGAGGAGGGCTTTTAAAAGCCCATAAAAACTAGCAACCCCTCCGTTCTCTCTCTCTTTTTCCGTCTCTTTTTTTCTCCTTCTCCTCATCGAGCTGGGATTTGAACGCTCTCCGCCAAGAACGCTCTCGAAAAGCCCTAATCTCTGCTGAGAGATCGGAAACCCTAATTTATTGCTCTCTTACTCTCTGACCTGGTGTTCTGCGATTCTAGGGCGAACTCCCTGCTCGCTTCGCCATTGGAGCTGCCGAGGTCCGCCGGCTGGGTCTTCTGCTGCGTGTTAAATGGAAGGAGGCGTGGGAGCGTATAATTGTCGCTCGGCGGAGGATGTCTTCCGGGATTTCAGAGGCCGGCGAGCCGGCATGATTAAAGCTCTCACCACTGGTCTCTCTTTCTCTCTTCTCTCACTCCTCGACCGTTTCTCTCACGTTGAGCTCGTTTTGGGCCTTTTTAAAGATATTTTCTTCTTTTGATATATGTCCGTGCCGTTATTGGTTTCTGAAAAGAGTTTTTCCCCCCTTTGTTTCTGTTGTTGCAGAGGTTGACAAGTTCTATCAGCTCTGTGATCCTGGTGAGTCATCTCCTTCTTTGTTCGATGGGGTAGTGTTAGGGTTCCTTCATTTCTTGCTTGGGTTTTGGATTGTTCGTTAGTGGAATGAGACCTTTTGCGCCTTCTTTAGCTAATTGCGTATGATTTCCTTGGTTTCTTAGATGACATGGTGCTGAAAGATTATACTCTTAATTTTCCCTCACACCCCCCGCCAACCTTTTTTTTTTTTTCTTTCCGGGGCATCCGGAACCCCAACCTGAAAAAAAAAAAAAATCTTCATGTTGCATGCCTTCTCGTTTCCAGATATCTTGTATGTAGTTTTGAATGGCTAAGAAAATTGCTTTAAGCCACTGCATCGTAGCTGGGATAAGGACTATTGGCAATGGCATATGATATTTGATTAGCTAGCCTTTTTTGTGATCGATAATCGTATGATTTCCACTATTTTTAAAACTCGTCCTTTGACTTTGTACAAAATTTAAAATTTATGCAGGTCATTGTTTGTTCCTCCAAACTAATGTTTTAACTTTTAAGAAAACATCGACTTCACTGTGTACTAAGTAGCAGTGCTTCCTGAGAAATACTCAATGACTATTTCATGCATTTTCTGTAATTAATTTTTGTGCAATGGAGGGACCACATATTTCTCATTAGGGTATTAAAAGTGTTGGAATTTCTTGTGCATGCCTAAGAGTGCAGTCGAAGCGTGTGAATTTCACAATTTTTTTAATGAGATCTATTCAATGACTATTTCATGCATTTTTTGTAATTAATTTTTGTGCAATGGAGGGACCACATATTTCTCATAAGGGTATTAAAAGTGTTGGAATTTCTTGTGCATGCCTAAGAGTGCAGTCGAAGCATGTGAATTTCACAATTTGTTTAGTAAGATCTATTTACATAAAAACCTTAATAGCCAACATCTCTTTAATGGTAACAATCAAATGAATAAATAGTAAATGTAGGATAAGAAGAGTACATATAACGTTAAATCCAATATGTTGGAATATCCATAAGGTGCCCAAGTGTTCATCCTCTAACGTTGATCCACACAGAAATTAGGTTCAAGACTTTAGTTCTTTCAAAACTTTGATCTTTGATGCTTTAATCCTTCAAAAAGATTTGATTGGCTTACTTTCTTTTCCTTCTATTTTTTTTTTCTTACAAAAAAATTTTCAAATCCTTTTGTCCTAAAAAAGGCTTCTTTGTCTTGGTTTAGGACAAGACAATCTCTTATCCTGAAGAAGACCTTCTTGTCTTGGTTTAAGACAAGACGTATAAGAGAAATAAGAGAGAAAAGAGAGTTAATTTCTCTTATGGATTCTGTACTTTCTGAACCCTGCGAGGTACTTCTATTTATAAGAGGCGAAGGAATGTGGATGCATCCCATCTACATGTCTCATCATGATGAGGTGTCCTAAGGGTAGTACCTCATCATGATGAGGCGCTAAGGGGAGAGACGCATTTGAGAGAGCGGAAAGACGTATCCGCTCACACCTCATCATGATGAGGCGCTAAGGGGAGAGACGCATTTGAGAGAGTGGAAAGATGTATTCGCTCAAAAGACTTATTTGATAAGCCTTACCCATGTGCTTTTTAACGCTGGTAGCCTCATCCCACACTTATTTCATGATAATCCAATGGTCCAGATTAAGACATCATCACCAATGGTTTAGATTAAGACATCTTCATCAATGGTCCAAATCCTTCATCTAGGGAGTCATCCAATGGTTCAGATTGAGCCACTGACTAATGGTTCAGATATATTATCTAAAGAGCCATCTAATTGTTCAAATAAAGCCAATTGGGTTTCAACTCTTGGCCAACTCATATTAGGTCATGATCTAATCATATTATATTAACTAATACAAGAATCAGATTCGAATCTAATTCGAATAAAGAGCTAGGGTTTGCAACACGTGCTAGCATGTCTATCCTACAAACATGATCTAATCCAATTAGACCCTTGATCAGTTTTTTTGTGTGTAACCCATTAGGTTCCACATCTAGCCAGCAATAGGTATGGGTGCAAGTTAACCTATCATGATTAGAACATTTCTAATCCTTATAGGTTCAATCAGTATGATCCCAAACTTGACAATTAGAACCTTTTCTAATTGTTGATTACATTAAACTCTTTAATTCAATCAAACTTACAAGACAAGATTGACGTCTAGCAACGTATCATGTCTACCCAAAAGATATGAAATTTGGTGGATATACCAAACATATCCTTCAGTGGCAGGTTACCGTGCAATTCGATCCTTCAATCATACGGTATTCCGAATAAGTATATGAGTATGGATCATCATCAAACTCAATTACTTATTCATGTCTCTTAATCTTCTAATGATAATTCAATTAATGAAATATTAGAAACTTTTTCTAATTTTTCATTTTGCTTTGATCAAAGACTTGCTGAATCATCATAAGATTAGAGCAAGTAGGATGTGGTCTTCTCTTACTTAGAAGTGATTGATTCCTTATTGATTTACTCACAATCTTCATACACAATCCATCACATCCAGAATACCTCGTACATAACTTAATGTCGTAAATGAGTGTAAACCAAAATATGGATTTATGTGCACAAGATACTAGGGTGATCTCAGGTGTAAGGATCACTTGTATAACTTTCACTTAGAGAATCATCTTTTGACAAATAAGTAAGCATCCATAAGATGTTCTATTGGTAGGTCAATTCAATGAACTCATTCCTCTAATGAGCACCCACATCTTTGCATTGGTGTCTCACACAAGTGATTGTGAGATCAATCACCCTCTATATCAAGCATACATAAGATGTGCCAATCTTTCTGGTAGCATTGATCCCCGACTCAATGTACCAACGATTACGAATGTTTTAGATTAGGGTTTTAGGGTTTTAGGTCTCACTGGTATGATCTCATCATAGCCCTAAAACCATTGGAAAGCTTTATGATTTATGTCACTCGCAAAGCCTATAGTCTAGCAGCAGTTTGATACATACATATTGCGAATGTTTCATGCTGAACATTTCATTGCATTTGCAGAAAAGGAGAACTTGTGCCTTTATGGACTTCCCAATGAGACCTGGGAAGTAAATTTGCCTGCTGAGGAAGTACCTCCAGAGCTTCCGGAGCCAGCATTAGGAATTAATTTTGCCAGGGATGGGATGGAGGAAAAGGATTGGCTGTCACTAGTTGCAGTTCACAGTGATGCATGGTTGCTGGCTGTTGCATTCTATTTTGGGGCTCGCTTTGGGTTTGACAAGGAGGCCAGGTATTTATTTATTTTAGTTGGGGCTGTGGCATTCCCAAAAATACATGCCTTGGTCCTCTTCCTTGTGTTTAAGAGCACTTCTTTTTACGTGGCTACCTTTTCTGTAATTGATGCAATTAATCATCGTTCAAATACTTCTCTACTGTGAAAAGTTTAGTGGTATGCAACTTCTTTTTATTCTATTTATTGTCAACAATTGATTTTTATATGTAAAGATAGTAATGTAAGGTGATCTTGTTATCTGTGACATTGGGAACCCTTGGATGTGTCATGCAATGTGGTTGTCTTGTTGATGTTTGCTTTTGATGTTTGCTTTTGCCTATAGATTGTTGATATGAAGAACTGGATCTCTTCACACAGTTGTGATCTTATTTTCTTTGGTGATTTTTGACTTTTGATTATTATTTTTAAAGGTGATAAGGTGTTATGCATGAAAATCCGCATAACACAACATTGTTCACATATATGCAGCTTGACAGACTCTGACTTTCAAAATGTTTGATAATGGTATCTGTACTATGATGCGATGCTACTATGTATTTATTGTCTATTGATAGTATTTTTTGTCTTAGCTGCCTGACTTACTAAATGTTATGCCTGGGAAGGTAGCACAAATTGTTAGATTAATTTGATGAAAGCATTTTTGTACTAATCCTTTGTTAAACAATGCGATCAGACATTAAAAACAATTATCCACATTTTCTATCATGATTTACAACATTCAAAATATCTACAAACAAAGTTTTAAATATTTTGGTGATTAAATACCTATTTATCTGATATTTAATTTAAAAAGTAACAAAAAAATGTTTTCATTGTTAGTTCTGAGGAATCCAATTCATTTGACTTTTGATTCTTCTGGAACTTGGATCGCCTACCATGTGTTAGGATACATGTAAATTAGTTATGCATGGTAACATTTAAACCATCCTGATATATGTATATAACATTACTTCATTCCGTCACATGGTAGGCCAAAATGAGGTTGGGCAGTCATCTGAGCCTATTGAATTGGTAGTCCCCATAATATATAGTAGGGATTTTTATAGATTTGATGCTTTGAGGATGTTATCTGAATCAGAGTTGTGGACTCATTAACTGATTCATTGCTAGTTTATACGAGCACTACTCAAGAATATATTTGTTCATTGTAGCTGATACTTAGCTTGTTTGTTGCTTCTTCTCAGTGACCATGGCATCACATTCTACACGTGTATTTTTATTTCTCTTTTAAGAATCAGATATGCTGCCAAATTGACCTTACCTGCATTTCCTGGTAAAAATTTGAAAGTCCGCCTGAGTCTTCATTATTGAAATGTAAAAAATTTATAGAATTGTACTGGATAGATGATTTTTAGTTAAAAAAGAGCCGTCTCCTTGAGCCAAGTCTAACTTGGTTTCTACATGACCAATTCAATTTTTGTGTTGCGAAATAACCTACCAATTTGTAACAGTTCAGTTTGTAACTAAAGATTATTTTTCTCTTTCATCCCTTTATAAGAATCATAAGGATGATCGGAAACTATGTTAAATGAATCAGTGAGAAACAGTTGGTATTCTCCATATGAGTGGATTTCTTTATTCTTATCATGATCTCATTTGTCCTCCTTTGGGCTTATATTTTCAAATTACTTACTGAAATCTTCATCCATCTTAAATGACACGTTTTCCTTGCCTAACATCTGACCCAAAAGAGAGTAATTATTTTATCCCCTCTATCTCCTATTTGATTCTGTTGCTTATTCTGTCTTTAATCTTTCTGCCCTGATCATAAAGGTGAGAGCAGTCTTTTTGCTGCAAATGGGAAGTCATGCCTCATCTGTAGAATTTGGGCTGCAACCATTCTAAGTCTTTTTCTCTTTTGAATCTTGAATTTGTAATTGCATCATTTTCTTGAGTTTCTCATTGCACTTTTCTCCCTTTTTTCCTCTCGTTAAGAGTAGTCTCTTTCATTATTAGACACAATATGACAATTAATGAACTCATTATGACGTGTAAATAGTTTAATATTATTGGAAGCAGATTGTTGAGTGATCTGACTTTTTCCATGTTTTTTTAAAATAAAAAAATCCTTATTTTGATAGAATAAGGCATTCCCTGGAAAATGAAGCTTGTGAAGGTTATCTTTGAGGCGAAGATTGTTTCCAAAATAGAATTATGGTTTTTGGAGCTCGGACTTGAATCTTGCAAGTTTATTGGGAACTGAAGGAGGGGGGGAATATGAGCTGAAAGCTCCAATATTTGCCAGACCTGCTGGAAGCATGGTGCAAGTCGGGCTGAGGAACTACTCTCTTCTAAGCACACTAACTAATGTAAACAGTGCCATGTTTATAGAAAGGGACTTTTGATGGGTTTGTTTCTGACAAGACTTGTATGCTTGTGACTTTAGAGATTTATAGATATTAGGATCAGGGTTTTAGGTTCCGGTGGGACGTCTCGTAGGATGTCAGGGTGGGTTGCTATCCTAAGTGTTGGGATGGATCCATCCTATTATCATCCCAGCATCCCAATCGGTACGTCTTAGGATACCTCCTGTCACAAGTGTCGAGACAGCAGTGCATCCCATTTCATGGGAAAATGAAGACGGCTCTATCCTCTATCCCGCGAGATTTTAAATCTTGATTATAATCTTCCACTTGAACCGCAATATCTCTTTATTATTTTCTGAAAAACAAGCTGTTTATTGGCTTGTAGTTTCTACTATGAGTCATTTTCTTTCTTCCCTTTTTTTCAGACTGAACTTTGAATCATGCATCATGGACCTTTTGGGACATACCTGGTGATTATTAGTTGAATTTTCCTAGTAATCTTAGCACAATTTTCTTTCAATTTTTGAAATAAACTTATTAGGTGTGCTCATCTATTTGGTTAGTTATTATATTTTCGTTGCTTGTTTTGAGCGAGAAATCTTTGAGAGGTGAGACAAAGAATTCTGTGTCATGGACTTGATAGTTGAAAGCTGTCTTGATGCTATGCATTTATGTGTGACAATTTTGTGGTATAGGGTATCATAGATTTGCTACAACCTACTGCTAGGTTGCTGATTTTGTATTGAATCAACAAGTTGGCTAAGCTTAGTTGAATTTTTTGGGCCATATCTGACATCTCTGCCTGTCATACTTCATTTCCATTTTTTAAGCCATGCCTACAATTAAATTCCTGCCTTTTTTTGATTCTTTGTTGTTGGTGTTAGTGCTTATTTGTTATTACAAAATGCCTACATTTCTTCCTATTTGTTGTAAATATCGGTTAAGAACAAAATTTGTGATCTTCTATCTTATGGATGGGGATATAAGGAATATAATCAGGAAGTTTGACTTTGATGTTGTTGCTGTTTGTTGGCTTTAAAAAACATGAGAGGATGGGCTAGCATTTAGCCTTTACAGAACATGAATGGTAAAGAAGTCTTTCTTTTCATCTTTGTTGACTAACAAGATTTTTCTTCTTGTGCACCATAAAGGAGTTTCTTTTTCTTTCTATTATTTTTATCTTTCTCCTTCATTATTCATAGGGACTCCAAACCATAGTTCTTGCATGGGAAAGCTACTATTACTTGAAGCTTCCTACATTTGTGCTTTTTGTGGTTTTTATCTCAATCAGATCAAATGATTTCGTAATGTAGTTAAGCATGGTAATACAACCAAGTTCTCCTTTTCTCCTTCCAATGTTAAACTCTTGGTTTTGGCCTTTGCTTCAGTCAGTTCTCAACTCAAATATTATGGTTAGTTCTGCTGTAACTAAGATTGGTTAGTGTTTGTTAAAAAATTATTGTAGGTTGCTTGTTTCGCTTAAAACAATGATGTTTTGGGTGAAATTAATGTGATTTCTTTAAAAAATAAGGTCTGCCATACTGACCATACTGGCCCGGTAAGGTATCAGTATGGTACTAAGCTTTGGTTTAATACGAACCGAATCAGTCCTAAGCGAGCTAAATCGTTCCGTACCATCTAATGTCGCCCCGTATTGCTACTGAGTGGTTTTATAATTAAAAGTGAGAAAAGAATGGGTATTCCATCTTGGTGCAGGATGTATACCATATTGTACTGAATTAATAATGTACTGGCATAGATTTTAGCGCCAATTTTGTGAACCTCGCTGGAACCAGTGCTTTTAGAATTACTGACCTGGTCCCATATACTTTTGGGGTTGGGTTAAGGGTCCATGTTTGTACTGTGGCTCAACTGTAATTTGACTGTTCAGGCAAGAGTGACCCATGTCACCCCCTTCTTATCAGAATCCACAGCATCTTCATCCATCATTTCTTCCTTTTTCTTACTCAAAACTCTATGTTCCAACCCATCCCATTTCTATGCCAGAGATATAAGATGTCTGGCAACAATACCCAATCTTTCTTGGTGACGACAATTGGAAGGGGATCGTAGCGAGGGGAGAAATTCAATGGATTGAAGCAAGATGCCCCCCACCATAAACCTCTATCATCTATCTTCTTCTCTCTTGTTCTCCACTGAGGCCATTCCAATGAGCTCCAATCTCCCAGACCATGTACTGACCATGTCGGAGACATGACCACTTGATTTACCCCAAGAGAGAAAGAGAGGAAAATAAATGGTGGTGGTCTATTAGAGGGAAGAGAAGTTAGAGACCAACGTCCAGGCATCGAGTTTTACTCTTTCTTTCTTTAATTTTTTTTACTTTGGTTACTGGCCTGTTCAAGTCTTTTGTGACTGAACCAGGCAGTTTGAGCAGTTAAACTGCTGGGCCAATGGGTTGATTCTTTTTTTTCTGAAAATGTCAACCTGCAAAACTTGATGGGTGGCAGGTTGACCGGTCAACCTGGGTGGGTATTAAAACACAGCCTGAAACTTTTGTTTCAACAATTTGGTCACTTATGTTTCTTTCATTTAAAGGCACAGAATGTTTTTGTGAAGCAGAATCTTTATTGCTTGCATATCTGAGATATCTTGCATATTAGTTATTAACAAATTTGTACATCAATGGGTTATTGTTTCCATGAACATTGTTACATGTATAAAATATAATTGTATTTGTTATATGCACACACGCGTGCGCACACACAAAATGTCAATGCTTAAGGATGTGCTTTTAGTACCAATTCCATTACTTCGCATTGGATACATTATTTAGACATTACATGTTGTTGATGTCCTTGATGTTGGTATTTTTTGGTGTTCAAACTTGGGAATGAATTTGCTGTTTTGGGTCAAGTGGCATATGTTATCAAAATTTCTAGTTTTGGCTGATTCTGATTCAAAATTGTCATCCAATACTTGTTTCCCTTAGTTTTGCCAGTCTTGATGAGCTTCAACCGAAACTGACAGATTGTAGTCTAGTTTCAGGGGTTTCATCCAATTTTAGTTAAAAGTTAGGCATAAATTTTTTAAGCATTGTTATAGCATATATTATGATATTTGGTTTGTTTCATCAGCTATTTTAGTATATAGACTGTTTTTGTCAATTTTGTGCTGTCTTTTTCCTTTCTTGAGTAAAATAGAAGGAATATTTACTTATGGATTAGAAATGATGACGAGTATTTGCTTGAAATTAAGGAAAACTAGATGTGTTTTAGGAACTTGCATCAAGAAATGCAAAGTTTGGGAGCATTTCTGAGATTTAAAAGACTTTTTTGTGTTTTTGGGATATAATTTAAGGAGCAGGAGGGATCTATTTGGGAGAAAGAGCTCCTCAATAGCCTATTTGCAAGATTTGAACCTGGATTTGTTAGCTGCTAGCTTTTGTCTTATAGGCATTTAGATGATATATATCTGATTATGGTTTTATTATTAGACCATTAGCTAAATTCTGTTGCTTGATATGATGGTGATCGTTACATTCATCTATATCTATTTGCAGCTTCTTGTAATTGTGTTTTACTTTCATAAAGATCTGCATGATTAGATGTTTAACTATTAAATTGTTATCGGACAATGTTCATATACAAATTTATTGGTTTATGAAGATTTTTATAATTACTCTAGCATTATGTGACATATATGCCTCGCTTGCTTTATTTTTCTCTAATTTTCCCTTTTTTTTAATATCTCTTCTTTATCAGACAAAACTATGAAAATTGAGCCAAAATCACTGGAATTGCCACAACCAGAACATGATGGGTTCAGCCAAGACCAAAACCAGTATGCAGTTTTGTACCTTGCATATTTTTGAGGATTATCATATATAATATTTGCATTTATGACCTGAAATTAAAGGAATATATGAATAATTAAATGTGGAACAAGTTGATGAATGGAAATGGTTGCTATGTAACCTTCATCGATAGTCTTGGAGAAGCCTTAGTGAGGCTAGGAGAGATTATTACCATGTCTTATATTTGCAGCAGGTTTTGTGCATTTCACTAGTTATAAATGGATATTGGCTCATTGTATTCAAGTATAAAGGCTCAGGGTTTAGAGGGTCACTGCAAGCAAACTTAAATAGGTGTAGATCCTAGGTGAATGTCAACTGATTTTAGTTATGTTGTTTGTTCCTACACAAAAGCAGTTGCAGTGTTTTGAGTCAGAGGACATGTGGTTCTTTTGATTTCATTAAAAAGAAGGTTGTAAATAATTATGAAGAAAGTTGGAGTTTGGCAAATATTTCTTGAATTTAGAGTGATGATTGAATAGGATTTTGAAGATATCCATGAGGTTTGTGGGAGAAGAGGATGGAAACATACCATAGATGGTTCGGGAAGTGGGGCTTCAAAAAGTTGTAAGAATAGTGCCTTAATATGGAGATGTAATGGTCCACTTATTTCTAAAAGGTGGCTGCCTTGGCCATCTAGGTGCCCTACATAATGTGTGCATAATGTTTGACTATGATGGGATCAATTGATGAACTAAACTGGATTTTGCTAAGTCCTCCCTTTTCCGGGAGGGGGACCATTGGCTGTTGCATGCAGAGGCATCTATGAGCTAGGTGGCCAGCAGTTGCCTGTTTGCTTCCTATAGTGCTTTAGAATGTTGATCCAAAGTGTTTTGTGTAGTTTCATGTTTGTATATCAGTTGTTAACAGAGGACCATTGACCACAAAAAAAATAGGCTGTTGATGGAAACAGATTGTGTTATCCAAACATGGAAAAGATTATGTATAATGTTGCCTATGTTTTGGCATGATTATGGTGTTGAGGTGATCCAATATCTAATGCTTGGTCTTGGGGAGAAGTGCTTGGAAAGGAGTTGATGCATGAAGTGAGAGATGCAGGGAGCAATACTGGAAATGGATGGCGGCTGTGTGAGAAATTTGATGGACATGAATGGTTCTGTTTTTAGTAGCTGGAGCTTCTGCCTAGGCTAATGCACCTGCTTCAGAATCTTTCTTGAATCTCGAATCCGCATCCTCTCCTTAAACACTTCTTTACTAAATCCATTTCTAAATATCTACTTCTCTACAGTAGTTGTTTCCACACCTGTGCCTGATTCTGGCAACTAAGCTTCTAATTATAATGTTGCACTTGTCAATATGCATATCATTGTTTTCTTTTCAACAATGATGAAAAGCCATCTTAACCTTTCATTGATGCTGACATAAGATTTGAAAATATCTAAGATATTTAGCCACAGACCCTTGTTGAGTAATTCTTTTTTGAGAAAAAGGGTGGGACAATCCAGCTGATGGAATTGCCTAGGTCCAAATACTTGAGGAAACATTCCCAAGGTTTGTAACTTGGAGCATCCTCTGTAGGGAAGAAGGGAAAATAGGGGTGTAATCACCGGTTCAATAAAACATAATTGATTATGTGGAAATACTTGAAAGAAACTTATCTGTATATGGACAAATTTGATTGTTAGAAAACTTTTAAAAAAGTTCTATAGCATAATGTGCATGGACAGGTAGCTTTTGTGGAAATTAAAAAGGGCAAAATTTTTACCCAGAGATTAATCATTTGAAGCATTTTGAATGTCTTGATGCTGATAAGAGTTAAATGTAGTGTCGACCTAACAGCATAAACATGTTCAGTCATGTCCCAGGCTTATTCCTTAATGGTCTAAGTAGTAATATGAGTGAAGCAATGTCTACTCTTTTTGAGAGAGATATTGTTGGACTTCTGGAGGGGCTGTTAGTGTTTGCATGTCACTGGGCTTGGTCACGAAGATTAATTATTAAATTGCAAAGTTGACATGCTTGATAGTACCAAGAAGAACCAAGAACAAGCTGCTGCAAGTTAATATTTGTGATAATGTCAAGTTTTATATTTCTTATTATAGAAATACAAAATGTTCTGTACCTGGGAAATCTATACTACTCAGTTGATCTGCTTCCTCATGTGGTTACAAATAGGTGCTTGGAATGACTTGTGTGCATTGACCCAGCCAAATGACTTGCAGACAAAGCCGTTACTTGTGACCATATATTTTATGGACCCAACATGAAGGGGATCATAATTTAGTGCAAATGAGTCAAGTTTGAAAATCAGATCCACAGCTGTCTTTAATTCTTGTGTTGTTTGGCTAGCTCTATTTATGTCCTGATATACACTTCACAATGTGAGGTCTAATGCATGACCAGTGGATCAGAGACAGCAAATTTTCCATGTGCAAACTTGTCTTATTACCACCACCCCTATCATCATCATCACTTTATAATGATATGATACATGCTTGTATTGTATGATTGCAAAATATTCTGAACATGGTGTTCTCCCCCATCTTTTTTTTTTTGTGGGGATTTGTTTGTTTGTTGCTGCAGCCAGGGGGGGGGTAACTGCTTATTTTTAAACAACACCTCTTTGTGGATTAAACTTCTAATATGCATGTCTTATGTTCTGTATCCTTGTTTTTGTGAACTATAACTTTCAATCCTCAAGATCTTTACCTTTGCTCAAATAATTGTCTTGTATGGTTATTGTATTTGCAATAATTTCTCTGCATTTACTTTGTCTATTGAATTTATAGACTGCTGGAAATATCTTGTCATTTGATATTCTACTTTGTAGCCTTTCCTAGAGGAACCACTTTTCTTTGTTGAAATTTGAACTCCCCTGACTTACTAGATGAAAATTATGAATGACTGACATGGTTTTCCTTGTGGCACTGTAACTAAACAGGAGGCGACTTTTTAACATGATAAATAATCTCCCAACTATATATGAGGTTGTGACTGGAACTGCTAAGAAGCAATCAAAAGAAAAAACCCCTAACAGCAGCAGCAAGAGCAACAAATCAAGCTCAAAGACTGTATATATGAGTTCCTTATATTGCATTTCTTGTTTTATTCTTTTTCATTCGACCTTTCAAGACATTCTTGCTGCCCTTATTGCATCTGTTCCTCTTTTTTTCTCAGCTCTCACGGCAGGCAGAGTCAAAGGCCTCGAAGATGCCTCCCCCAAAAGAGGATGAAGAGAGTGGAGAAGAGGATGAGGAAGAGGACGATGAAGAGCATGGGATCACTTTGTGTGGTGCATGTGGAGACAACTACGCGCATGATGAGTTCTGGATATGCTGCGATTTGTGTGAGCGATGGTTCCATGGAAAGTGTGTCAGGATCACACCTGCTAGGGCTGAGCACATCAAGCAGTACAAATGCCCAGCATGCAGCAACAAGAGGGCTAGAGCATGAAAGTGAAGACGAGTGTTATGACTGATGTATTAGAATAGGGCTTTGGAAACAGTGGGGAGAACCACTTGGATGCAACAATCAATGGACCTGCGCCCCCCAAGTCAGGCTTCCAGGTTTTAGACTTAGTTTAATCAATTTCTTGTTCAGTTTGTTACTGTTAATTAC
Source organism: Calamus simplicifolius (assembly GCA_900491605.1). Lineage (NCBI taxonomy): Eukaryota > Viridiplantae > Streptophyta > Magnoliopsida > Arecales > Arecaceae > Calamus > Calamus simplicifolius. Next base: position 141,849 of record UESW01002663.1, on the reverse strand, counting down.
TGGTGTCTCTATGCATAAGAGTTCATTTGTCATGAGTAGTCTCTTATTTGCTAGACATGCCTTCTCTGATAGAATGCTTCCTTTGGCAGACATGCCTTCTCTAAGTTGTTAGAAGAAACAGAATTAGGTGTGAGCTGTGGCAGTGTACCTTCACAATTGATATATATTTTCCTTTTTCACCCATTTGATTACACTAGATGATCAACTAATGTCATTTTCTTCTGCTTAGTTCTGCTGGATGAATCGTCTTCAGCCTTATTTTGGCTCATTACTTCTGGCTGAATGGATTCAAACAGGACTTCATCCAGCTATTTGATTTCAGCATGCTTCTGTGCTGCTGTGCAGCTGATCTGAACTTACTAATGCCATTAAGCTTAACGTTTTGCCAAATACCTTAAAATTCTAGCAGCATACTTGAGCTATAAGGGTGACATTTTGTGATTTAACTTTTGTATTCCCTTTTTTCTTGGAAAGGAGAGATCGGACTGGCTTTTGATGATTTCCTTTTATCTATCATCTTGTCTAAGCAATCCTGATGACTTTGTTCATGTAAAGGATTGTGCATTCAAGTCTGAAGGTTTGATATGCGTTAAGGGTTGCCGTGCTGTGTGGAAGCACCCAAAACCTGGGGTATAGAAATGATAGAAGTAAATTTTTCCTTGGCAACGGCCGGGTGTGAAGACAAGGAGATTTAAATACTGTCAAGAAAGCTTCTTTGTGGGGGTTCCACCTATTTGCTTTCTATAGTAGCATCTTCATCTTGTAGGTCGTGGGCAATGTTTGAAAAGCTCTTCTAGATTCCAGTTGCCTTATTCGGACAGTGACAGACAATCTAGCAGTAAGATGTTCTGGCTTCCTCGATGGTTTTTCTGTTGGCTGTCACAAGTATTCTCTATATATTACATGGTAGAAGTTGAAGTGTCATCCGATGTTCATTTCCATGAGCTTTGTAGAAGCAACTTGAACGGGTGGGATTGTGCAATAAACACACTTTCAGGAATGCTATTTTTGTTCGCTAGATAACATGGATGGAAGTTAAAAAGATTTTTTAAAGTTGGGAGACCTTCGTGTTTGTAGTCTTTATAGGACTGAATCAGATAGGTCTGGTAGAGGCATCTTGTGCTTTATTTTGTTGTACTGTATTATTTCATTTTTTAGATACCCTAGGTGGTCAGAAACTGTTGCCGAGACAACCAAACTTATATAGGAAGCTTTTTAACTTCCGCTTTTTTTAATTATACGACAAACGCAAGGAAATAGTTTTTTTTTTTTTTTTTACTTTGAAGCATTAAAATAATGGATATATCAGCAGGAAATATATATTGTTCAAAATCAGAGAGAAAACAAGCCTCCTGTCGTATCACAAAATTCGCAAAGCTTTTCTAGTGTCCTTGCAAGAGAACCTTCCATTTTGAAAAGCATGAAACCTCTTGTTCTCTCTCTCTCTCTCTCTCTCTCTCTTTTTGTTATGTACAAACGGGTTTTCATACTATTCTAATGCGAGTCAAAACTTGAAATGTTAAAAAATAAAATTTATTTTAGCACAATAGGATATCAAGATAGCAACATGACAAACCTTGCATCTCTGTAGGTTCTTTGCCACCATTGTCACCGCCTTCGCATCAAAAACAACAGACTGCCAGCTTCTCACTGTGGGTCCGCAACATTTCTTCCTCCCTTCGATATCCCTTGGGACGCAACTCTTATCAGCTGTGTACCCCAATGCCCTCATCTTCGTTCCCACCTCTTTCAGCAGCTTCTGTACCTCTTCTGACCGACCTCACCGGATACAAACTGGTGTGCTCTACCGCCAAATTCTGAGCAGCAACACCCCATCATTTATTGATACATCCTTTTTCTCATAATTCCCCTTGCATTCTCCTCATTTCTCTCTCTGCTGATGCATAGATATTAGAGAGCAATACATAATTGCCTGAGTTCTCTGGTTCAAGCACGGAGAGCTCTTGTGCTGCAAATTCCCCTGTTCAATCCTTCAATGGATTTGGCATGCTTTGATGTGAGCCTCGTAGGCTCCTGCATCTGGGTTTGCCGTCATGCCATCTATCACTCTCTTTGCTTCGTCTAATTGGCCAGCTCAACCTTGCAAGAGTAGTGATCTGTAGTTGGGCTTTCAATTATCTTAAACACCCTGCAACCTTCGACTGATAATCTACAGCCTGTTAAGATGCCAAAATACGTTACATTATCCGGTTTGATGCCTTCTCCCTCCACCTTCAGCAGCTCAAGAACCTCAAGTCCTTAACTTTTTATCCGCCAAACCTGATATCAATGAATTCAAAGGGGAAAAAAAATCCCTTTTATTGACATTTCTTGAAAAATAATCCTAGCATTCTTTATGCTGGCACAACTCGAGTACATGAAATGAGAGCATTATATCGTGAAGTACTCCTTCTAATCTTATTTTCATAGATACAATAGACTAGCCATTTGCCGATTTCAAAAGCCCCTAAATGTCTGCAAGCTGTAGGGACACCAGGCATTGTGACTTCATCTAGTTTCAAACCCTCCATCATTGCTATCTTTTTTTTTTTTTTTTTTTTTGTTACGCGAGCGATCACACCACTCTGACGCGAGTCAAACTCGAAATGTTAGAGAACAAAATTTGATGCAAAATAACAAGGCAAGGGACACCAACATGCCAATCCCACTGATCGGATTGGCGAGCAGCAAAAGAAGCAACCCAATCGGCCGCTGCATTAGCTTCCCTATAGATATGACGAATCAAAGAGGCACAAGTATTCTGGAGAGACACACTAATATCTCTAATCAGGGGATTTTGAAGAGAAGAAGAATCCACATCCCGCCTAATCCACCTGATAACCGAAAGAGAGTCACCTCAATGATCAGCCTGCGATAGCCCAAATGACGAACAGCATAAGTGATGCCCGCCCATGCAGCATAAAGCTCCGCCATATGGACCAAAATATCAATAGAACTATGACTGCCAGCCGCAAGTAGCTGACCTCCGACCCACGAATGACAAATCTAGAACCAGCATAACGATCGGAGACAGAACCATCAAAGTTCACTTTGACGAAACCCGGGGGTGGGGGCTCACAAGAGATAAAAACCGTAGAACGGTACGTTGCCGAAGCAGCAGGGGAGTCCCAGTGACCTGGCCCATCAGTGTGAAAGCCAAAATGATTGTGAGTGTACTCTCGGGCATGACAGAGAGTACGACGGAAAACCACCTGCGGTAAGGCCATCTCCTCAGCAAAGGCAATTTGGTTCCGAGTCAACCAAATGTGATAAGCCAAATAGGCAGATAAAACTCCCTGAGAGCGAGGACCACTCTGAGTAACCAACCGGATGACATGCAGAAAAGAAAGCCGGGTAGGACCATCCTCCAGCAACCAAGGGGTAAAGTGGGTCAACTGCCAAATCTGAGACGCACGAGAACACATGAATATGACATGATCAACAAATTCATTCTGCATCCCACAGATCGGGCAGAGAGGCGATATAGGAAGACCACGATCAGCCAAAAGGGTGCAGGTAGGTAGATGATCCCACCTAAGCTTCCACAAAAAAAGATGGACCCTAGGATGAACTGGCAAACGCCAAATCCAAGCAACATTGCCAAGGCTCGAGATTGGAGAACGAAGACAGGCAACCAGATCCCTGGTGGGGGCGCAAGGAAGGCAGGAACGACGCCAAAGTCTAATATCCGGGCCAGCAGAAAGAGGAAGAGGCATAGCAAAGATCCTTTGCGCCAGCTCCGGCCCACACAGCCGAGACACCATAGGGCCATTCCAGCCAGCATTCCCCTGGCGAATCAAAGATGAAACCTGCAGAGAGGAATCAACTTCAGAGCTGATAAAAGTCGGCCATCAAGATAGAGGGAGGTCTGCTATCCAAGTATCTTGAATAACACCAACTGAAGTCTCGTCCCCAATCATACAGTGAATATCAGTCATAACAGTAGGAGCAGCCTGGCAGATCGCATGCCAAACGAAGGAACATCCGCGAGGGGAGCAAAAAACCGAATCAGAAGACCAGCCCCCGTATCTGCCATGCATAACAGAACTCCAAAAGCAATGAGGGTCCAGCAGGAAGCTAGAAGCATGCCTCACAATGATAGCCTCACGACGGAGAACCAAGGACTGAATTCCAAGGCCACCCTCGGAAATAGGCAAACAAACTATGTCCCAGGCCAAAAGATGCAGACCATGACCCCCTGCATAGACGCCCAAAGAAAGTCTTGCATACGTCTCTCAATCCGACGGAGACAGGTGGTCAGGACCATAGCATTGGATAACAAATAGAGATGCATCGACGTGAGAATAGATCGGATAAGGGTAATGCGGCCCATCATAGAAAGACCGAAAACCTGCCATCGATCCAGATGAGCAGAAATCCAACGATCAAGGTCTCCAAAATCCTAAAGGCGAAGCCGCCGACCCGAAATAGGGATACCAAGATAGATCAGGCGATCAGAGAACGTGGAGATCCCTAACATCTGAGAGATGGCAGTACGATAGCGGGGAGAGGTCGAAGGGCTGAAACAGAGAATAGATTTTTGCAAGTTAACCACTGCCCTGAATTCCGGCAGTAATACTGAATGATAGCAGAACAAGTGGCTGCGTTCTGAACAGAAGCTTGGCTAAGCAAAATGCAGTCATCAGAAAAAAAAAAAAAAGGTGGGTAAGAGGAGGTCCAAGGGGCCCAGGCATATAAGGCTGCAAAAGAGATGCCCCAACCGCCTGATGAAGATCACGGGACAAATCATCAGCACATAAAACAAAGAGGAACGGAGAGAGAGGGCATCCTTGACGGAGACCAACGGTAGAGGGAAAATACCCAGTCGGACTGCCATTAATAATAATAGAAAAAGTGGGCCCTTGAACACAAGCCATAACCCATTCGATGAAGAGATCAGCAAATCCAAACACCCTCAGCGTATGTTGGAGAAAAATCCAGCTCATCCTATCATAAGCTCTCTCCATATCTAATTGGACAACCATAAGAGACTGACAACAAGTGGCATGCTGGAGGTCATGCATAAACTCCTGGGCAATAAGAGCATTATCAGTGATACTACGCCCGCGAATGAAAGCTCCCTGCTTCGGAGTGATGAGACGGGGAATCACCCCCTGTAGCCTAGTAACCAAGATCCAAGCGCAGACTTTATATAAGGTTGTGCCTAATTGGCCTAAAATGCCGGGGGAGCAGAGCATTAGCTCTTTTAGGAACAAGGGCAAGAAAAGTCCTCTGCCAATCTGGAGGAATAGTTCTGGAAGAAAAAACATGTTGAATAGCCAAGAGAACATCATGCCCAACAATATCCCAGTAGTAGCGGAAGAAGAAGAGCGAAAAGCCATCAGGACCAGGTGCTTTGTCATGACCCAAAGCCCAAACCGCAGAATGAATCTCCTTCGCCCGAACCTCCCGAATCAAAAGACCATTATCACTCCCAGAAACCCTAGCATCTCGGGTAGTAGTGATAATGGGGGAGTCAGAGCTGGACTCCTCTAACCAACGAGACTGAAAGAAATGGAGAATTTGCTCCCGAATAGCCCCATCTTCTTCAAGGATATTACCATCCGCATCACAAATTCCCCGGATCCGATTAGCAGCACGCCGAACCACAGTAGCCTGATGAAAGAACCTGGTGTTCCGATCACCTTCCTGAATCCACTGGACCCAGGACCGCTGCCTCCAGTAAATCTCCTGCTGACGGAGCAAGGAATGATGCAGTGCTAAACTCGTCCTGAGAGATTGAAGATCCGTGTCAGATAGCAGACCCTCCGCATCCTCCTTCGCCTGAAGGGTAGAAATAACAACTTCCACATCCTAGACTTGCTGCAAAAGATCCCCCACTTCTCTTCTATGCCACCCTAAGAGCCTGCGTTTTGTGAGCTCTAAGCGGCGAGTGAGACAGTAAGTAGCATTCCCTCTAACTGGTATATGCCACACCTAACTTATTAAGGATCGAGTCGAAGAATAACATGACTAAAACTACTCAAACCGAAAAGGCCTTTGAAAAGCTTTGTTGACCAAATTACATTCTCATAAGGGTTTTAAGTCTTGACAAGATGTCCTGTGAGACATCCGAATGAGTTGCTATCCTAGGTGTTGGGATGGAACTCTTCCACCATTGTTTCAATATTCTAATTAGCGCATCTTAGGGCATATGCCGTCCCAAGTGTCGAGATAAGATAAGACAGCGGTATGTCTTATTTCATGAAAAGAATCAGAATGACCTTATCCCATGTGATTTAAAACCTTGATTCTCACCACTCGTCAAGCACATGGTTTTAGCATTTAACATCTATATCTTTTGTAACAAGGCATTGACCAAATCATATTCTCACCATCTATCAAGTGCATTGTTTTAGCACATGACATATGTAGTTTTGGTAATGACCTAATTCTTTGGATTGCATTATCAGCACTTGCTATGTTCTGTTTTTGTAACAACTATAGAAATTTGAGGTGCATATATAAAGACACATTCCTCAACTGACTAGACTCTACCGTCCATTTTGTGAATACTTTCTAAGATTGTGAGTTAATTCTCATGATTTTACTAAGAAGATGTTTCTTGTGATTTGCATGGTTGTTCTAGTAACTTGCAGCAAGTGTCTATTTGTATTCCTATTGCTATTATATGTTCTGTTGATTTTCATGAGTCTAAAATAGTATTATATGCGCATAAATTGAGTTGATCATAGTAGTCTATGTAAGCCTCTGAAAATTTCAGTTTAGTAATGTTGGTATCCTTTTGTAGCCGTGGAACAGGGGAGGTGGACTCACCTGATTCATGGCGGCGCAGCGGGTGCCTCCGGTGAGAATCGTCGGTCGTCGGGGGGCTACAAGAGTCCCCAAAGATGCCCACACCCTGGGCTGCGGTGCCGGAGAGGGAGAAGGCAATGGAGGAAGAGAAGAACCTGATTTCTTCTCTTCTCTGTCTCTGTCTCACATCCTAACCGGGAGCTCCCCTTCTTATAGATCTCGTCGGAAGACAACCCATTTAAGGGTTATGGGTGGACGCCACCTCCGGTCGGAGTCTCGGAAGAAGGAGCACGACGTGTTCCTCGTGGGCAGCTCCATCCCAGCTGTCCCAGCTGCAAGGAGAATAGGGGAACAGGGGCTGAAACAGTTTCAGCCCCTGTTTCGTAACAATCTCCCACTCGTTCACATAGGACCTTACTTTTAATGCCATCTCTCTCTCTCCTCTTGCAGTGCAGTGGGGTGTGCAACCCAATGAAATTCACACATAGTGACAAATAGTGAAAATGCTGCACTAAGTTAATGAATAACTAATGCAGTACATTAATCGATGCAATCCAATCTCGTCTGTATCCCAGAAAATCCGATCACACCACAATCAAGTACTCTCAATCCCTCAATCATTTAACCTGAGTAGTACTTGAAAAAACACTAAGTCAAGTATCTGTGTCCATAATCATATGCAACTCACGCACATGATTGCACAGGCTATGGATCACAACAGATAAGGTGCGGTCACGAATAATCTTCCTTGAACGCTCATACCAATCCATCTTTGTCCAGTTGACTTCCTAGGATTATCTCATGTGGCCGTATTAATTTCATGACCCTGAAGGATAAGGCTAAGAAAGTCATTCTGAACTCCAACTTCATGATATAGACTCAAGTCCAAGGATACAACAAAGTTGTAGGGCTCACACGGTAACGGAGAGGGAGTATCCCGTTACCCCTATTGGGTCGACTTTAGCATATGCAACATAATGCATGTTACGGTGGAGCTCCCACTCAATGGGCTATGTCATACTCAAACATCGTACGAACACAAGTCCAGGCATCACAAAGTTGCCTGACTCGAGCACACACCAATGCTCTCAGTTCGGCTACAACAGGCTTTAGCACGGATCTGTGGACATACATGTACATACTCCGTACTCGACTCTCTGAGTCTCATCTCAGTCCAAACTGAGGCGACTTATAATAATTTATGTAGCCCATTTTGCAACTTATGCAATCTGCAACTCACGCAGTCTGTAACTCATACAGTATCATATGTAACACATGCATTTACTCAAGTATCTATCATGGCTACTTTAGTCTCATCCTGTCCACTACAAAAGTGTCAGGTTGATCACCCCTGTGAGTGGGCTGATCAAAGCCTATGACATTTATGCACATATATGCCTACCAATATGAACTCATCATGATAATAATGAAAATAAGCATTTCATTTTAACATAAATAACACACAGTCTACAATATCCATACAATCACTGTCTGTCAGATACAATGCAGACTCAGACTCCTCATATGAGTCTGAAAGACATATCTAGCAATAGGCTTAGTCAATGGATTAGCCAACATCCTGTTAGTAGAGATATGTCTAAGGGTAACTTCTCCTTTCTTGACCATATCTCGAATGAAGTGATATCTAATGTCAATATGCTTAGACCTTCCATGATACTTGGAATCTTTAGCATATTGTAATGCTGCCATGCTATCGGAACATATCTGAATAGTCTCATGAGCACTGGCTGATATCTCGAGTCGTCTAAAGAACATCCTCAGCCACACAGCCTCCTGGACAGCAGCCGAACAAGCAATGTATTTGGCTTCCATAGTGGATAGGGCTATGCAGTTCAGTTTCTTACTGCACCAAGAGATAGCTCTACCTCCAAAGATGAACACATATCCTGAAGTGGATTTACGCTCAACTCTATCACCAGCCCAATTAGAGTCACAAAAATCCTTTAATCTCAAATCCCCTCCTTGATAACATAGGGCGAGATTAGTAGTACCACGAAGGTAGCGAAAAATCCTCTTTACTGCTTCCCAATGAGCAAGCCCTGGGTTGCTTTGGTATCGACTGACCAAGCCTACCGCAAAGCTAATGTCAGGACGTGTACACAACATAGCGTACATCAAACTTCCCATAGTACTCGCATAGGGAATCTGCTCATCTTCTCTCTCTCCTCATTCATTCTAGGCGCTGGTCAATACTCAAAGTGCAGGCCTTCTCTATTGGGGTATCAATGGGTTTCGAATAGTGCATTCGGAATCGTTCCAAGATTTTTTGAATATAAGTTTCTTGAGACAGACCAAGAAACTTCTTAGCACAATTCCTTAGGATCCTCACTCCTAGCACAAAATTTGCCTCACCCATATCCTTCATCTCAAAAACAGAGGACAACCACTCCTTAGTGCATTGATCACCCCTATAGAACTCCCAACTATTAGGATATCATCCACATACAGCGCTAAAAACATAATCCCATCGTCTGATTTCTTAATGTATACACAGTGGTCCTCTTCAATCATGGTTAAGCCAATCGATGTAATGGCTTCATGAAATTTGAAGTACCACTGTCTGGATGATTGCTTGAGACCATATATGGATCTTTTAAGGCAGCACACTTTGCCCTCCTTTCCTTTAGCCACAAAACCCAAAGGTTGATCCATGTAGATTTCTTCATCCAGGCTTCCATTAAGAAATGTTGTATTGACATCCATTGATGTAGCTCTAAATCTAAATGAGCCACTATAGCTAGGATCAGGCGAATGGAGGCAAATCTCACCATAGAGAAAATGTCTCCTCATAGTCCATACCCTCCATCTGGGTATAGCCCTTCGCCATAAGTCGAGCCTTGTACTTGTCGATTGACCCATCAGCCTTGCGCTTTATCTTTAGGACCCACTTATTTCCTATAGATTTGCGTCCAAGCGGTAAGTCTACCAGGTTCCACACATGGTTCCTGTCCATAGACTCCATCTCATCTTCCATAGCAGCTAGCCACTCTTTACGAACTGATGAATCAAGTGCCTCATGAATAGAGACTGGCTCATCTGGATCCAACGGGCACATAGAAACACATTCCCTTCGACCTCAAAGTATCACCGTGGAACTATTCCACGTGTACTTCTCCGTAACAATGGATCTAGACTTTGAGAGCTACTCCCTGAAGGTACATTAACCCTCATAGGTGAGCTCCCACTGGGCTCAGCCTGTGCGCTCCCACTGTCTGGTGCGGCACTCCACTGGGCCCAGCACCCCCACTATCTATGGCGATATCTGGAATAGGCCGTAATGCCCCTCCCTCGCTAAAGATAGTAGGAAGGTCCTCCTATAACTCATACAGGGTTAGGTCCTTCTTGATCTCACCAATGCTTGGAAATTCATTCTCTATGAATTCACATCTCTGGACTCTATTTCAGTCAGTCCTCCATCAGGATGTTTACCATATATCACGTAACCCTTAAAATTTTGAGGGTACCTAATGAACACCTTTTTGCTAGCCTTAGGACCCAGCTTTCCCAACTTATGGGAGGTGTTGTGAACATATCCTGCTGAACCCCACGGGCGCAAATGATCTACATAAGGTCTCGCGCCATACCATAACTCATATGGTGTGGAGGACCGATTTACTGGGTATGCGGTTAAGGATGTAGGCAGCAGTCAAAAGTGCATCATCCCAGAAACTAATCGGGAGATTTGCCTGCGCCATCATTGACCTAACCATATCCAGTAAAGTCCTTTTCGACGCTCTGCAACACCATTTTGCTACGGCGTCCCAGGAATGGTGAGCTGCCTGCGTATCCTTTCTCCTCACAAAGCTTCTGAAATTGATCAGATAAATATTCGTGACCTCTATCAGTCCGAGAGACTTCAAAGTCTTCTCCTTATGATTTTTCACCTCAGCTAAGAAGCGGCGAAACAATCCAGCACTTCATAGCGGTGGGAGATTAGGTACACATACCCAAATCGCGAATAATCATCGATGAATGTGAGGAAATAAGATGTGCCATGGCGTGCTTTGACACTCATGGGTCCACAGATATCTGAGTGTACTAGCTCTAATGGCTGAGAGGCCCTAGAAGCCTTACCAAAAGGCTTTCTTGATGCCTTTCCTGCCAAACAAGACACACACAGGGAGGCTTATTTTGCTGAGGGGGCCCAATAGCCCTTCTCTAGCCATCCGTGCCATCCTATCTTGGCCCACATGACCAAGTCTGGCATGCCATAGTGAAGAATCATCACATGTAGGAAAGAAGCACAAGCATATGAAGAGTAGGAGTTAGATATTTCACATCAAGTCTGAAAAACCCATATGATAAATAGCACAAAAGGATAACATACCATTCAGATACACAGACATACGATCACCAGAAAAATAAAAGGTATAGCCAAGAGCTAACAGGGCAAGTACAGAGCACAGATTACACCGGATAGTTGGGATGTACAAAACATCATGTAGGAGCAATACATGTCCTCCTCGCAACCTAATGCGATATGCTCCTACACCCAACACCTGCTCATGCAGGCCGTTCCCAAGAACAACATATTGGGTGCCTGCAGAAATCCGGTGAAAATCCACAAAACCAGCTCGATCTCGAACTATGTGTTTGTTCGCTCCGTGTCTACGATCCAATCAGGGAGAGTGTCAGCAACTAATGCATAAGAACAAACATAGAGAGAGGTTAATATGGAATATACCTTCTTTGGTTCTGTGCATTCACGAGCGAAGTGGCCTTTCATACCACAGTTGTAGCATTTGATCTTTGCCACATTCTTCTTACCCTTTGGTTGGCCTTTCTTAGGCTTGGCTACCTTCTTTTCTTTGAAACTCTGTGAACCTTTCTTGTCATTGGATTTACTCCTTCTACCTCTGGAACGCAAAACTCCAGAGTGAGCCACATAGGCAGAGGAGTGGGAAGTCTCTATGCGCTCAGCCTCCAGCTCGAGATGACAGATATATCCTCAAAAGTCTTGATGTGCTCACTATGAGTCATCAAGAGCTTCATCTGACTCCACTGAGGGTCAGGCAGCGAACGAATCACTGCAAGGACCTTCTGCTCCTCAGTGAGATCAACCCCAGCCTCCCTCAGATCCCTAATCATGCCACTCATCACGTGAAGATGTTCAGACATTGAATGATTAGGATCTTTGACATGTTGCATAAATTTGAGGTTCAAGGCCCGCAGCCTTGTTGCTGAGGTCTGACCAAACCGAATCTTGAGCTGGTTCCACATATCCTGGGCAGTTGAAAATCCCTCAAAATCTTTAATCAGATCATTGTGCATATAGCTTAATATAGTGAAGCGTGCACAACGATCCTTCTTTACCCATTTTTCATAGACTTCGTGATCCTGACGGTTCTGCTCAGAGGTACCAGGTTCTGGTGGCGTCATACTGTGTCAGGGTTTCCAAGACTTCTTGCTCATTGAGTAGATATTGGATCTTTCGGTGCCACACATTATAATTTTGTCCTTCCAATTTTTTGCCTCTATCGAGGCCAGCTACACCAGATCGGAGGCCATCACTACATTTGGTCAAGCAAAATATGGACATCAGGCACATAATCAGTGATATCTCTGTTAAAAATATTTAGATTTCAAATAATCTTACTTATAAATGAGATCGAAAATTTTGCTAAGCTCATAATCATCACTCATTTAATAAGATAGAACATGAATCCAATAATTTTTCATAGAACATATCTATGTTGTCCACAAAAATCGGCATTGGAACAAATCCGCATATGCTACATCTAGCATATATTTCATGTCAACTAAAACATAAATCAATATATATATATATTTATGCACCAAGCATAAATAAACATGCTTATAGAAAATACATAACAATTTATATAAATGCCCCTTATGCACTAAGCATAAATTATTATGTCAACAATAATAAGATGTAGAAAAAATGCATAAATCATATTTATACACTAAGAATAAATAATTATGCAACCAAAAAAAATTTATAAAAAAAATCAGACAGAATGGCAACAAAAATATTCATGCATAGAGCATAAACCCCCATGCCATATCAAGAAAATTTTCAATAAATTTTCTATGATATTCTATGAATTTTTTGATTTTTCAATAATTTCTGTGATTTTTCTATTTTTTCTGTAATTTTTCTAATTTTTTTAGATTTTATGTAATTTTAAAATACCCATAAAATCTGAAAAAGAATTTAAATGCCACGCAAGCATTGACATCAGCTGGGCCCGACACGTGGACTGCCATGTCAACGGACCCCAGCCACGTAAGCTGCCACGTCACCATTAATTTCCGATTTTTTTTATTAAATCGTGGGGGAAAAGACGACAATGCCCCCGCTTAGTTATTGAATTTACGGGTGATGCCACCCGTAAATTCTCGAACGCAGCCGTGTGCGCTGTGCGTGACCGCGAGGCAGGGCCGTCCCAGCCCTCCAGCGGCCGGACGGAGCTCCGGACGGGAAGGAGGACCGCGGCCTCTGGAGGAGTTCCGGGGCCCCGCATCCCACGGACGCACAGAGACCCGCCGCCCTTCGTGGTGGCGACTCGGCTTCCCCGGCCCTCGGCCGGCGAAGAGAGGGGGGGACCCCGGCGTCAGTGGAGATGATGCCGGTGGCCGTTCCGGGTCCGATGGCCCCGAATGGCCATCGGCAAATTTTTTTTTTTTGACAGCGGCTGCCGTGGCCGCAGTAGAGGGGAGGCGGCGGCGGCCACCGCTGCCTGCTCCTCGCCTCTTCCCCCCGTCGGCCACCGCCCTAGCGTGATGGCCGGCGAGGCTCTGATACCACTGTTGGGATCCTTCTAGCCGTGGAACAGGGAGGCGGACTCACCTGATTCACGGCGCAGCGGGTGCCTCCGGTAAGGATCGTCGGTCGTCGGGGGGCTACAAGAGTCCCGAGATGCCCACACCCCTGGGCTACGGTGCCGAGAGGGAGAAGGCAATGGAGGAAGAGAAGAACCTGGTTTTCTTCTCTTCTCTGTCTCTGTCTCACATCCTAACCGGGAGCTCCCCTTCTTATAGATCTCGCCGGAAGACAACCCATTTAAGGGTTATGGGTGGACGTTACCTCCGGTCGGAGTCTCGAAGAAGGAGCACGACGTGTTCCTCGTGGGCGGCTCCGTCCCAGCCGTCCCAGCCGCAAGAAACAGGGGAACATGGGCTGAAACAGTTTCAGTGTTTCATAACAAGTAATAAGAAATCTGTCCAGTAAATTATTTTATTTTCAATTCTGAAACAGCAACTCAACTTCAGCCCACCAGTAAAGTGGTATCAGAGTAGGTTTCTGCATCAATGGAGGCATTGACAAGAAAATGAGAGCATCTAGAGAAAATTCTGGAGTCCCATCTCTTCCAATTTTCCAAGGAGAAAATTATCAACATTGGCAAGTGAAAATGAAGACCTTGCTTCAGTTAGAAGGGATATGGAATGTTGTTGAGAAAAGTTATGAAGAACCTGAAGATGAGACCCAGATTTCAAATAATAAATTGAAAAAGCTTGAAGCACAGAGAATGAATGATGCCAAAGTACTTTCAAGAATACAGAATGGAGTCTGTGCAACCATTTTTCCAAGAATAATGGGTGCAACCAGAGCAAAGGAGGCTTGGGAAATTTTGCAACTGAAAATTTTAAGGCATAACAAGGCAACAGCGGCAAGACTTCAAGCTTTAAGAAGAGAATTTCAGAATATTAGAATGAAAGATTCTGAATCTGTTAAGGATTATTTTTCTAGAGTTATTGAAATTGTAAACCAAAGAGGAGTTATGGTGAGAATATGACTGATTAGAAAATTGTTGAGTAAATTTTAATTAGTTTGCCTGAAAAATATGAATACATTGTTGCTGCTACAGAAGAGTCTAAGGATCTCACCACCATGACTGTTCAAGAATTGATGGTTTCTCTACAATCTCATGAACAGGGAGACTAAGGAACTGAGATCAATCTATTGAAAGTGCCAATCAAAGCTGAACTTAAATCTTGAAGATTCTCAAAGAAAGGGAATTCAAGTTATAAGCAAAGCAAGACAGACTCAAAAGGAGAGAGCATGATCCGAACAAAAAGGAAGGAAAAGACATGACAAAGGTATGAATTCAGATGACTCTAAACTAGCTTGTAAAATTTGTAAGAGAACAAATCATTTGACCACTGATTGCTTGTTTCATGGTAAGCCCCAATGTTATCACTGTAAAAATTTTGGTCATGTAGAAAAATATTGTATATTTAAATCAAAGAGCAACCTAATTTTATGAAAGAAAAAGATGATGATGGGAACTTATTTATGCATGTCAATCAGCTTCTCATTAAAAGAAAAACATTTGGTACCTTGATAGCATCTGTAGTAATATATGTTAGGAGATGAAAAAATATTTCTTAACATTGATGCTGTAGTTACTTCAAAGGTGTGTATAGGAAATGGGACTATTGTAGAAGCCAAAGGAAAGAAACAATTGTAGTAGAAACAAAGAGAGGTGTCAAATATATTTACGAGGTTCTTTGGGTATCTGATTTAGAGCAAAACTTAAAGTGTCCGACAGATTATCAAGAATGATTACCATTTTTTTCCAAGATGATAGCTACAGAATTTTTGACAAACAAAAAGAACCAAAATCAAGTGATAGTAGAGGCGAAAATGGAGATAACAAAAAATTTTCCCATTGAATTTTATTATAATGGCTTAAAGTGAGAAGTTTGGTCACTTGAATTTTTATAGGTTGAAGCTACTTAAGCAAAAAAACATGATGGATGGGCTATCTAAAATTTAGGCTAAGTTGGATCTATATGAAGGTTGTATCTTGGGCAAACAACAAAGGAGTTCATTTCCAAAAGGAAGATCTCAAAAGGGCCAATACACTATTAGAGCTATACATTTGTGGAGCAATGAAAACTCCACCATTAAGCTAGCATAGGCACTTTCTTATATTTGTTGATGATTATTCTTACATGATATGAGTTTATTTCTTAAAGGAGGAATCAAAAACCTTCTAGGTTTTTAAAAGATTTAAAAATTTGTTGAGAGCAAAAGGATTGCAACATAAAGACTATTCAAAGTGATAGAGGAGTTGAATATACCTCACAAGAATTTAAGGTTTTTGAAAAGATTGAAGCAATTGACAGTAGGATACACTTTACAATAGAATGGAGTGATGAAAGGAAGAACATGACCATCGTAGAAATGGCAAGGTCTATGTTGAATGAAAGGAGGTGCCAAAAAAATTTGGGCTGAAGATATAAATATGGATATATGCATTCTAAGGGAAGCCCTCTATGTATTAGTTATATTCATATATCTATTGAAAAGAAAATAAAATTAAATGAAAAGTCAAAAATGTATATTTTTTAGTTATAGTCTTGATACTAAGGCTATCACTTATACAATGTTGTAGTTAACAAGTTGATCATAAGTAGGATGTTAATTTTAATAAAAAAAATTGCTTGGAATTAAAAAGAGAAGAAAGTGTAGGAAATACTATTTAAGGCCAGTCAAGTATTCCAAGTGGAAGAGAAGAAAAGATGCCTCAAATAAATGATCAAAGCATTCCATCAACATCTTTATCATCAAGATCCCCAAGTCCAAGTCAAGATTCTTCTTCAGATTTCTCTTCGTCATATTGTCTTCCAAGAAGAATAAGAAGATTGAGCCTAATATATGAATCTTGTAATTTTTCTTTCATAGAACCTAAAAATTTTGAAGATGTAGCAAAAGGATGATGCATGGAAGAAAGCTATGGAAGAGAAATGTATATAATTGAAAAGAGCCATACTTCAAAGTTGGTGGACTAACTTAAAGGTAGACAAATTATCGGACTGAAGTGATTTACAAGATAAAACTCAATTAAGATGGAAGTATTCAAAAACACAAGGCAAGGCTAGTTGTTAAGAGATCTACACAAAAACTAGGTGTAGATTTTTTTGAAAAACTTTACTCTTATTGCAAAGCTAGAAATAATATAAATCTTGATTTCTCTTGCTGCATAAAAGAAATGGCATATTTTTTATCTTGATGTTAAATCAGTTTTCTTAAATGTTAAGCTTAAAAAAAAAATCTATGTTGAATAACCAAAAGGCTTCTTGGTAAAGAGGGAAAATATAAAGTTTATAGCTTAAGAAAGAATCTAGGTTGAGACAAGCTCCTCGAGCCTAGTATAATGAGATTGATAATTATTCTATCAAGAATAGATTTCAAAGGAGCAAAATGAATATGCTTTAGATGTGCAGGAAAGAGGTGATTGCATTCTCATTGTGTGTGTATCCGTAGATGATATAATTTTTAAAAAAATGACTTTAATTTGATGCAGAAGTTTAACGAAGATTTGATGCAAGCTTATGAGATGAGTGATTTGGGATTGCTCCTTTATTTTTTTAATTATGGAAAGTTTCACAAATGGACGAAGGAATTTTAACTTCTTAAAAAAATATCTAAAAAATATTTTTGAAAAGTTTAACATAAATAATTGCAAGGTACTACACAAATGAAAAGTTGAAGAAAAATAGTATGCAATGCAAGAATGCTAGTACTTTAATTTATAGTAGTTTGATTAGAAGTTTCTTATATTTTACTGTTACTAAACCTGATATATGTTTGTAGCTAGTCTACTCTCAAGATTCATGCAAAATTCAAGTCAAATTCGCTTTGGAGTTGCGAAGAGAGTGTTAAGATATTTGCAAAGCATATTTGACCATGGTATCATGTATAAGGCTGTAGAAAATTCAAGATTAATTACTTATTTTGATAGTAATTGGGTTAGAAGTCTTAATGATATGAAGAGCATATCTGGTTGTATTTGTTCTCTTGATTTTGATATTTGTTTTTAACTTTCAAAGAAGTAAAAGATTGTGGCTTAGTTATCTGTCCATGCTGAATATGTAGTAACAACAAACCTATTTCTCAAGCTATGTAGCTAGAAAGAATTCTTAAAGATATTAGAGAAAGACAAGAAGACACCATTTTGTATTGTACTCATAAATTAATAATAGCTATTGAAAAATATCTATTTAGTCATGAACATATGAAGCATATTATATTAAATATCACTTTATTAGAGAAGCTGCATAGAAAGAAGAAATTATGTTGATTAATCCTTATGAGTGATCTTCTTTTGTTTTATTTTGCACAAATTTATTGAACATTAATAAGAGATAAATTAATTAAATAATAGTAATAATTATTTTAACTTTTTATCTCCAAAAATATATTTTTAATATTTTTTAATTTTTAGCCCTTTAAAATAAATGAATTGCCATGGCCTTTACTTTTTTTTAAGATTTGTTTGGATGTTTGAAGGGAAAAGAAGAGGAGGATAGAAAAAGAAAGGAAGGAGAGGAAAGGGAGAGGAGAAAAGCTTGCTACTCTCTTCTTGTTTGAAAAGAAGGAAAGGAAAGAAAAAGATAAGTTAAAAATTATAAATTTAAATTAATTTATTAAGATAAAATTTAAAAAATAAAATAAAAACTATTAACTTTATATATATATATATATATATATATATATATATATATATATATATATATATATATATATATATAATAATCTATTGAAAAAAAATGAAAAGGCTTCTCCCATTATTCATTTCTCTCTCTTTTTTTTTTATATAAATAACGTTCATAAAATTATTTTCTTTTCATTTCCCTCTCCTTCCCTGGGTTAACCTCCTCCCCCTCCCGTCCAACCGAACAAACAATCCTTAGCCCAGTAGCGAACGCCGCGTTCCTCTCCTTTTTCTAGCATGGCTGCTCGTGCCCTCTTCAGATGGGCTCTCTTCCATTCTCCCAAGCCCTTCGCTCCTCCTCTAATCCAAACGCCTCGATCCCGTCTACCCCTCGCCCCGATCCGGGCCTTCTCTTCCTCGATCTCCACCACCAATTCCATCACCGACTACCTGAAGCTGACGGAAGACGAGCTCATGGCGCAGTGCGACATGGACACCTTCAAGGCCTCCGGCCCCGGCGGCCAGCATCGCAACAAGCGCGAGTCCGCCGTCCGCCTCAAGCACCGACCCACCGGCATCGTCGCCCAGGTCCTCCCTTTCTTTCTTAAAGCTTGTTTCTTTGAAGCTGTCTTCTCGGTGGTTCGTTGTTTCTCTCTTAATTTTGTATTATTTGCAGGCCTCGGAGGACCGTTCGCAGCATAAGAATCGGGCGTCGGCGCTGGCTCGGTTACGGACGCTTTTAGCTCTAAAAGGTTATATCTTTCAGGGGAAAAGAAAACCATTCTATTATTTTATTTTTTAATTGTGAAGTATGAAATAGAACTTGATTTTTTTTTTTTTCTTCCTTTTCAAATGTTGTTGTCTACATACCGCAAAACGAGAAAAATTGGGTAGCATTCTTATTGAATCATCTTTGTCTAAATAGGAAAAAAGTTTTTTTTTTTTTTTTTTTCCTGCGCAGCTTTCATTTGATTTCATAATGTATTGTTTCTGTTTCAATCCATCAATTGTGTGGCTGTGGATGGATGAAGGAAATTGTGTTGGCGAAAAAAGAGTGGTGTTGAAAATTCTTCAAGTAGGAAATTGTGGAATTTTTCTGATGCAATAGGAAAATTGAATTTTGTTGGAAATACTTAAGAGTGTAACAGTAGTCAACTCACATTGGGAAACAAACATTCAAGGTGTTTGTGCCAAATGTTCCTGAAGCACACAATTACAATTACAAAGGTCATTTTCTTGCATGAGAAATCAGATGCAGTGTGAAAGATGTCTTTTCCTTATTGGTATTGTGTTTCAAGCAAGATTTGTTTGGGTATATTGAGTTCATTCTATTTATCCTTGTGTGCACTCATAAAGGATGCATTTGCGATCTGATTGCTTGTAGCCTTTTAGGCCAAGTTATTGAAATATTCAGTGCTGGTCATCTGGCCAAGTGGTGGTAGATACCTAGGTGCTAGGCAGGTGCTTAGAGATCAAATCCTCAAGACATGTTGGCTAAAGACAGGCAATTTCGTGTCTCTATATCTTCTCATTTTTCTGTTGTTCTTGTTACTTTCCTTCTTTTTATTTATTCCAATTTCTTTTGTTGTTACTGCTGAACCATTTGTTGGCGACCACTATTGTCACTACAACCTTCTAGAATGAAAGCCCTTTATCATTTTGTCAATTACAGTATAGAAAATAAGACAAAGGAAAAGGGAGATGAAAAGTAAAAAGGAAGACGAAGAGAAGGAAAAAGAAGAATGGGAGAAAGAAATAATGAGCACTCAAACAGCACAACCAGAGTTGGTTCCTGTCACTATCCTATCTTGTCCTCTCCCTCCATCACTTTGTGTCTCTCACTTGTACTATTTAGCTAGACATGAAATTGAGGAATTGGGACTTACTGGTTCTCATTTTGGCCAGCCTCAATCTTTGTTCACCAGTTTAATACATGTAACCCTACAATTCAACCAGACTTGCCCTGGCTTTTTCAGGATGGGAAGGACTGCCTAAATATCCACCTTGGCAATCTGCCTAGTAAGGTTTCTAGGTCCAGGTGAGATGCCTCATGGGCCACTCTATTTGAGATTGGTGCTTAGGTGGTTGCTTTGGTGATTCTTTTAACGATGCATGTAAGCTTGTATGACTAATCATTTGTAGCTTGTAAACTCATGGTTTCAGTTGCTTTTCATATTGACTTTGCTAGTAACTGATGTGAACAGCATTGATCCACCACTAGGCATGGACAACAGCATGATTTGGACCATTTCCACACCTTGTACCTTGATTGATTGACCAACATCTCAAACTCAAGGTGCACAATGATTGTTAATGCTAAAATCATGGATTCTTTTTTTTTTAATTAAAAGAAAATCATACTTCTTGGGATATAATAGAAATATAAATCATTACGCAGATAAGTGTTTACCTGGGATGATTTGAATTGCTGCCAGTTGTGCCGAGGCTGTTGGTTCGAATATCTTGGTGGATGCCAATGATGTGAAGTGGTTTGTGAAAATCATGCGCCGATAAAGCTAAAGGCATCTTGTTGTCCATTTTGCATCGGGCCCATTTTACCTGTTAGCAGATGACTACCCCTTGTTTAGTAGCCAACTCTAACAATGGGCTGAACTGTCAAAAAAATGAAAAAGAGAAACATTTGGTTGACATCATTTTGTTTACATTTTCTGTCTGTTCAAATTAGTTT
This sequence comes from Calamus simplicifolius, assembly GCA_900491605.1. Lineage (NCBI taxonomy): Eukaryota > Viridiplantae > Streptophyta > Magnoliopsida > Arecales > Arecaceae > Calamus > Calamus simplicifolius. Next base: position 120,978 of record UESW01002663.1, on the reverse strand, counting down.
TTTCCCTGTTTCTTCCTTCTTTAAGGTGGAGATCATTTCTGATTAGTGAAATTGTGTTTTCTTTTTCCCAAATAGTTAGGAAGGCAATAGACTTGAATGATTATACACCTCCTACAGAACTTCTTCAGATTCTACCTGCGAAGTCAACAATCAGAGGGTCAGATGTTGGTCCTCAAATTGGTCCCAATAATCCAAAATTTGCTCTGGTATTCTTCTAATCACACGTGCAGTTGGGGTTTTCTGTGCTGATATCTTGAGTATGCATCTAGGGAAGATTGCAATATCTCCATATATTTTTCCTTAAACAGGGAATGCAAGCTTTGCTAGATCTGATATATGCTGTTGAAGGCTCAGTGTCAGAGGCAGCAAAAATATTGGGGTACATAATTTTCTATTTGTTTATTTTATTCCAACATTTGTGTGGATTAGTGCTTTTGTACTGTAAACTGATGAAATGTTTCTCTTTTTGTGCATCAATTCTTTTCTTGAAAGAGTATGACATGCATTCATTTATGCAATGTGTGACCTTAATGTCACTGGATTGATCTGAGCTAATTTGGCAGAAAAAAAGGAAACTTGAAACTATTTTGGTATGTGTACCATAACAGAAAAGTGCTCATCACAGTAAAAGGAAAAGGGGATAACTCCATTTGGCATTTGAAAGCTTGGTTCTTGTTGATGCCTGTTGCTGGAAGAATAATTGATAGTGTAGTAGCAGATATATTCTATTTAGGGTAATGCACCTACTTTGGAATCTTTTGGGAACCTTGAACCAGCACCATTTTCATAAGAGCTTCCTCACCAGTGTTTTTAGAATATCTGCTTTTGCACCTGCTTCTAATTCAAGAACCTTTGTTATTGAATTTAAGAGGTTCAAAAGAACTTGGGGCTTGGCTTACACCTTTTTTTCAATACTTCAAATACTCTCTAAATATCTGTTTATGCAAAGAGAATTGGGATGCGGGTTAGGGTTTTTTTTCCAATTTTATTTATTTATCTTTTTTTTTTTGTGGGGGGGGGGGGGGTGTGGGGGGGGAGAGGTTGGAGACTGCTGTCCACTTTTTACTGCATTGGCTCTTCACATCATCATGATTCTCCTCCCCTATGAATGTATTGGTCTTTTATAGTATTATATCGGAAGAAAAACATCCTGGTTTGCTTAAAGTAAAGATTATGCTGAGATTGCTTCATCACTGGGACAAAAATGACATTTGGAAAAGGATTGATTATGCACATCAAATGTAAGACTAATCTTAGGACAAGTTTTTATGATCTCGTCTACTTTTGATATGCTTACAGTGAGGTACACAATTATCTAAGGATGTTATACCAGACAGCTATTCAGCCCTTATTGTCTATCAAAATTGGTCATGCCTTCTTTCAATGTGGTGCTAATATAACATATCTTGAATGAGCTAATTAAAGAACCACATGCAGAACAGATTTTGCATGGTCTGTGTGACTGGTACATTGCATTATACATTCTATCTATATGGTTTAATGGGTTACACAGTTCAGTTGACATTGAGCCTCCTTTGCTGTCTAATGCAGGCTAAGCACAGGGGCTCTATCAAGGTTGCTATTATCAGATGATTCTCTCCGGATGTCAGTAAATGACTTCAGGACATCAAAGGTAAATCTACAAGGCATTTTCAGTGATATATTAATAGAAAACCATTAAATGAATGAAAGAATCCAGATTAACAGCAAGGGTTCTATGGGGATCAAAGATAGGAGTTTTACGGCAAAATTTTCCTCAGGAAAGATACATCTTCATAGACTGCTAACTTTTTTTAGCTCTGTATCTACATGGTTAAAAGAAGCTTCACTAGTTCGAGTAATTCCTCCCATTGCATTGAATATATATCAGTTGTGATCTTATAGTAGCTATAAATTAAGATGAGCTGCTTCTAGATATCTGAGCAAGCGGTGGATTCATAATGCATGTTGAATGGCTCAGATTGCTAAATTTGTTCTTAAAGATGCGGCCATACAGTTAAAAAGACATTCTATGTTCTGAGGTATGAAAATAATTCACCTACAGCATGTTTTGAGAATTTCACTGTACATAACAAAGATTGAGATTTATATGTTAAGTTTGAAGCACGGTATCAGAGATAGTAGAATGCTAAGTAGCATAAGGTTACATATGCTGAGCACAATCTGAATAGCTTACATGGAGAAATGGCAAACCAGATGAAACGGCACTTATAGTTGAAGGTCATGAAAGTTCACTTAAATAAGATTCCATCTCTTTCAAATGCTATGACCTTAATAATGGTTTTATAAAACTAAAACAATTGAGTCATAGAAAAATGCTAACTTGATGTCAGAGATAGGATTCTTTTAGTCAATTTTTTTAGCATACTAAAGAACATTTTTTTTAGCCAATGGTGTAATATGCCCTTTGTCGTTGTAAGTGTTGGTATATTCATTCTTGAGAGCTTCATTAGGGGTTCATGAATTAGATCTCTAAATATCTGTATGTAACGTTGCATCAGTATATATTAGATGGATAAGCTGAGTTAGATCCACAACCTTAGATTTGAGACAATGTATTGATATTATGCATCTTCCTGGATATGCATGGTATTGCTGATAAAAATCATTGATGTTAGCAAGGTTTGTAGCACCAGGTATGAGTCTGTACCAGTCATGTATTGGCATGCTACATATCATGGTATGTCCCTGCATCTTCTTATGGTCTGCTGAAACAGGGTGGTACAGAAAGCAATATGTACAGTTATGTACCACATTACAGGGTGGCTGCAGATGTATAAACCTTTGTAGCAGTATTTCTAACCTTGGTTTCTACTAGAGAACACTGATATGTAACATTATCAAAAAAGAAATTCCTAAGAAGAATATTTTTATTCTAACTAAAAAATGTTTTGTTCTGTATCACCTAGATTAGTGGTGTTGCTGCTGAAATCTTGCCCTCCGACTCGGGCGCGTTCGGGCTTCGAGATGGGCTTCCTTCTGGACGGACCTGCAAAATAGTCCTCACGCGAAGGGCGTTGGGGGTGGCCCTCTGCGGAAGATCCTCCGATGCTCAAGTCAGTGGAGATCGACAGTCAACAAAAATGAGGAGAAGGCTCTCGCTGAAGAGTCTCTCCCAGGGCTCTGTGCAGAGCGGTAATGGCGGAAGCAAAGGCAGTGAGCGAGTGTGCGCATCAGAGATGGCGTACCTGAGGGGATCTGAGGCTGTGGTATTTATAGAGGATCACCTGATTGTTTGGGAGCATCGTGGGTCCGAAGGCCGTTGAGATCTGAATCCAGTTTGTTATGAGATCGGTAGGATCCGTATCTGGTTAGTTAGAGGATCGACGGCTGGGAGAGCTTGTTGACATCTCGAGATTTGGTGGGGGCATAGGCTCCAGAGTTCTAGGCCACTTTCGGATATGATTCCCTTTTGGAATCTTACTATTTTAAGCTTTCCCGCGCCGAATTCCGTAAAGGTACAGGTATCGCTCGGGCTAGGCCGAGTGATAGAAGAGATCGGCTAAAAGGGCCGGGTGATGGGATGGCTTAGTTAGGGCCAGGAGACGATGGACGATAGCTCGGCTCGAGGGACCGAGAGACGATAGCTCGGCTCAAGGGGCTGAGAGACGATAGACGATAGCTCGGCTCGAGGGACCGAGAGACGATAGCTCGGCTTGAGGGGCCGAGAGACGATAGACGATAGACGATAGCTCGCGCCTCGGAAACCCTTGGCTCGGTGGGGGCTAGGGCGGTCTGACCTACCGAGGTTGATTTATCTCTGGCGGGTGTTGCACAGTGGGTAGGAATCAAGGCTAGCCTTAGCCATGAACACGATTATTGATGCATAGCGATTTTACCCCTCAACACATGCCCCCCACTCCCTAGTTCGAAGCGTAGGTTCGAGCATAGGGAGTATAATTTCAGGTGGCATGACTTGAACGGAGGGATCCGGAGTTGACAGCCTGCGCAATGATGCCCTATTCAATGCCGCGCGGCCGCCATGCCTTTGTGGGTAAGGCTCCTTTGGGGCAACGGTTGGAGAATCATCACATAGCAAATTCCGGTTTTCACGGCGTTCATAATGGCGGTTCCGGGCGTTTCGGTCGAGATGCCTTATCTTCTCTCTTAAGGTTGTTTTCTTAGGGAGGAAGCAAAGTCGAAACAGTGCCGCTCCCATTCACAGCGCCCTTTTGTTCCTCTGCAATTTTGCTTGGCGTTTCTCTCGACTAGCAGAATGACGAGCCTCGACGACATGGCTTCGGAGATTGCCGCCGAGGATTTGGGGAGAATACGTCAATAGTACGGCATTCCCTCGAACGTTCTCCTGAGATTCTCGGAGCCCGAGCATAGGGTTTCGCAGGATCTGGAGAACGGGGTCTTTCTTTATGAAGACAGCCTGAAGGTGGGCCTCCGATTTCCCCTGCATCCCTTGGTGAAGGAGATCATGAGATTCTACAACGTTTGCCCGACGATGGTAGCTCCCAACAGTTGGCGCAACGTCATCGGGTTTATCTCAATGTGTAGCCGGATTCAGGTAACAGTGACTCTTCCTCTCTTTCGTGCCTGTTTCCACTTGATATCTGGGAGGAAATCAGAGTGGCCTTATATCGGACCTCGAAGGTCATTCAAGATGATAACAAATAAACCATCGTCCATAAAGGACTGGAAGGTCAGATTCTTTATTGCCGAAGGGAACATCGGCTCTGATTTTCCCCGGGGATGGGGAAACTTTGTTCGGGATGTGGAAGCACATCCGATCCTGTCTGAATAGGAGAAGGATTTGGAGGTCCTTCGTGATGGCAGGACGTTTTTGGCTAATGATTTATTGTCGGAGGAGGCTCTCTTCGCCGCCGGGCTTAGCCCCCTCGACCCACATGGCAAGTCCTTTTGCTTTTCCGTTGATTTTTACTCGAGCAAAGATATCTCGGTCTGACCGATTGTTATCTATCACCACAGCCAAGAAGTCTAAACTATCGGACCGCATAAAGAAAAGAATGAGCAAACGCCCGAGTGAGAGCAGCGGTGGAGAGAAATGCAAGCCTGAAAAGAGGGCTCGCCTCTCCGAAGAGCGCTCGTTGGAGGTTGGGGTAACCACAGCGGGGGCGCTGAAAACAGAGGACTCAAAGAGGACTGCTGAGATCCCTTGTCCTTTAGTGGTGAAAATAGTAGATAGCCCGAACGAGACTTCGTCGGCTTATCCGGAAGCCCCTCCTTTGGAAGATGAGCTAATGGCCGGCACAGCGGAGTTCGGTGCCCCTGAGGGCTCGCCTCTGGGCGAGGAGATGTCTCTAGCCTTGGCAGGAGAACAGGAGGGAGCAACCGCAAACATCGAGGCTCAAGATCAGCTTTCCATTGGAGGGCTCCCCCGGAGGGATTCAGAGGCGGCGACGTCGGGTCAACTGTGGCGGAGGCTCGCGAGGAGCCTACGGCTGGAGAACCTCTTCCTGGAGAGGTTGGAGCAACTGACGAACAAACTGAGGCCTTGGTGGAGCCTGTAGGGAGGAGCAGGTGCCTGCGATCGAGGGAAGGAATTCGGACGAGGGGTTAGGGCAAGGTAAGAATCTTGCAGCCGAAGCTTCCTCCACCAAAGCTTCGGAAAAATTGGCGCTTGGGCTGGCCGAGTTATCCGAGGAAGGCCAGGCTAGAATTCTGCTGGAGGAGGCCAAGAGGTCAAAGGCTTCTCAGTCGGAGGTTGCCCGGATCGATCCTTCGGACGGGGAAGTCAGCCCAGTAGCTCGGACTCGGCCGTCGAGGCGGCGTTCGTTGCTCTAATGAGGTTAGTACTGTATCTGGGCGCGGATCCCTCGGCGAATAAGTTCGCAGACCTAGATCTTGTTGACGCCGCATTTGGCCAGCGGAATGTGGTGAAGGATGTACACCTCCCCGAGATCGACAATTTCACCCTCATGGGGTTAGCCAGGTCCTACATCTCCTAGGTGAGAACTACTCCCGAGTAGCGAATGCTTTTTGACTAGCTCGGTCGTGCTTCTCTCACTTGTGTTTCGTTCTGCAGAGTGCTTTGGTTACTAGGGCACTGTGCTGGCGCTTGAGTCTGGCAACAGGGGCCGTCGCTCAGGCCAAGAGAGTCAGCGCCGAGCTTCGATCGCGAGTGGAGGCGTCTGATACCTTTTGCAAGCTCTAGGTACCGCCCACGAGAATTTAAAGAAGATGAGGGTGCTGCATCAGGTTGCCCTAGATGACGCGTCCAAGCTGAGGCTCGAAGTGAAAGAGCTACGCGGGCTTCTGGCGAAATTCGATGACACATGCTTGGAGTTATCGCGGATCAAGTCTAGGCATTCCGGAGAAATGGAAACTGTCAAGAAACAGTTTAGCGAAAGCCTGGGCAGGCAAGGAGAGAGGCCGTCGAGGAGAGAAACCGCTTGAATAGAATGCTTGGCGAGTTGGAGGAGAAGGTGCGGCAACTTAACCATGGTATCGCCGACAGGGATGACCATATCAAGTGGCACCAAGAAAAGCTAATCCAATTAGATAGAGAGCTCTCCCAAGCCTGGGGGGAAGCCGATGGCAGGCAGTCGAAGATCAATGACCTTAAGAGCAGGATCAAGCAAGTTAGGGCCGATAAACAGAGGGCTATTGGCGAGGCCAAGGAGCTGACCAAGAGGTTAGCTCGGCAGGAGGAGGAGGTATGGTACTACTATGGTACTACCCCTTTTTAGCTTCCTTTACTAGCTCATCGTGGCATCGGCTAATTTGTTTTTACAGATGAAGGAGGCAGAGCTGGAGAACCGAAGTCAGACGCAGTCCCTGCAAGGGAAATTGGCATCTAGTCGAGGGAGGAACTCAGAGCTCGAGAGGCGGGTCAGTGAGACCGAGGAGCAGATTGCCTTACTGCGGGGTCAAGTTGCTGAAATTGAAATGCGGCTTGCTCTACTCAAGGGCGAACAAGATGCAACCTGTGTCGACGCCTACCAGCTTGGTGTAGAGGAGACTCGAAGTAAGATATCTAAGGAGCATCCAGAATGGGACCTCTCCTTCTTGGATGTTGAAACCTTCGAGGCCTGTTCCCCAGGGGATGAAGAGGACGAATATATCAATGTTTCAGACACCGATCTCGATGTTGTTCTGGATGTTAGTATGGCCGTGGCTCCCGAAGGGCATACTCGTCATACCACCGGGGAAACAACAGTGTTTGAAAAGGGTGAGACAAGTCAGGCTCCCTCGAACGTCACCGAGGAAGCTGCCGAGGCCGCTGGGGCCATTCCCAACCCTGATTCTTAAGGGTTATCTGTATGTTTTTGTCTTTCAAACTTGTAACCCGGTTGACGTTTTCAAGAAATGGACCTTTTTCTTCTGCGTGATTGTTTTTCTTGAATGGTTTTTTGTCTCAAGTTTTCTTTCGACCGCGTTCAGCTCATGGCCTATCCGTGTTGTTTGGTCGACTTAGCTCGGACCTGAATAAACATCCCGGTTGAGGCCGAGGTACAAGGGTAAATCGAGCAGGACCGAGATACGAGAATAGCTCGGTTGGAGCTGAAGTTAGATAGTTCGGTTTGATCAAAGTGAGAAAGTGGGCGCGCCTTTGGAGGGAGTCTGATCCCGAAAAGGGGGTTAGTTGAATTCCCCACCGTCATTTACTTATCTTTTTCGGTAAAGACGGAGCGATTCTTCGCTTCCCGCGAGCAGCCACCACTGAAGCGACGACGCGTGGCGAGGCTTTATGGCAGTGGCGTTGGAGTCGATGGCTCGGACGATTAGGGTACTCGCCCGAAGCAGTTTAAATACCAGTGGATGGTAGGCTATCACTAACCCTTTCCTCTGCCGATCTTTTGTTGGTTTATCTAAACCTGTGATAGCAAGATGGCTTCCGAGGATGAAGGGAGATCAGCCGGGGCACCAGTTAACAGCGTTAATGCCCGTTGGGGGACCCGCAGGGGCCATACTAGAATAACCATTGACGGGGGAGTCCTGGCATCATCGTTTGCAAGTCACGAGCAACTCCAAAAGGCGGTCGAGCAATACATGGTGGTCTCTACCAAAGAGATTGTGCTCCTCCGCGAGGCTAATAGCCGATTGGAGAAGCAGGTGGCGTCCCTTAAGCAACTGGTGGGCGAGCCGGCTCTGCAGCGAGGGGAGGGCTCAGCGGCTCCTGGAGAAAATAACAAGCCCTATGAGGGCCGATGTATTTTTTTTTTTGTCGCCCTTTTTATAATAAATGAAGAGAAAAGTTTCTGTAGCTTTTGTGCTTGCTACTGTTTTGAAACGCTCGCTTTCACCATGCAAGTCTTATAAGTGAGCCACTCTCTTGGGGGATTTTTGGCCACCTCGGTAAGGTTCAAGGCGTAGCGCTTATGCTTTAGTCGAAGTATAAAGAGTGTTTCATCATCGTTGAGATAAAGGCAGCCATCTTAGTCCGGATAGGAGTGTAGGATAACACTGTCATGCTGGACTGAAAAGGGATACTCGGTTTGTTCCGAAGTATGAAAGCGGCTTGGCCTTGGATGGAAGCACAAGGCGATGTCCAGGTTCATACCTGGATACAACAGGCAATTAGGTCGGAGCGAGGAATATTGAAACACCTTTATCGAGGAGACTTGGCCTCCGCGCCTCTTTATTACTCCGTCAGTGCCTTGTCTTTTTCAAGGCAAGTCGGCCTTCGTTTTACCGAAGTAGATAATACGACTTTATAGCCAGCAAAAGGTTGCCTCGATACTTTCCAGGGGCATTTATCTCGTCGATCTTTCCCAACACGAGTCGCTTCAACGTACGATGTAGGCGCTCGTTTGCCATTGGAGGGTGTCGTTTTCACCGAGCGATTTTCTAGGTCTGCCCGTATCTTTAAGATCAGCGGGCGATTTTCTACAATTATGACCCATGATCCGAGATCAGAGGAGATCCTCTGGCGTACGTCATGGATTGAGAGACGCATTTGGCGCGCATAGAAGGGCACTTTTTTTTCATCCTGGGAGGCCACGTGGCAGCGTGGATTGGGCATTTTGAATCTCGGGGCTTTCTGCTTTAATGCTCCTGGTTCATTTCGCCTATAAGAAGGGAAGGAAGGGGCCATGTTAGGCCATCCTCAAAAATTTTCTTCTCTGTGAGCTGTAAAAATTTTATGATGCCTGTGTCCCTGAGGCTTAGAGCGGAGGGACTGAGTTTTCTTTTGTAAGTCGTCTTCCTCCAGATAGTTGGGGTGATGGAGTCGCTGAAGAGCGGCTCGTCCTCAAGGGAGGAGCTTTGGAGATCACATGGAGAGTGCACAGGAGGTCCGCAGAGATCACATGGAGAGCGCACATATGTGCTTCCTGTGTGTCCTTTGTAGTTTGGCTACGAGGGTCGCAGGGTAGGAAGTGACAGGCACCCCCGTAGCACGCACGGACTTCCTTCTCCCTCAGGCTGGATTCTCGGCTCTTCTCTGAGGAGAATCCTTTGCCGCATGAAGAGGGAGTTAAGAGCAACGTGGGGTTGATGGTCCCCTAGCTCTTTCAATCGGGCAACGACCTGCAGCCCAGCATCCCACCTAGGGGGAAGCCTCCTCAGCATCAGCGTCCATGGGTCTGCATCTCTTTTTGGATCCCTTAGTTCATCCAGAGGACCCGTGGGAAGCCGGCCTTGCTATCTATTAGGGCGAGCTGGCTGGTCGCCTGATCTTTTCGATCGGATGCCGAAGCATCATTGTTAACTGAAGCTGACTGAAGCAGTCCGGCCGAGCTATGTACTCATTTTTATTTCTTGTGCTTTGATGCACTTGTAACTCCTCGTAGGAGATTGTAACTTTTCTTTTGATGAGGAAATAAAGAAAGTTTTCATTCCTTCTTTCTTTAGTCTTGCCTCTTCTGTGCTGAGAGTTGTTACTCCCATATTACGCTTTTTATGCTGTAGCATATTTCGGCAGTGCTATCGTGGCTTAGTTCTTGCTAAGGCCAGTGTCCGATCCTTAGCGGAGATAGCGTATATCCATAATTGAGTCAAAGAGGGACCTAGGCGATCCTATGGACTCATGAGATAGGCATGATCTCGTTTATTAAGGTAGGTATTTCGGCAGGGAAAGACAGTTTGTGACATGCCTTTGCTGTTGAGTAATGGGAGGTCGTTTGCCTCCGCCGAGGTATAATAGGACGCCTTAGCCGCGTCAGAGCGATGGAGAGATTACTCAACTAAGCCGAAGCTTCAGGATATCACTCGGTTGTTGCCGAGGTACGAAGGATATCACTCGGTTGTTGCCGAGGTATAATATTTTGTTTGGCTCTTGCAGCAAATGTAGATTCTGGTGCAGGTTGCCAAAGAGGATAAGGGTTATCCGAGCGACGCATGGGGGCGTCCGAAGTTTATGACTTGGTTATCCTCAAGGGAGGCGAGCTAGCGCTGATCGCTGACGCGTCTTTTCCAGGATGCCCAATTCGAGGGAGTCTGGCAGGTTCTCGAGGACATTCATTTCAGAAGGGTTTGGCAAACCGAAGGGAGCCTGATCCCTAGAAAAAGGGGGAGTTCCCCGCGCACCTCTTTGATGCTTCCCGATCTTCCTCGATGAGGGGGCGTGACCCCTTGTCTCCCTCAAGCGCCTACTGAGGCGATGACGTGTGGTGAGTTCCACGGGTCGAGATTAATGACTTGAGTGATCGAAATACTCGTCAGGAGTGGTTTAAATATGGACGAGTGGGATGTCTGTGCCAGTCATCCTTTTGGCTAGTCTCCCAACGATTCTTGAGTGTGGATATGGCCTCCGACGGTGAAAGGCGATCGACTCAAGGGCTGCACGGCGGTGCTAACGGCCGCAGGGACTCCCGGGAGTCGCATTGCAGTGACTGTTGATGGAGTGATTCTTGCGCCGGCGTTCGCGAGCTATGAGGAGCTTCAAAGAACGGCCGAGCGATACTTGGCCGTTTCGACGAGGGAGGTCGAGCTCCTTCGCTGTGTTATCAGCCAGCAGGAAGGGGAAATAGCGTCCCTTCGTCAACAGGTCGCCGAGTTGGCTCGGCGTGAGGAGGGCTCGATGGCTCCTAAGAAAGACGATAAGCCCCTTGAGGGTTCTTTTTATTTTTTCTTTTCCTTTTGTTGTTTCCTTTATGATAAATAAGGGAGGTTTTTTGCAACTTCTATTTTCGCTGCCATCCCCAAGATGTTTGTCCCCATCGAACAATGTTATGCATCTTGGAGACTGACAGGTCGGCCGGGGCTTGTAAGCGGTCCGAGTCCGAACAAAGCTTAGGAGAACGTTTAGGTCAGTCGGGGCTTATAAGCTGCCCGAATCCGAACGAAACTTTGGAGAGCACTTAGGTCGGCCGGGGCTTGTAAGTTGTCCGAATCCGAGCTAAGTTTAGGAGAACGTTTAGGTCGGCGGGGCTTGTAAGTGGCCCGAATCCGAACGGAACTTAGGAGAGCGCTTAGGTCGGCCGAGGCTTGTAAGCGGCCCGAATCCGAACGAAACTTTGGAGAGCACTTAGGTCGGCCGAGGCTTGTAAGCGGCCCGAATCCGAACGAAACTTTGGAGAGCACTTAGGTCGGCCGGGGCTTGTAAGCTGCCCGAATTCGAGCTAAGTTTAGGGGAACGTTTAGGTCGGCCGGGGCTTGTAAGCGGCCGAATCCGAGTTAAGTTTGGAGATCGTTTAGGTCGGCCGGGGCTTGTAAGCGGCCCGAATCCGAACGAAACTTAGGAGAGCTTAGGTCGGCCGGGGCTTGTAAGCTGCCCGAATCCGAGCTAAGTTTAGGAGAACGTTAGGTCGGCCGGGCTTGTAAGCGGCTCGAATCCGAGTTAAGTTTTGGAGATCGTTTAGGTCGGCGGGGCTTGTAAGCGGCCAGAATCCAACCTAAACTTAGGAGAGCACTTAGGTCGGCCGGGGCTTGTAAGCTGCCCGAATCCGAGCTAAGTTTAGGAGAACGTTTAGGTCGGCGGGGCTTGTAAGCGGCCCGAATCCGAGTTAAGTTTTGGAGATCGTTTAGGTCGGCCGGGCTTGTAAGCGGCCCGAATCCGAGCTAACTTAGGAGAGCACTTAGGTCGGCCGGGGCTTGTAAGCTGTCCGAATCCGAACGAAACTTTGGAGAGCACTTAGGTCGGCCGGGGCTTGTAAGCTGCCCGAATCCGAGCTAAGTTTAGGAGAACGTTTAGGTCGGCCGGGGCTTGTAAGCGGCCCGAATCTGAACGAAACTTAGGAGAGCGCTTAGGTCGGCCGGGGCTTGTAAGCGGCCCAAATCCAAACGAAACTTTGGAGAGCACTTAGGTCGGCCGGGGCTTGTAAGCTGCCCGAATCCGAGCTAAGTTTAGGAGAACGTTTAGGTCGGCCGGGGCTTGTAAGCGGCCCAAATCCGAGTTAAGTTTTGGAGATCGTTTAGGTCGGCCGGGGCTTGTAAGCGGCCCGAATCCGAACAAACCTAGGAGAGCGCTTAGGTCGGCCGGGGCTTGTAAGCTGCCCGAATCTGAACGAAACTTTGGAGAGCTTAGGTCGGCCGGGGCTTGTAAGCTGTCCGAATCGAACGAAACTTTGGAGAGCACTTAGGTCGGCCGGGGCTTGTAAGCTGCCCGAATCCGAGCAAGTTTAGGAGAACGTTTAGGTTGGCCGGGGCTTGCAAGCGGCCCGAATCCGAGTTAAGCTTTGGAGAACGTTTGGCTCTTAATCATACTGGGGCGCTCGGCCATACCGAGTCTTTATAAAGTTGGACTTGATCGAGCCGAGGTTCGGAGATTCAATTGAAAACTCGAAGAAATAGCTCGGTTATGCCGAGAGTGAGCTAGAGGTATCCATTTTTATCACAGTTTTTCCAAAGAAGCGATCATGTCGTAGATAATAGGAATACTATGCCAAAGTTATAAACGGGGCAAGTCAAAGAGGCGTACCCTACTGATAGTATATGCGGAGATTGTTTGAGTTCCACGTCCGGGGAATGGATTTCCCGCTTAGATCCTGGAGCTTATAGGTGCCAGGTCCAATGACTTCCGCTACTTGGTAGGGGCCTTCCCAGTTCGGCGAGAGCTTTCCTTGCTCTAGCGGTTTGGAGATAGATGTTTTCCGGAGGACAAGGTTGCCAGGCGAGAAGGATTTATCCTTGACTCTGGAGGCATGATAGCGGGCCACTCTTTGCTGGTACGCGGCCATTCTAATTGAGTTTTTCCCTAATCTCTTCCACCAAGTCGAGATTGGTGCGGAGCTGCTCGTCGTTAGCCTCTTCTGAGTAGCTTTCCACTCGCGGAGAGGGAAGGCCTATTTCATAGGGATGACGGCTTCCGTACCAAAGGCCATCCGGAACAGGGTCTCTCCGGTAGGGATTCTCTGGGTGGTGCAGTAGGCCATAGAACATGATGAAGTTCATCCGCCCAACTGCCTCGAGCTTTGGCGAGCCGGGCTTTAATCCCTTGAAGTAGGGTCCGGTTTGTTACCTTGGCTTCTCCATTAGCTTGCAGATGCCCTACTGAGGTGAGGCGATGACTAATGCCATGATCCTCGCAAAACTCTCGGAATTTGGGATTATCAAATTGCTTGCCATTGTCGGTAATGATGGTATGCGGGAGACCAAAATGGCAAATGATGGATTTCCACACGAAATCCCTGGCCCGGGCTTTGGTTATTTGGGCAACTGCCTTAGCCTCGACCCACTTAGTGAAGTAATCAATGGCGACGAACAAGAACTTCCTCTGTCCAGTGGCGAGGGGAAAGGGGCCGAGAATATCCATCCCCCACTTAGCAAAGGGCCAAGCGGAGGAAATAGGGACCAGACTGGCAGAGGGAGTCTCTGGATGTTGGAGTGCCTCTGGCATGGGTCACAGACTCGGACGAGATTATCGGCATCCTTTTGCATGGTTGGCCAGTAATATCCTTGGCGAAGCACCTTGTGGCATAGAGATCGACTTCCTAGATGATTGCCGCAAATTCCTTTATGCACCTCCCGAAGAGCATAATCAGCTTCAGACGGGGAGGCATTTGAGCAGCGACATGAAAAAGGACCGCTTATAGAGCTGGTCGTCGATCAGCACATAGTGGGTAGCTTGCAGTCTCAGCTTCCTTGTTTCCTGCGGTCGGCTGGGAGCGACCATTCTTTAAGATACTTTAATATAGGGTCGAACCAAAACGGTTTGACCTCAATCTGCATCACTCAGTCCGTCTCCGCGATGCTAGGCCTTTCCAGGATTTCCAAGGGGAACTTCCGCTCGAAGTCCATCGACTCCGCAGTTGCTAGCCGGGATAATAGGTCGGTACGAGCATTTTCGGATCTAGGGATCTGGATAACTTCAAATTCAAGAAGTGAGAGAGTAGGTTCCGCACCTCTTGGAGATACCGAGTCATGTTCGGCTCTCGGGCTTCAAACTCGCCCCGCACTTGACCAGCTACCAGCTGAGAGTCGGTGAAGGCATTTAGCTTATTCACTTTCAAATCACGGGCGATTCGGAGTCTGGCGAGCAGAGCTTCATATTCGGCCTCGTTGTTAGAGGCTGGGAAGGAGAATATAACGCCATACTCGAAGGTCGCCCCTCCGGACTGGTGAGGACTAAACCAGCACCGGAGCCATTGGCGTTGGAGGATCCGTCGACATGAAGCAACCACATGACGCTCAATTTTGGATGCTCGGAGGAGTCCAGAGCGGAGCCATCTTCTGGGATAGTGCATTCAAGGAGAAAGTCGGCCAGAACCTGCGCTTTGATGGCCGGACGAGGCTGATATCGGATATCATGCTCGCTCAATTCAACGACCCACTTTGCCATTCTCCCTGATGTCTCGGGGCGGTGGACCACTACCTTGATGGGCTAGTCGATGAGGACTGTTACAGAATGCGCCTGGAAATACGGTCGCAACCTTCGAACCGACGTTATCAGGGCCAAAACTAGCTTCTCAATTCGGGTATACCTCGTCTCGGCATCCCGAAGCAGTTTGCTGACATAATAGATCGGCTTTTGGGTCTTCTTCTCTTCTTTGACCAAGACCGAGCTAATTGCGCCTTCTGAAACTGCCAGGTATAAAAATAGCATCTCTCCCGTATTTGGGCTGCCGAGGAGAGGCGGTGAGCCGAGATACTTCTTGAGGTCTTCAAACGATTTTTGGCATTCAGGAGTCCATTGGAAGTTCTTAGCGGATCGGAGAGCTTTGAAGAAAGGGAGGCTCCTCTCGGCCGACCGAGCTACGAAGAGGTTGAGGGCCGCAATCCTTCCGGTCAGGCGCTGGACTTCTTTAACAGATGTCGGGGGCGCCATTTGCTGAAGGGCTTGAATCTTCTGCGGGTTGGCTTCGATGCTTCGCTGAGAAACCATAAAGCCCAGAAACTTTCCCGAGGTGATGCCGAAAGCGCACTTTGTCGGATTGAGCTTCATCCGATACTTTCGGAGTATCGCGAAGCTCTCTGAGAGGTCCTCGATATGCTGGGAAGCTTCCTTGCTTTTGACCAGTATGTCATCAACGTATACATCCATGTTCCGACCGAT
Organism: Calamus simplicifolius; assembly: GCA_900491605.1. Lineage (NCBI taxonomy): Eukaryota > Viridiplantae > Streptophyta > Magnoliopsida > Arecales > Arecaceae > Calamus > Calamus simplicifolius. The sequence continues at coordinate 105,632 of UESW01002663.1, read as the reverse complement.
TTGTCCTTGAAGACTTTGTTCACCAGCCTTTGGTAGGTGGCGCCTGCATTCTTCAGACCGAAAGGCATGACTTGGTAACAATAGGTACCTCGATCAGTTATGAAGGCGGTCTTTTCTTCATCCTCGGGTGCCATCCAATTTGGTTATAGCCTGAATATGCGTCCATAAAGGTCAGCATCTGATGGCCGAAAGTGGCATCCACGAGCTGGTCGATCCGGGGAGAGGAAAACTGTCCTTCGGGCATGCTTTATTAAGATCTGTAAAGTCGATGCAAATTTGCCATTTACCGTTCGACTTCTTCACCATGACAACATTGGACAGCCATCTCGGATAATTTACTTCTCGAATGAAGTTTGCCTTGATGAGCTTATCCACCTCCTCTTCAATTGCTCTCTGCCAATCAGGGGCGAAGCTCCTCTTCTTCTGCTTCACGGGTTGAGATATCTCGTCCACATTAAGACGGTGGACAAGGACGTCCGGACTAATCCCAGGCATATCTGAGGCTGACCAGGCGAAGACATCAGCTTTCCTTCGAAGAAAGTCGATCAGCTCCAGCCGGGGCTTCCCTTTCAGCAGCGACCCGATCCTTATAGTTCGGTCAGGTCGAGCTTCGTCTAGTGGCACCTCCTTCAGCTTTTCGGCTGGTTCTCCTCGCTGCTTGGCGAAATCCTCCGAGCGTCTAGTCCATCAACCTCGGGCAGTCTGGACTGCGGGCTGGTGATGAAACACTGCCGAGCTATTGCTTGGCTTCCTCGAACTATACCTACCCCTCGCTCGGTAGGGAACTTCATAACAAGATGAGGGATGGAGACAGCGGCTCTGAGAGACATTAGGCCGGGTCTTCCCAAGATTGCATTGTAGGGCGACCGTAGCTTGGTCACCAGAAAATTTGCATACACAGTAGCCACGCGGGGCCAGGTCCCCGCTCGGACCGTCAAGGTGACGACCCCCTTTGGGATAATGACATCGCCGGTGAACCTCATTAGGGTGGAGTCCACGGCTCGGAGACTCTCCATGAGCTTCATCTTCACAAACACATCAAGGTACAAAACATTGACGGAGCTTCCATTATCAATTAGAATTCGGCTTACATCATAGTTGTTCAAATTAAGAGATACAACTAGCGCATCACCGTGCGGGAACTGTATCCTCCCGAAGTCGTCATTAGAGAAAGAGATCTCGTCAGGTCGTGCTTTCTTTGGCGCCGGACCTTCTTCATCGTCCTTCCCGCCTGAAGGACTACCGACCGCCTTAATCACGTTAATGTGGCCAGCGACCGAAGGATTTGGAGGAGGAGGAGGTTGCTGCTGGGGCTCAGGCCGGCGATCGCCCCCGTTTTTTGGCTCGGGAGCTCCTCTGAACCGATCCAGCCTACCCTGCTGGATGAGCCTTTCAATCTCATTCTTTAGTTGCCAACACTCTTCAGTGTCGTAGCCATGGTCGCGGTGGTAGCGGCAATACTTTGCGGGATCTCTCTGGACCGCATTCCCTCTGAGAGGAGGAGGTCGAGGGAGTTGGCGCTCGATTTCCATGAGGATCTCCGCTCTTGGGGCAGTGAGCAGAGTGAACCGATGGAACCTCCTAGGCGGGCTCCGAGTACGGTTCCTTGGCGGTGGCTGGGGAATCCTCTGGCGGCGAGGCGGGCTTGGCCGGCGGGCAGGTCGATGCTTATCTGAGCCCTTGGGCTCCTTCTTCGTTAGCTCGGCTCGGGTGGCTCTCCGCGACTCTTCGATTCTGGCATACTTGTATGCCAAGGCCATCATGTCGGAGAGGTTTGGAGGGTAGCTAACCTTCAGGGCTAGGGAAAAGTCGCTCTCCTTTAATACTCCGCCTGCTAGGGCAGACATGGCCATCTCATGATTAAGGTGGTCCACCTCCAGCATGGCCATGTTGAAACGACCGAGATACTTCTTCAGGGACTCCTTCTCTCTGCTTAACCTCAGAGAGGGAGTCGGATCTCCGTCGGTGGCGGTGGCTACTGACGAACTGGCTAATGAAAAGGCGGCTCAGCTCGTCAAATGAATCAACGGAACCTGGCTTCAAAGCATTGAACCATGTTCGGGCAGATCTCCTGAGGGTGGAAGGGAAGGCGCGACAGAGGATCACATCTGATGCCCCGTGGAACATCACTATTGAACGGAAGCTGCTGAGATGATCGTCGGGGTCGGAGGTGCCTTGATAAGGCTCGATGGCAGGCAGCTTGACGTAGGAGGGAATCACTTCCCCATGATCTTCTTAGAGAAGGGAATGTCCTGCTCCGCTTTATTTTGAAGCGAATGGGCTTGCTTGGCAGCGTCAAGCTCTTGACGCATTTCTTGGAGCTGGCGGTGGATCTCTTCGTCAGGAAGAGCAGAAGGTGCAGGACGAGGAGAATACTGAGACGGTGTTGAATCATGGCAAGAATACACAGGGGAGAGAGATCGGGCCTGCTGAGATCTAGGGAGATCTTTGACGCGGGCTCGATGGGGAGCTAGCTTAGCTTCTCTGGGACGGCGAGAGGTCCGCAACCCCATGCGGGTTGGAAGAAGAGATCGCTGGATGAGCGGGGGCTGCATTCTCTGTTGGGCCTGGTGTGGTGCTATCAAGGCCCAGGTGGGCTAACTTGTATTGGGCTGGGTTTGAGTCCAAGGGTTGAGATTAAATCAAGTCACGGGTGTACACGGACTTGGGGATTAGTTTAATCTCATTGGGTTAGTCCATGGGAGTTTTTTGTTGAGTCTGGGTCTGGCCCACTTCGTGGATGTATTTAAACTCTAGTCTCTAGGGTTTGGATGGAATAGAGAACAGATTCTTTTCTCCCAAAAAATTCCCTTCTCTCATCATAGGGCGGCAGCCCTTTCTTTCTCCTCCCCATCTTCCTCCTTTTTTCAAGAAGTAAACCTAACAGGATTAGAAATCCTTAATTCTAGTTCTTGTTGAACGGGGAATCCCATTGCTATTCATCAAGGTCTAAACCTAACAGGATTAGAAATCCTTAGTTCTAGTTCTTGTTCAACGGGGAATCCCATTGCTATTCATCAAGGTCTAAACCCTAACAAGTGGTATCAGAGCCTGGTTCAAGGAGTAATCTGGAGGCCTTCAAGGAGTTGAAATAATTTCAACAGAATCTCGTCAAGGTACTTCTCTATTTTATAAAATTTATTTTTGTGCTATTTTTGAAATTGGCCATGGGGAGTAGCATAAAAATAGAGGTTGAGAAGTTTGATGGGAAGGGAAGTTTCTCCATGTGGAAAGTCCGGGTAGAGGACCTCCTTGTGCAGCAGGGTTTAGATTTGGCTTTGGAGGAAAGGCCAGATGGGATGACAGACAAGCAGTGGATTTCATTGGAGAAGAAGACATGTTCAATGATCAGGGGCTGTCTGGCGGATTCAGTCCTCTATTCAGTGCTGGAGGAGAAGACCCCGAAGGGACTCTGGACGAAGTTGCACACCCTCTATATGGGAAAGAATATGTGCAACAAGTTGATGTTGAAGAAGCGCCTCTACAGCCTTCGGATGTCAGAAGGTGGAGATGTGCTGGGTCACATCCAGATATTCGACCAGATGAGCAATGAACTTCTGAATGTTGGGGTCAAGATGGAGGAAGAAGATAAAGCACTTCTGCTTTTATGTTCAATGCCCACGTCTTATGACTCATTGGTCACAACACTGCTCTATGGGAAGGAGACATTAATTTATGAAGATATTGTCTCGGTGCTTCGGACGAATGAGCAGAGGGAGAAGATGACCAAGGAAGCTGTTCCCCAGGAGGGTCTATCAGTTGGGGAAAGGACAGGCAGAGGTAGGGGCAGGGACAGAAGTAAGTCTGGAGGACGATCAAAGTCCAGGAAAGGCAAGAGAGAGCTGAAGTGCTATAAGTGTGGAGAGGTAGGACATTTTAAGAAGAATTGTCCTAAGTGGAAAAATCAGAAGGGAGAAAAAGGAGGATCTGAGTCTGTGAGTACAGTTGCAGATCAGGAGGTGGAGGATGATCTCTTGGTTGTATCAGATGATCACAGGCACAGCACAGAGATGTGGACCTTGGATTCAGCCTGTTCTCATCATTACACTCCCAACCGGTCGTGGTTCAGTACTTACACAGAGGTTGAGGAGGGGAATGTGACTCTTGGAGATAATCACCCTTGCAAGGTGGCAGGTATTGGCACAGTGAGGGTGAGGATGTTTGATGGTATGGTGCGCACTCTTACCAGTGTGAAGCATGTTCCAGAACTCAAGAAGAATCTGGTATCACTGGGGTACTTGGAGCGGACTGGATACAGCTTCAGCAGTCGTGCCAGGAGTGGAGTTCTGAACATCTCCAATGGAGCCATGGTGGTGATGAGAGGGAGGAGGCTGGAAAATAATCTATACAAGATGGAGGGCTCTGTGATGACTGTGAAATCTGAGGTGGCAGCTGTGGAGCAAGATCCCCGGGATGTGTACAGGATGTGGCATTACCGCCTGGGCCACATGGGAGACAAGGGGATGAAAGAACTGAGCAAGAGAGGTCTGCTTCCAGACTTGAGTAGCGGAGATATGGAGATCTGTGAGCCTTGTCAGATGGGAAAGCAGAGGAGAGTACAGTTCTCAGTCAGCACAGCTAGGAGTGCTGAACCCCTGGAGTTAGTACACACAGATGTCTGGGGACCAGCCCCAGTTTCTGCAAGGAATGGGGCCAGATACTTTATGACCCTGATAGATGATTTCTCAAGGAAGCTGTGGATCTACTTTATGAAGGAGAAATCAGAGGTCTTCACCAAGTTCAAAATCTGGAAGGCTGAGGTGGAGAAGGAGCAGGTAAAAGTGTGAAGTGTCTGAGGTCTGATAATGGCGGGGAATACACCAGCAGGGAGTTCCAGATTTTTTGTGAGGAGTGGGGCATCAGAAGGCACTTCTCGGTGATGGGAACTCCTCAACAGAATGGGGTGGCTGAGAGGATGAACAGAACACTATTGGAAAAGGCAAGATGCTTAAGGCTGCAGGCAGGGCTTCCAAAGATGTTCTGGGTTGACGCAGTAGATGCAGCTAGCTACTTGGTCAATCGGTCACCGCACACCAGGTTAGATGGAGACATTCCAGAGGAGATATGGTCTGGAAGGAAGACAAGCCTAAACCATCTAAGGGTGTTTGGATGCACAGCATATGTGCATGTTGGAGCTGGGGAGCGGAGTAAGTTGGATGCCAGGTCTAAGAAGATGGTGTTCCTAGGCTACCCGCGAGGAGTCAAGGGGTATCGGCTATGGGACCCCTTGGAGAAGAAGGTTGTCATCAGCAGAGATGTAACCTTTGATGAGAGCTCAATCCTCCAGAACAGAAGTGGCATGGATGCACAGCAGGGACTACAGGAGGTAGAACACGGTAACACTAGTCAGACAACCTCCTATACAGTTGTGCCATTTGCTAGTGGACCAGGAGGATTTGAGATTCAGGTGGAGAGGACTGACAGAGGGGGTAGAAGCCAGGGAGTTCAGCAGGATGCAGCTGGACAGGGGACTGATACTGGGATCGCACAGCAAAGGCCCAGGAGGAACGTGCGACCACCAGTTCGATACGGCTTTGAGGATTCGTTGTCATATGCCCTGGTGACAGCGAATGGAGACCCTTTCACCTATGAGGAGGCTATGGAAAGTCAGGATAGAGATAGGTGGATCCATGCTATGGCAGAGGAAATGCAGTCTCTTCACAGCAATAATACGTGGCAGGTGGTCCAGCTGCCACAAGGAAAGAAACCCATTGGTTGTAAATGGGTTTATCAGCGCAAGGAAGGAGCTTCAGAACAAGAGGGTATCAGGTATAAGGCAAGACTAGTGGCCAAAGGATACTCTCAGAAAGAAGGCATCGATTATGGTGAGATATTTTCTCCAGTTGTCAGGCACACTTCCATCAGACTATTATTGAGTATTGTAGCAGCTCAGGACTTGGAGCTGGAGCAGATGGATGTGAAGACAGCATTCCTCCATGGTCATTTGGAGGAGAGCATCTACATGGAGCAGCCACCAGGGTTTAGAGAACCAAGATCAGATGGGAAAGTCTGTTTGCTGAAGAAATCTCTGTATGGGCTGAAGCAGTCGCCGAGGCAGTGGTACAAGAGATTTGACACTTATGTTAGGAGCATTGGACTTTCCAGGTGTGAGTATGATTCTTGTGTGTATGTTAAATCTCTGGATGATGGGTCTAGGATGTACTTACTCTTGTATGTAGATGACATGCTGATAGCATGCAAGAGTGAGAAGGCTGTACAGGAACTGAAGATAGCTTTGTCTCGGGAGTTTGAGATGAAGGATCTGGGGCCAGCCAGGAAGATCCTAGGGATGGAAATCATCAGAGATAGATCCAAAGGTGTGCTGCATCTGAGTCAGGGTGGCTACATTAAAAAGATTCTGGAGCGATATGGGATGAAGGATGCCAAACCGACAGCACTACCTTTGGCAGCACATTTTTCCTTATCGAAGACCATGTCACCACAGACTGAGGTGGAGGCTCAGGAGATGGAGAAGGTACCATATGCTTCTGGTGTTGGGAGCCTTATGTATGCCATGGTATGTTGTAGGCCAGACATAGCCCATGCAGTGAGCCAGGTGAGCAGGTTCATGGCGCAGCCTGGTAGGGAGCACTGGCGAGCACTGAAGGGAATCTTCAGGTACTTGGTAGGTACAGTTGGGGTTGGTATTTGCTATGGACAGCAAGAAGATGCTGAGAGATCCAACTTATCCAAGGAGGCTCGTGGGCAGTTATATGGGTATGTGGATGCAGACTTTGGTGGAGATGTGGACACTAGGAGATCCACAACAGGCTTTGTGTTCAGCCTGTTTGGTGGTCCAGTATCGTGGAGATCATGTCTGCAGCCCATCACAGCCTTATCTACCACGGAGGCAGAATACATAGGTATCACAGAGGCAGCAAAGGAAGCTCTTTGGCTGAAGGGCTTGATGCTGGAGATGGGACTTGATCAGAAGGTTGTCCAGGTGCATAGTGACAGCCAGAGTGCTCTGATGCTTGCGCAGAATGCAGTCTATCATGCCAGGACGAAGCACATTGACCTCAGATACCACAGGATCAGAGAGCTGGTGGAAGATGGTGAGGTGGAGCTGGTGAAGGTATACACCAAAGAAAATCCAGCAGATGCACTGACTAAGGTTCTTCCACGGGACAGTTTTCAAAAGTGTATTTCGTTGTTAAAGCTGATGGACACAGTGGACGTGCTGAGGCCTTGAAAGCACCAAGGTGGAGATTGTTGGGCCTGGTGTGGTGCTATCAAGGCCCAGGTGGGCTAACTTGTATTGGGCTGGGTTTGAGTCCAAGGGTTGAGATTAAATCAAGTCACGGGTGTACACGGGCTTGGGGATTAGTTTAATCTCATTGGTTTAGTCCATGGGAGTTTTTTGTTGAGTCTGGGCCTGGCCCACTTCGTGGATGTATTTAAACTCTAGTCTCTAGGGTTTGGATGGAATAGAGAACAGATTCTTTTCTCCCAAAAATTCCCTTCTCTCATCATAGGGCGGCAGCCCTTTCTTTCTCCTCCCCATCTTCCTCCTTTTTCAAGAAGTAAACCTAACAGGATTAGAAATCCTTAGTTCTAGTTCTTGTTGAACGGGGAATCCCATTGCTATTCATCAAGGTCTAAACCTAACAGGATTAGAAATCCTTAGTTCTAGTTCTTGTTCAACGGGGAATCCCATTGCTATTCATCAAGGTATAAACCCTAACATTCTCCTCAAAAGGGTGAGGAGCATGAGCAGCCGGACGGGGGGCTTCGGAGCGTCCCTGAATTAGGTGGGCCAGGGCCTGAACCTACTGAACCAGTAAGGCAAACTGGTCCTGGGTCACCAGGGCCGTCGGTGGCAATGGAGTCTCGACTATCGGTGGTGGCCGCACGACACTGCTCATGGATCAGGCCTTTGAGAAGCGACCTGATCTCGGATTTCGGAGGTAGCCTTTTTCTGGTTGGCCATGGGAGGAGTTTTTTTGCAGACTGAGATCCTTGTCTCCTGGATCACAAGTTTTTAGGGACTTGAGGGCCCTTCCTCTAGCGCCAATTTGTTGCTGCTGAAATCTTGCCCTTCGACTCAGGTGCGTTCGGGCTTGAGATGGGCTTCCTCCTGAGCGGACCTACAAAATAGTCCTCACGCAAAGGGCGTTGGGGTGGCCCTCTGCGGAAGACCTTCCGACGCTCAAGTCAGTGAAGATCGACAGTCAATAAAATGAGGAGAAGACTCTCGCTGAAAAGTCTCTCCAGGGCTTTGTGCAGAGCGGTCATGCGGAAGCAAAGGCAGTGAGCGAGTGTGCGCATCAGAGATGGCGTACCTGAGGGGATCTGAGGCTGTGGTATTTATAGAGGATCACTTGATTGCTTGGGAGCATCGTGGGCCCGAAGGCCGTTGAGATCTGAATCTAGTTTGTTATGAGATCGGTAGGATCCATATCTGGTTAGTTAGAGGATCGACGACTGGGAGAGCTTGTTGACATCTCGAGATTTGGTGGGGGCATAGGCTCCAGGGCTCTAGGCCACTTTCGAATATGATTCTCGTTTGGAATCTTACTATTTTAAGCTTTCCGCGCCGAATTCCGCAGAGGTATATGTATCGCTCGGACTAGGCCGAGTGATAGAAGAGATCGGCTAGAAGGGCCGGGTGATGGGATGGCTTAGTTAGAACCAGGAGACGATGGATGATCTCGGCTCGAGGGACCGAGAGATGATAGCTCGGCTGGAGGGGACCGAGAGACGATAGATGATAGACGATAGCTCGCGCCTCGGGAACCTTGGCTCGGTGGGGGCTAGGGCGGTCCGACCTACCGAGGTTGATTTATCTCTGACGGGTGTTGCACAGCGGGTAGGAATCAAGGCTAGCCTTAGCTATGAACACGATTATTGATGCATAGCAATTTTACCCCTCAACAAGTGGTTAAGTGAATGTTTTGTTCTGTATCACCTAGATTAGTGGTAAAGTGAATGATCCTGTATAATTGTTTCTCTTGATACTAAGCCAATTCTAATATCAAGTATTTACCATGATAATAAGTGCAGAAGCTGTGCATCTTGCTTAGTATGTTACGTTACATGTTCACACTTTTTATACGGCTTGGTTAAATGAATGTTTGTGCTAGGTGAATTTGCCAGGTGGATTCATCTTTCCCATCCTTGGATCCACATGGATACTGTAGCCGATCCAAGGATGGGGGAAGTAATCGGATTTGGGTTTAGCTACATTCAAATATAGTCAAATCCAAAATCTGATTACTTTCTCCACCTTTGGATTCACACGGATTTCGGAGCCATTCCATCTTTTTCATTTTTTTTTTCCATCTTTGAGATTTGTGAACTATGTGGATCTAGGGGCAGAGGAGGTGACCGGATCTAGGCTTGGCTACATTCGAATGTGGCCAAGTCTATCCCCCCTCCCCCCTCTCTCTCTCTCTCTCTATATATATATATATATATATATATATATATATATATGTATGTATGTATGTATGCATGCATGTATGTTTGTACACATACACATGTATGTTACCTGATGAAAAATATTGCAACAAGATGTCATCTCATGCCTCTAGTGTTATATTTACTCTTCATACGAAAGGATTTGCAATGAAGTCATTCCTAGTCGTATCTTTTTCTATTATTATGTAATAATTAGGTTACGATTCACAATTCTTTTAGTATGCTGTTTGTATAAATATTTTGATCCATAATGGTGGCATTTATAACGGACCAGCATGAGACAACTTCTTTCAGGAATGAAACTCCAGGTTTTGGCAGTCAAGTTATAGATCATGGAATGTGGAGATGCATAGGTTTTAAGGAAAAGGTTTTGTCTTCATGCAGTGGACAAGTTTAGACCGGATTTTCTAGTATGTAAAACCAATTAAGTGTTAGTTTGATGAGATATGCAATATTGGGTACACCTTTTCTTACTAGATTCGAAGGTTCCCCCCAAAAAAACTCATAAGGCTACTTTAGTTCTTATTACCTACATTACCTTCCAAAAAGACAAATCGCTGTGGATCCTCGACCCTAGTTGATTTTGGAAATTAGTGTCTCAAACACCACTCCATCTTGATTTTGCACAGGATTTGCCTTCATTATTCATGCAAACATTTAGATATTTAAAAGGAATTCTTGGCCAAGACGACCCCATCTGTCGATATTGCAGTAATGTCAGTTGGCCAGCTACAACAACCCTTTATGAAGCCAGTAATGAAGGATAGAACACGCAACATTCATTCTTGGTGGCTTGTCTTGTCAACTAGACTTTGCCTCCATAGTGAAGGTGGCACATGAAATTGAGAGCCCAGTTGTTTATCTTGTGCTCGTCGTAGAACCGCTCTGAAGCAGGTGATCTAGCAAGAATTGCTCAGGTGCAACCAGAAGAGTGCTTAACCGGAAACCCTTCAGCTAAATCTTTTTTAAATAGATATTCTAGGTTTTGTTGGTTTCATGTGGATTTCTTCAAACTGAACAATGAACATTATGAGTAGTGAAACTTGTGGATTTGTTGTGTTTCTTAGTTAGAGATAGGGGTTGAAATGAGCTGAGCTGAGCCAAGGAGCAGGCTGCTCGAGCTCAAGTCAAGCTTGACTTCAGCTGTTTGAGATTAGTTTTGTTTAAGCTCTGAACCGAGCTCCTTTACTGTTTTTTGCTTTTGCAACCATCTCATGTTCAAGCTTTGGCTCACCAAAGCTTTTTGAGTTTGGCTCATTTTCTAACTGCATTGGGCCTGAACTGAGGGAAGCCTTAGCTGCTCGTGAGCAGCTCAGATCATTTGCACCTGTAGTGAGAAGGCCTAATGTTTGGGAGTAATAACATTCTTGATTGCTGCATTATCATAAACATGGTGGATACACACATCAAGCAGCAGAGATGCATCTCAGGAGTTCTGTAAGCAGTCTTACAATATGCCTGCAGTCTTCTAGCTATCATGTTGTGCATATCAAGACAGTGAATTTGTAATAGTCAAAATAATGAGATGTGGATGATGATGCCTAAATCCTAATGATCATAAAGATAGCTAACAGTGATAAGTTATTCATTTGTAAAGTCAGGGAGAAGGGTTTATTGCTGGCTGTTCTGCTTAAATTTCAGATTCACCTATGTCTAAGAATCAATTGCATAACTTATGAATATTGATAACTAAAGAATGATCATCAGCTTATTCTTCTTCTGACAAATTCTGCAGACTTCCTATCTTTATAATTTTTCTCCTGTATATCTTTTTCTCACCTCTCTCCTTCCTTCTGATTTGTCTAAATTCATGCGCTGTTATCATCAATATATGAACTGGGTCTTCTTAGATGTACTCTTCTAAAAGGAGTTGAATTGTCGAATACTATAATCTTATCATGACATCTGAAGCTCACTTGCTAGTCCTCTTTACCGGGCAACCAAAATTTCTCAAGAGCTAATCACTACATTGGCACCTTTCACATTTATAAGATCCAATTAAGTGAAAGCCACTAATAATTTGTATGCATGTGGTGTTGTAGTTAGGCAATCAAAAGGCTTAATAATGTGAATTTGGATTTTGTATTTAACAATCTTCCTGATTCCTCCAGGCAGCTAGGCTGCCATTATGTATTTATGCTAACCTAGTCATGAAACAAATGTTTCTAGCAGAATAAAGCATCATTTGATTTCTTGCAAGACTCTGGTGATCTAAGAAGTATGTGCATTACATTTCAAAGAACCAACTGAAACGTGATTTTGGCAATGCAGGCATTTTTGGCACATACTTTGGCTAATATTTAATGTTATAATTAAGAGCTGGTATGTAGATGCTATCAGTTTGCTTCTCTACAAAGGAGCACTTTATGCTAGTGATGACACTAAGAAAGATGCTTCTGTGAAATTTGGAAGTCATCGCAGATGGTCACCGAGTCATAAGAATTGATCCTTTAAGGTTGACTGTCATATTTTCACGGTTCAATTGGCAATTGTAAATGTCATTGCATTAGCAATTGTAAATGTCATTGCATTACGACATTCTTTCTGTGAGCGCATTATTATACTTCATCAGGCATGCAACTTGCATAGGGAAACCAACATTATGAGATTCATTTATTTTTTGTTTCTAATCTTTCTATATCATTAGTTCCTTTCATTTTATCCTCAAACACTAGAAAGTACTACCTAAATGTGCGCGCGCGCGCGTGTTTATATAGATGCTTCTTTTGTCACTTTTGTAGCAAATTCTTTCAAATAACTAGATGCGGAAGGACTTGATATAGAAGAAGCAATCTAACTCTTTTTTTGAGCTTCCTTGCAGGGTCTGAGAGCTCTGAAGTGAGATTCTTGAAGAAACTTGAGTAATTATGCAGGTTGTCATAATATGCCTCCTTCCTCAAATTCTACTTTTTATTGTTAGTGAGATTCATAAATTTGATAAGCCATGTTACTGCACATCTCAAAGCATCACTTGTCTCATCGGTCCTCAGGATTCTGCCTATTTGTTAGGCATGGGATGTCTATATATCAAGATTACTGAAGGGTCATCTTGCTTCATCAAAGCAAAGAGATTCTTCCCTGAACCGACCATAACTAAAGCTGCAAATTATATTGCTCTGGAGAGACTCTCATATGCTAATTCATGCATCAGGCCATGCACCTACCAAATTCTAAGGTTGTGTTTGGTGCATCGTTAGCAATCTTGAATGGTAATATGGATTGCCTACAAAAATATTATTACTAGATAGATTGCCAGTAATATTGATTACTGTGTTTGGTATCGCAGGTATGCTACAGTAATATTGATTACTGTGTTTGGTATAACAAACAAATTATCAGTCATATAACATTAAATTCTCAAATTATTCCTAAATAAATATATAAAAAATTATCTATTATTATATATTTGTGATGAGGAGTAAAATCGTCATTGCATTAATGATCGCACATATCGATAATTGGGTCTAGTCCAATTCCAACGTCCTGTCGGCCAGTTGTCAAACCCACTAAGCAGTAAAACCTAATCACCTCAGCGGCATCAGGTCGTCCCGACAATCCCAACTATTCTCATACCTCGGCAATCGGGCCATCTATACCTAGCCCGAGTCATTCTCATACTCGGTAACCGAGCCATTTATACCTCGGCATCCGAACCATTCTCATACCTCGGCAACCCGAGGCATCCATACTTTGGTAGCTCGAGCCATTCTCATACCTTGGTTACCGAGCCATCCTTATACCTCGGCGACCTAAGCCGTCTATACCTTGGTAACCCGAGTTGCCTCTTTGCCTCGGTCGGACCAAGGCACTCGAATACCTTTGTGGAATTCGGCGCGAAAGAATTCGAATTCTTTATAACTGAATAAGATTTCAAATGGAAATCATACCCAGGAGTGGCCTAGGACCCACAAGAGTGGTCTAGAACCTACGTAATCGCTGAATCTCAAGGCATCAACCAGCTCTCCCAGCCATCGATCCTTTAATGACAAAATACAGATCCTACTGACCTCATAACAAACTTGATTCAATCCGTTCTGAATCCTAATGGCTTTCAGACCTTCCCTCACGATGCGCCAAAGAATTAGGTGATCCCCTTGTCCTCTAATCTCTCAGGTACGCAACTACGCACACTTGGACACTCACTTATTTTCATTCATTGTTATACCGAGAGTAGCTCCATCTGAGCTCAGAGCTCTCTCGAGAGAACACCCATCTAGGAGAGCTCTTCTGTGAGAGTCTTCTCCTCACATCTCTATTAACTTGGACGTCGGAGGGTCCTCCGCATAGGGCAACCCTCGCAGCACTCTCTGCATGCGGACTGTCTTACAGGTTCCACCCTAAGGCGATGAGATCGGCGTCCGGATCAGGAGCTAGAAGCGCACTCGAGTCGGATAACGGATTTCTGCGGCAACAGATTGGCGCTAGAGGAAGGGCCTCAAGTCCCATAAACTTGTGATCCAGGAGACAAGACTCAAAAAATCAGAAAAAAGCATCCTCTAATGGCCAATCGAAGAAGAGCCACGTCCGAGGCTCAGGATTAGATCGCCTCTCAAAGGCTTGATCCGATCAGCGGTACGGTACCTCCACCGCCACCGCCAGCTGAAACTCCTTCACCGCCGACAACGACGGTAATGCTGGACTAGTTCGCCGCTCTGGTTCAGCAGGTCCAGCATTGACTCAGTTGGTCTAGGAGCTCCAAGCGACCTTTGGCCCCGCCATCCCTGCTCCTCAGCTTCATGAAGAGGCCATTGCTCCTGCTCCGCCGGCAATCTCTTCCTCTAATCCACTGGAAGTAGCGGATTATCATCACCAGCCCGCAAAAGCGAAGCCAGCGCCGCAGCGAGCTGGAGGGAAGAGCCCGCTCAGATCTAGGCGGGTTCGTTCTCCCTCGGTGTCTTTCCAGAACTCGACACCCCTACCGTCTTCCATCGCCCGATCCCTCCTACCACTCTGGATGAAGGGATCAGCAACAGATGCAGGAGATGCGTCGAAATAGCGTCAGGAGTTAGACGCCGTCAGACAAGCCCCTCCGTCCCAGAAAGCGGAGCAGGGCATCCCCTTCTCCGAGAGGATCATGAGAGAAGTGATTCTCCCTCATGTTAAGCTCTCCACCATCGAGCCGTACCATGGATCCACCGATCCCGATGACCACCTGAGCAACTTCAAATCCATCATTATGTTCCACGGAGCGTCGGATGCGATCCTGTGTCGAGCCTTTCCCTCCACTCTAAGGGGATCTGTCCGAACCTGGTTCAACAGCCTGAAGCCACGTTCCATTGATTCCTTTGACAACTGAGCTGTTTGCTCATCAGCCAGTTCGTCAGCAGCCATCGCCAGTGACGGAGATCCGATTCCCTCTTTGAGGTCAAGCAGAAAGAGGGGGAATCACTAAAGAATTACCTCGGCCGCTTCAACACGGCCTTCTTAGAAGTCGACCATCTCAACCACGAGGTGGCCATGTCTGCCTGGCGGAGGAGTGTCGAAGAAAGGAGACTTCTACCTGGCTCTAGAGGTTAACTACCCAAGAGCCTTTCGAACATGATGTCCCTGGCGGATAAATACGCCAGGTTTGAAGAATCAAGGAGGTCAGCTCGAGTTGAGCAGCTGAAGAAGGAGGCAAAGGGCTCGGACAAGCAACGGGCCCACCACCGCGCTAGCTCGCCTCGCCACCATAAGCTCCTCCGCCGCCGTCTCGAGACCGAACTCGAAGTCCGGCTCGAAGGTTCGACCGTTACACCCTCCTCACAGCGCCAAGAGCGCAGATCCTGATGGAGATCGAACAGCAAATTCCTCGCCTCCTCTCCGAGGCAATGCGACTCGGAGGGACTCCAAGTACTGCCGCTTTCATCGGAACTACGGGCATGATACCGAGGACTGTGGCAGCTCAAGAACGAGATCGAGCAATTGATCCGATGGGGTAGACTGGATCGGTTCAGAGGGCCCCCTGAGCCGAACAATGAGGAGAATCGCCAACCCGAGCCTCTCCAGCTTCCTCCGTCGAATCCCCGGTTATCGGTAATGTTAATGTGATAATGGCGACCGGCTCCCCATCTTCTTGGCCAAGCGAGGAGGAAAGCCCCCAAAGAAAGCTCGAGTTGATGAGCTCGCTTTCTCTGATGAAGACCTTCGGAAGGTACAGTACCCCCATGATGATGCTTTGGTTGTATCTTTGAATATGAACAATTATGATGTACACCGTATCTTGATTGATAGTGGAAGCTCTGTTAATGTTCTGTACTTTGATGCCTTTGTGAGATTAAAATTCCGGATAGAAAGCCTCCGACCCGTGGAGTCCACCCTAGTGGGCTTCACAGGCGACTCCATAATTCCTGAAGGAGTCATCACTCTGTCAATCCGAGCCGGCACCTGGCCTTGCGTGTCTACCATGCTCATGGATTTCCTCGTGACCAAGCTCCGGTCTCCTTACAATGCCATCCTCGGTAGGCCGGGGCAAATATCTCTCAAGGCTATCATTTCATTTCTCATCTCGCCATGAAGTTCCCCACCGAATGGGGAGTGGGGGTTATTGAGGAAGTCAGATCATAGCTCGGCATTGCTTCATCGCCGACCTCCAGTCCAGGAAGCCCGAGGTGGATGGGTTGGACGCTCGGGAAGATCTCGCCAAGCAACGAGGAGAGCCAGCCGAAGAACTGGAGGAGGTACCATTGATGAGGCTCGGTCCGACGAACCATAAAGATCGGGTCACAACTGGAAGGAAAGCTTCGGCAAGAATTAATTGAATTCCTTCGGAGGAATGTTGACGTCTTCGCCTGGTCTGCATCGGATATGCCCGGAATCAGCCAGATGTCCTGGTCCACCGCCTCAGCGTGGATGAGACATTCAGGCCAATTAAGCAGAAGAAAAGGAGCTTCGCCTCCGAGCGCCAAAAAGCCATCGAAGAAGAAGTAGATAAACTCATCAAAGCCAAATTTATTCGGAGGTTAATTACCCGACTAGCTGGCAAATGTGGTCATGGTGAAAAAGTCAAATGGCAAATGGAGAATTATATCGACTTCACTGACCTCAACAAGGCCTGCCCAAAGGATAGCTTCCCTCTTCCGCGGATCGACCAGCTCGTTGATTCAACTTCGGGCCATCAGATGCTGACTTTCATGGATGCCTATTCAGGCTACAACCAGATCCGAATAGCGCCCAAAGACGAGGAGAAAACCGCCTTCATCACCGACCAAGGTATCTATTGCTATCGAGTTATGTCCTTTGATTTGAAAAATGCAGGTGCCACCTACCAAAGGCTGGTTAACAAAGTCTTCAAGAAGCAAATCGGTCGAAACATAGAGGTGTATATTGATAATATGCTAGTAAAAAGCAAGGAGGCATCCCAGCACGTCGAGGACTCGCGGAGACCTTCGCCACGCTTTGAAAGTATCAAATGAGGCTCAACCCCACCAAATGTGCTTTCAGAGTTAACTCCGGAAAATTCCCTGGCTTCATGGTCTCTCAGCAAGGCATCGAGGCAAATCCTCAGAAGATCCAAGCCCTGCAACAAATGGCCCCGCTGGGGTCGGTCAAGGACGTGCAACGCCTCACTAGAAGAATAGCAGCCCTCAGCCGCTTCATTGCTCGGTCAGCCGAGAAATGCCTTCCTTTATTCAAAGCGCTTTGGTTGGCCAAAAGTTTCCAATGGACCCCAGATTGCCAGAAGTCTTTTGAAGGTCTCAAGAAATACCTCGGCTCACCACCTTTCCTCAGCAGCCCGAAGCCAGGGGAAGTATTGAATCTATACTTAGCAATTTTCGAAAACGCCGTCGGCTCGGTGCTAACCAGAGAGGAGAACAGAGTCCAAAACCTGTTTATTACGTCAGCAAACTACTCAAAGACGCTGAAACGAGGTACACTCGAGTGAGAAGATGGTCCTAGCCCTGGTGACATCGGTCTGAAAGCTGCGCCATACTTCCAAGCATACACTGTCATCGTCCTGACCGACCAACCCCTCAAGGCAATTATCCATCGTCCGAGGCGTCAGGGAGAATGACCAAATGGGCTATCGAGCTGAGCGAGCACGACATTCAGTATCAGCCTCGTCCAGCCATTAAAGCCCAGGTTCTAGCAGACTTCCTCCTCGAATGCACCATACCCGAAGATGGCTCTGCTTCGGATACCCCTGGACAACCAAAGCCAGCGCCCCATGGTTGCTTCACGCCGATGGATCCTCCAGCGTGGGTGGTTTTGGCGCCGATCTGGTCCTCACCAGTCCGAGGGCGCAACTTTCGAATACGACATCGGCTTCTCTTTCCTGGCTTCAAACAATGAAGTAGAGTATGAAGCCCTACTTGTTGGACTCCGAATCGCCCACGAGCTTAAGGTCAATAAGCTGATCGCCTACACCGACTCTCAGTTGGTGGCCGGCCAGGTGCAGAAAGAATTCGAGGCTCGAGAGCTGAGTATGATTCGGTATCTTCAAAAGGTGCGCGATCTATCCTCCTATTTTGATGAATTTAAAATTGTCCAGATCCCAAGGACTAAAAACACGCGCGCCAACCTTCTGTCCCTCCTGGCAACTATGGAGTCAATGGACCTCGAGCGAAAATTCCACTTGGAGGTCCTGGAGAGGCCCAGCATTGCCAATGCTGACCAGATGATGCAGGTTGACACCGAACCATCCTGGATGGACCCCCTGCATAAGTACCTCAAAGAAGGGTTGCTGCCCACTGATAGAAAGGAAGCAAGGAAGCTGAAAATGCAATCATCTCATTATGTCCTGATTGATGATCGGCTATACAAGCGGTCCTTCTCAATGCTGCTGCTCAAATACCTCCGACCAACAGAGGCCGATTATGCTCTTCAGGAGGTCCACGAAGGTATCTGCGACAATCAGCTCGGTGGTCAGGCCCTATGCCACAAAGTGCTGCGCCAAGGGTATTATTGGCCGACGATGCAAAAAAGATGCTGATGCCTCGTTCGAACTTGTGATTCATGCCAGAGTCATTCAAATGTCCAGAGGCTCCCCTCGGCGCACCTGACTTCATATCATCCCCTGGCCCTTCGCCAAGTGGGGAATGGATATTCTTGGCCCTTTCCCTCTCGCAACGGGGCAAAGGAAGTTTTTATTTGTTGCAATTGATTATTTCACTAAGTGGGTTGAAGCCGAAGCAGTCACCCAGATAATCGAAGTCCGTGCTAAAGACTTCGTGTGGAGGTCCATCATCTGCCACTTCGGTCTTCCCCATACTATTATCACTGACAACGGGAAATAGTTTGACAACCCTAAGTTTCGAGAGTTCTGCGAGGACCATAGCATTCTCCATAGCCTGACATCGGTCGGACATCCTCATGATAATGGAGAAGCCGAGGTAACCAACCGAACTCTCCTGCAGGGAATTAAAGCTCGGCTCAATCGGGCGCAAGGCAGATGAGCCAAGGAACTCCACCATGTGTTGTGGGCATACTGAACTACTGAAAGAGTACCCACAGGGCAAACTCCATTCAAGATGGCTTTCGGTACAAGGCTGTCATCCTGTGGAAGTCGGACTCCCCTCCCCTCGTGTGGAAGGCTATTCAGAAGAATCCAACGACGAGCAGCTCCGAACTAATCTTGACTTAATAGAAGAAGTCAGGGAGAAGGCCCGAATCCGGATGGCCGCCTACCAGCAAAGAGTAGCTCGTTATCACTCCATCAGAGTCCGAGGAAAGTTTTTCCTCTCCGGTGATCTGGTGCTTCGAAAGGCATCTATCTTGAAACCACTGGCAAGAAAAATTGTTCCCGAATTGGAAGGTCCCTACCAAGTGACGGAAGTAATCAGATCCGACACCTACAAACTCCAAGATTTGGATAGAAAATCTATTCCTCAGATGTGGAACTCGGATAATCTCCGCGCATATCATCAGTAAAAGTATGCTCTTATTGAACTCACTCTGTTCATTGAATTAAATTTAATTCTCAAAGACTCATAAAATTTTTATATAACTCTCCTTGAAAGCTGCAATGAGAAGCAGGTCTTGCTATACATTAAATCCTTGGCCGGGCCGAGCGATCTCGTTATATTGCTCTGGAGAGACTCTCATATGCTAATTCATGCATCAGGCCATGCACCTACCAAATTCTAAGGTTGCGTTTGGTGCATCGTTAGGCAATCTTGAATAGTAATATGGATTGCCTACAAAATATATTATTACTAGATAGATTGCCAGTAATGTTGATTACTGTGTTTGGTATACCCAGGTAATGTTACAGTAATATTGATTACTGTGTTTGGTATGACAAACAAATTATCAGCCATATAACATTAAATTCTCGAATTATCCCTAAATAAATATAAAAAATTATCTATTATTATATATTTGTGATGAGGAGTAAAATCGTCATTGCATTAATGACCGCACACATCGATAATTGGATCTAGTCCAATTTCAATGTCCTGTCAGCCAGCTATCAAACCCACTAAGCAGCGAAGCTTAATCACCCTCAGCGGCATCAGGTCGTCCGACAACCCCAATCATTCTCATACCTCGACAACCCGAGCCATCTATACCTCGGCAGCCCGAGCCATTCTCATACCTCGGCAACCCGAGCCATCTATACCTCGGCAGCCCGAGCCATTCTCATACCTCGGTTACCCGAGCCATCCTTATACCTCGGCGACCTAAGCCGTCAATACCTTGGTAACCCGAGTTGCCCCTTTGCCTCGGTCGGACCAAGGCACTTGAATACCTTTGGGAATCCGGCGCAGGAAATTCGAATTCTCTATAACTGAATAAGATTCAAACGGGGAATCATACCCAGAAGTGGCCTAGGACCCACAAGAGTGGCCTAGAACCTACGTATCGCTGAATCTCAAGGCATCAACTAGCTCTTCCAGCCGTCGATCCTCTAACTGACAAAATACGAACCCTACTGACCTCAAAACAAACTTGATTCGAATCCGTTCTGAATCCTAACGCTTTCAGACCTCCCTCGCGACACACCTAAAGAATTAGGTGATCCCCTATAAATACCGCTGCCCTCTAATCTCTCAGGTACGCAACTATGCACACTTGACACTCACTCATTTTCACTCATTGTTATACCGAGAGCAGCTCCATCTGAGCTCAGATCTCTCGAGAGAGAACACCCATCTAGGGGAGCTCTTATGTGAGAGTCTTCTCCTCACATTGCTTGCTGTGAATCTCACTGACTTGGGCGTCGGAGGATTCTCCGCAAAGGGCAACCCCCGCAGCACCCTCTGCGCGCGGACTGTCTTGCAGGTTCTATCCCGAGACGACGAGATCGGCGACCAGATCAGGAGCAGAAGCGCACCCGAGTCGAAGAATGGATTTTTGCGGCAACAATTTGGTTTAAAAAAACTTGCATTTATAAATGATAAAAAATTAAGAATAAATTTAGATGTTATATATATATAATATATATACCTAAAGAGTTTGGAAACATAGAAGTTTGTGGTTTTTGTTTTACTTATTCTCTTAAAAAGAATTATTTATAATGAAAATAAAAAATAAAAAATAATTTTATGTTTACTTTTCAATTATATTTTTTAATATTATAAAATAACAAATAATAAATAATCTTGAAAATCAAATGCGCCTAAAACTCTTGATAAGGTAATTAAGGAGAAAACAATGTTATCTTTTTTTTTTTCAAAAAAAAAGAAAGAAAAGGTAGGCCAAGAGAAACTATCAACTTATTATAAGCACCAATTCTTCCAAGAAAAATCATCTGGTTTTTAAAAACAAAATTTTGATCAAAAATTAAAAGATAAAATATTAATGAATTCATTAGGAGTGACCTCCTCTGTTTTTTTTTTTTAATGAAAAGAAAAAAAATTTGGGGGCCTTTGTTAGCCCTCATCTCTCTTCTACCAGCAAAGCATGGTTCGCAGCCGTCAAAGTCCCCACTCTCAAAGCCCAAGTCTGGGCTCTACGTGCCTGGTATTTTCATTGAGGCTTGGGTTTGTATGGTATCTCACTCCCTTTAATGCCTTGATGGGAAAGGATATGCTCCTTGGTATACAATGGTGAAGGAATTCCAGGGGCATAGCTGTATACAATGGGAAAGGATCTGCTCCTTCATATAAATATATTTATATTAATATAATTGATCAATGGTTCAACCAGTGACCAACGGTTGAACCAGTGACCCGATGACCCGAGCCCTTGGCCGGGTCAATGTTAGGACCGGATCTAACAACTATGCCGAGGGTGAACCTATGTTAATGTTTTAATGCATATATCACCTACCTAAGATAAGATTTAAATGAGAAGTATATGACAACCACACGAAGGTATCATTAGATTTCATTTTATCTATTTAACATGTGGATTTTTTTTTTTTTTTTTTGTAAGGGTAGGCGATATGCGAAGCAGTTTTCATGAAAGAGAATAGGATGATTTATTTTCACGAAGAGGAGTAGGGGCAATTTTGTTAAAAAAAAGATTTATAGTATGTTTAGTAACGCGGATAGCCATCTCCTTCTAAGGCAATCCAAATCATCATTACAAGATAAATTATCATTAAAAATATACCAAATATAGTTATCTTATGGGTTTAGTTTAAATTATCGATAATTTAGATAGATTATCGGCTACCAAACAACCTAAAGATTTTCAGGAATTTTGCATGGTCAACTAGCCCTTTTTATTCTCTATTGGTCATGCACCACATCTTCTATATATTACTCCCATAAGGCTTAATGGAGGTTGAATAAATAGAATCACTCTTTGTATCTAAACTCTATGAGTGTATAATGAAAAAGTGTTTCATCTTCATCTTGATGTTCAATTGTGCAAAGTCTTGATTGGCCTCAAGTGTGCAGAATATTGAAGAAAACATTGTGGTTTTTTTGCCTAGACACATTAAACTCATCAGACATTAGGTATGCAATGAACATGGTTTATTTGAGAGGAAGGAGCATTTGATAGATAATTGTGATCCCATCAGTCATGATTTGTTCAGAGTATATCTAAGACAAATACTCCTATTTCATGGCTTTCATTTTCTTAGTCATTTAAATGGAAAGTGAATATTATGGCGTATCTATATTATCATAGTGAAGATTGCCCCACTTCATCACCTGCCACATCACCATCTGGTGGTATCATGGGCGGCGCTGGCAGCTGGGGATTGGTGTGGTTGGTGGTCTCTAGTATCTTTCAGTGGTGAGTGCGAGAAGAAAAGGAGAGGAAGAAGGATTCTCTCCATTGTGCTCATGGTAGACAAAATTCTCACCATCCTATTTGGTTTCGTGTAAGGCCTATTACAGTGTTGTTTCTTGTACGAAGACACTTGGGAATGAAATGAGTAAAATATTATAAGATATTTTTAAAAGGAAGATGTTAAAACTGTATTGTAACAAAAATATTTAATTGTATCAGCAATAGGGTCTTGAACATATTTGACATTAGAAATTCATAAGGATTTTTTAATAGCAGCTTAACTCAACTCATCCAAGCTTTTTTTCAACTGCATAGGGTCGTCTACATGAATCTACTTCCTTCATTCTGCTCTATTTAGGATTAAGTCGACATTCAAATAATAAATAGTTATATTTTTTAATTATTTTTATTTATATTAATTTAAGTTTATCTTTACCTTTATTGTTACTATGAATTGTTAAAAGATCACTCTTTCTAACTGGAGCATCTAAAGCTTTATGTTGTATATGTCCAAACCACCGCAATCAATTTTCTCTCATTTTATCTTCAATTGGGGCTACTCCTATCATTTCTCTTAGATATTTATTTCTAATTCTATCTTTTAAAGTTTTACCACATATCCATCTTAACATACATTTCTTTTATACTTAATTTATTTACATATTGTTTTAATATTGCCTAACACTCTGTTCCATATAGCATAGCTAGCCTAATAGCGGTTTTATAGAATTTGTTTTTTAATTTTAATGGGATGCGCCGATCATATAATACTCACGAAGCACTTATCCACTTAATCCATTCTACTTTAACTTTATGATTCACATCTTCATCTATTTCATTTTTTGCTTGATAATTGATTCCAAATACTTAAATTTTTTTACTTTTTAATATCTCTTGGCTTGCAATCTTCACTGTTTCTTCATTTGTATTTTTACTCCCACTAAAATTACATTCCATGTATTCAATTTTAGTTATACTAATCTTAAAACCTTTAGATTCTAAAGCTTCTCTCCAAATCTCTAGCTTACCATTTACTCAAGATTTAGTTTCATCAATCAACACTATATCATTTGCAAATAACATACACCATAGGATATCATTTTGAATATTTTGTTTAATTTATGTATAACTAATACAAAAAGATATGGACTGAAGGCAGATCTTTGATGTAAACCTACAATAATTAAAAACTCACTAGTTTCTCCTATTGTTGTTTTAAATAGTTATTGCTTTATCATACATATCTTTTATCAATTCTATGTACCTTTTGGTAACTCCTTTTTCTCTCTAAAATCCATCATATTAT
Organism: Calamus simplicifolius; assembly: GCA_900491605.1. Classification (NCBI taxonomy): domain Eukaryota; kingdom Viridiplantae; phylum Streptophyta; class Magnoliopsida; order Arecales; family Arecaceae; genus Calamus; species Calamus simplicifolius. The sequence goes on along the minus strand of UESW01002663.1, from coordinate 81,799 downwards.
TCTCTAGATATTCTATCATATGTTTCTTTAAATCAATAAAGACCATATAAAGGTTTTTTTTTTTTTTGTAGCTCTCTATCAATTTTCTAAATAAATAAATAGCTTTCATGGTCAATCTTTTAGGCATACATTCAAATTGATTATTTGATACGAAAGTTTCAGTTTTTAACGATTTTCTATTACTCTCTTCTATAATTTTATTGTATGACTCATTAGCTTAATTCATCTATAATTTGCACAATTTTGAATATCTTCTTTATTTTTATATACGGATATTAATATGCTTTTTCTTCTATCATCTAGCATTCTTTTAGTTGCTGCAATCCTGTTAAATAAATTGGTTAACCACATAACTCTAATTTCTCCTAAGCATTTCCAAACCTCAGTAGGGATCGCATCTGGTCCTAATGCCTTTGCATTTTTTATTTTACTCAAAGCCTTTTAACCTCAAGCATACTAAATTTACGAAAAAATTTGTGCTTATTTGTTACTCCTAAGTTATCACATTTTTTTAACCTTAAATTTATCAAATTATTTTTATTTAATAATTTTTTAAAATAATTTTTTCATCGTTCTTTTATCTTTTCTTCTTTAACAAGACGTTTTCATTTTCATCCTTAATACATTTAATATAGTCAAGATCTTTTATTTTTTTCTCTTAATTTTGCTAATTTATATATAGTCTTTTTACCTTTTTTTTCGTATCTAGTCTATTATATAAATCATCATAGGCTTTAAGTTTGGCATTATTTATCGCTTTTTTAGCTTCTTTCTTTGCATCCCTATACTTTTTAAGACTTTCTTTATCCCTAGTCTCTTGCCAAATTTTATAGTTTATCCTTTTAAGCTTGATGGCAGCTTGAACTTCTTCGTTCCACCATTAAGTTTTCTTTCCTATTAGTCCTACTCCTTTTGATTCTCCTAGAATTTCTTTTGTTATGTTTTTTATGCATTTAATTACTTTTTCCTACATTAGGTTCACTATCTATATTCATAGTCATTACTCTTACTAACTTTTCTTTAAATAATTCTAGTTTTTTCCTTTCAAATTTCACCATTTAATTTTTGAATTAATAGTTTTACGTTGTACTCTATATTCATTTTTATCCATATGTCTGCTATCATTATCCTATGTTGTGAAGTTAAACTTTCTCCTAGAATAACTTTACAGTTTTTGTATGTTATTTTATCTATCTTTTAGTTAAAAAAAGTTTATTTAACTTTTATTAGATCCACTTTTAAATGTTATTAAATGTTCATTTCTTTTTTTGAAACAAGTATTTGCTATTGTTAGATCATATGCTACTGCAAAATAATAAGCTCACGTCGGCTTCATTCCTATCTTCAAATCTATATCCTTCATGTACCATTTCATATCTATTCCTCTGTTTACCTACATATCCATTAAAATCTCCTCCCAAATATATTTTTTTCTTATGGTATTTCTTACATTACTTCATCTATGTCTTTCCAAAATTGTGTCTTAGTTTGTTGGTCTAATCCTAGTTGTGGTGCATATGCACTAATTATGTTAATTATATTATTCTTAATTATAAGTTTAAGTGATATAATCCGATCTCCTTTATAAGTTACCTTAACAACATATTTCTTAAATTTCTTGTCTACAATTATTTCTACTCCATTTCTATTTTTATGTTTTCAAGTGTAATATAATTTATATCTTATATTATCTATTTCTCTAGATCTTTCACCTATTCATTTAGTCTCTTGTAAGCATATTATACTTTTCTCCTAATCATAGTGCCCACTATCTCCATAGTTTTACATGTTAGTGTTCCTATATTTCATGATGCTACTCTAAGCTGACTATCATTAACTAACTTCTTTACCTGTACTCGTCCATAATGCAGGAACCCTTGCTTATTTATCACTGCATCCGGACGTCGATGCTGCGCTCTTTGCCCATTTTTTGAAACATTTGAAGGCAGATGCAACGTGTCTCTTAACGGAAACATCCTAGCCTTTCGCATAGTTTAATTTACTATATTCATGTTTTAAAAGTTTTGACGAAGTTTTACGCTGACTGGCTATTAGCTACCTAACGCAACCTTTCTTTTCTACCCAGGCTTGAAACCGGCCTTGGCGGAGTTGAATTTTTTTAATAGCAAACCAAGTTAAATGGAAATCAGAGCTAAGACAAAATTTAAAACAAAAATTTTGTGTGACTGTTACTTTCTTTAATTTATTATAAGGAGTTGTTTATAACAAGCTACAATTAACCCTTTGAAACTCGAGTACAAGTCAACCTTCTTTACGGAAGTACCCATACATCCGTACCTCATGCTAGGAAAACAACTGCATGATGGGAAATCATGTGCAAAATTTAAACATCCTTTCCTGAATGTGCTGCTGATAAAAAATTTTTAAGATGTTCATTAAAAATATTTTTTTGTGAAAAAGTCACTTTATTTTTTTGTGCGCGCGTGAATCCATACTATGTGAATGAAAAGAGAGAAGATTACATCCACCATGAATTTGATGCCGGCTTGATAAATGGTAATTTCTAAACTGCTCGATGTGATGTACAAGCGGATTAAAATATGCATTCACAACTAATCACCCTTCATAAGTTAAGCTAACCAAATCGAAAGATAATTGCTGGACAGTATAGAGAACATCTTATTAATCAAACAGAAGAAATAAGAAGAAGAGTTACACACGCAGAATCAAATCTACTGCTCAGCAGTCATATAATTACTGAAAAGTAAATACTTACAGAACTGGGACAAAGGTGTTACTTTGCAATTGAAGATCTGTTGCCACTGTGTTCCTCGACGAAGCAAAAATGCCTTTCCATGTGATTACTGAGAGGCCATAAAGATGTAACATTTCCTTGTAGTTCACACAGAATCAATGGTGGCAGACTCAGTTAACCCCTTAATGTTTTGGATTTTGTAGTGCCATTCAATATTTGCCAATCATACATATCCTAGAGATTAATGTTGCTTTTGCAGTTAATTACAGATCAAATAATAAAATAAATAGACCAAATTTCAAATTGAACAATGAAAATAAAAGATAGACCTCACTGCCTAGATCTAATCCTCTCTTTCACCTTTAAATTCATATAGTTCAGAAAAATTGAAAAAGATTTGACAATTCCCGCACCTATATGGATCCAAAGATCTTGGACTTGGCTACCCAAGTCTACCTCATGAAAATAGGCCATCTCCAAAAACAGTATAACTTTGATATTAATTTTCTGAATTACCCCTTTTTCCTTCAACTCTCAAGAGGGTAGAACTGCTTTTTTTTCCAAAATATATTTAATTTTTATTATGACGCAGAGCATTGTTCAAAAGCTTTATTTTCATATTATATTTATTTTCTACCAATTTACTCTATTGAGACACAAAACCACTTGAGTGCTAAGCAACAGAAGGTAAAACCTCCCTGCATATCTAAGAGTAAAACCATCGTCAAGGCAAACTGTAAATGAGGCTGCAATAGCTGTTGGCAGCAAGCATATTATGGGAGACTGTTGATATTTCAAATGAACAAAGTATTTTTGCAGAAAACACTGATACTTTGGCTATAATTATTAGCAAGTATGCCACATGGAAGCAAAGCAGAATCAATACAACATCTCTAACTCATATGGAAATCGCTTCCGAGCATCCTAGTGGATAAAAAAAATGGAAGAGGCCCTCCCTCTGTGCATAAAAGGAACTTTGAGGAAGAGATTGAAAAATGATTATGAAGGTACACCCACACTCATATTCAATACTCGTTCTGCCAGCAATAGATCATCTGGGGTTGTAACCTGCAAGGAAAGCAATGAAGCTGGTTAATAACCTAGGAGCATATATATGGGAAGGTTCATTGTCAAAAGATCTTAACATACAATGAATTAATGATGATCTGGGAATTTGGTAATCATAGTATCCCGTACCACTCCAGATCAAACTAGTGGGTTCCCATGAGACTTTATATCACAACCAAGCACAAGGTAGAAGAGTCAGTACCTTGATGTTTGTATAAGAACCTTCTGTGATATAAACAGGATGTTTAAGGTGCTCCACGATAGACACATCATCAGTGACTTCAAGACCTTTCCTGTAGTTAAGAAATCCACAAGAAAAGTTGATTCATGAAACAGGATCATCAAGTTTAATATATCAATGGTGAATGTTACTGCTTGATCCCCTCTAGCAAGAACTTTTACTCAAATTTTCATTTATATATCAACATGATGATAAATTTCATGTGCAAAGAGCAAGCTTCTGATTGGTCCTATGTACGTTAACAATTAAATTAACATGCTGCTTGTCCAGATTTTACATGAATCAGAAGAATATCTTAACAGCAGAGACTAAGATGGCCTTTTAAATATGTGAAAAAGGAGAATGGTAAAACAGCATTAAACTAATGGCTAAAAAGCAGTTGCCTGTGCAAGTGTAGGCTGGTTAACTTGACAAGTCATGGACTAACTGCAGATTAAGACAAAAAAAGCAAGGGTTTCCATCCAATGGTCTGTCACAAACAGTCTAGTTCAATGGGCTCCAAGAAAGCACAACCAATTAGCTTTTAAGAAGAGCAATCCAATTCTAAGATCTTTTGCTCTACTAAGAACAGTTGTGATGAAGGCGGTTCAAGATTGGCATCTAAACTGAAACTTCTACACATAAAAATCCAACAGTCCATATTTTTCATTAATAAGGGGGATCAATGGATTGTCAAGGGAGAGAGAGAAGGCCACCTCATAATTCAAATTCAGTCATGTTCCAGCCATGTTAAAAAATTTAAATTACAATTAAGGCTTAGGTAGAGTTCTCATAAATAAACTCAACTGTTTTCAAAAATACTCTGCAGTCCAAGAAGTATTAGGTGTTGACTTGAGAGTTTTAAACTTTAAGAATAGCTGTAACACAAACTCCTCTTGTATAAACCCTAGTTGTATACAAGCTAGCATGAAGAACCTGTCTTTTTCTTTATTGATCAAATTGGAAATGAATTAAATCAACATCATGAAGTTCTACTATGAAAGCATCACATACTTGTTGACAAGCTCAAAACCATCTCTGAGCAAATTGGGCTTGATAACCTGCAGAAAATAACAAAGGCCACTGTCTCTTAGGCATCTTATAGGACCTATTAGTGTGTCTACATTAAATTGGTCTTAAATAAGGTTACCTGTGGAGTTTGCATTTCCCAGAGAGTTTTCCTGTCGAGGGTTTTTACCACAAAAGAGTCACTGCCAGCCTGAATAATGCAATAGTTGAGATAAGAACTGCAGGTCCATAACAGCACCTGACTATGTAGTAATTTAGGCAAAACATACAGTTGCAAGCCACTCTAAAACAAAATACTGTCATTTCATGTCTGGACTGATTCATCCTGAGAATAAATACAAAGTGCAATAATCCATGTAAAGCAAATTTAATACATAACCAATCAAACAGACTCCAGCGACAGGCACCGAGGCAAGCTAGCAAGTTAATCTCTTCATATATTTTAAACCTAAATGCTGCATATGCAAAGTCATCATCACATGGCTTCACTAGTGAAATAGGTTATTTGTAACCTTGTTCAATTACAGCAGATTTTTTTCTTCTTTTCTCTTTTTTTTTTTTTTTGTTTGGTTGTCGCCATAATAGGTGGTCTTTGGAGGTTCCATATCATTATAATATAATACTATATTTAATACATGGGTGGGAAACATAATTGATTCCGATCAAGTGCGAGGAGAGGAGGCAGAGGGAGTAGGAAGGATCAAGAAGACTGTTGAGTGCTGTTCATCAAATTCAAATGAAGCCACAATCCACCTTTCAAAGGAGTAATGACTGGGCTGTTTGGGAAAGTTTAAAGTGTGAGTCATGAACATGAAGTCATACCAATTCAAACCATGGAAAGGGATATTTGAGGTGGAAAGTCAATAAAAGACTGCAGTTGTGCAACATCATATCATCAGTTTCTAGCTTATGGAGTTATGGTGCATCTCCATTAGATCATAACTGAAGAAGGACGTGCAACTTAGTTGTAGGGGCTTGAGGCTTTTACTTGGATTCACATATTAAGGAAAATCCTCTATAATAAATGTCTTGCCAAAGAGAGATCAAAGTGAATGACAGGTGCACTCTCCATCCTCAGATGGATGGCCTAGGTGGACCACTTGTTACAACAGTGTGCATTTATTTAAACCTTTGTCACTTGCCAACGGCAACTTGCTTACCCCATTGCATGGGAACATGGAGACTTTCCTTGAGTTTGAGACATGTTTGCTGCTAAAATTGCCCAGGAGACTATTGTCATATGCATCTTAATAAAGTCCCCAAGTTGTAGGCCTGATGCAGGTTGAAGACAAAGTCATGCAGGTAGAAATAGCAAGCAAGGGATAACCGATCCTGGTGTTTCATCTATTTGTGAAAAACTGGATCCTAGTAATTTTAGCAGCACCCCGTATCAGAATATAGAGAAGTGGCAGTCTTTGGAGCTCATTACAAACTTCAGGTAATGAAGCTAGTGCATCTCTCACAGATGAGGAGTCTTTTGACGAACACAGAAGACAACCGTAGAGCATCAATTAAAAGATCATTGACTCAATCAGCAATAAATAGAGTTGGATATCTTTCAATTTAGATGATAAAGGAATCTGGCAAGCAATAATGACACGGACATAATGGAGAAGATGTGAGTTGCAGTGTGAATGAGATGAGCACTATATCTAGTGACCTACTACATAATCAGCACACATAATTAGATCCAAGTGGTCGAACAGAAAACACAATCCACGGTTGAGGAAACTGGGTCGGATATGTAGAGGAAACTAGGTCGGATATGCAAGAGACTTAACCAACCATGAGAAACTTCATTGGCATAACTTTGTGTGCAACAACAAAGGCTTATTGCAGTGGCAACTCTACCAGAGAAGGAAACTTTGAGGCAAAGTAGCAAAAGGCAATAACATGCATGCCCTTTGCACTGCCAGTCATTATAAAAACAAGTTATTATAAAACATTGATATAAATGTAATGCCTCTCATTATCAAATATGTATAGTGCTTGAAGTATTAATGGAAAAGATTTAGTAGATTCATGTTTTAAGGGATCTGATGGAGTTTTACGCTGGCTATTAATGGAAAAGATGGACGGAAATTATCAAATCATCATCAATCTTTGTACTTCTTTTAGATATAATATTGGGACATTAAGAATGCAAGGGGTTCCTGATAAGGCCAATCAGTGCTAGGCTATTTATAATAGTTCATAGCAGAATTAAAGTGGATTCTCCAAATGTGCTAAAGCTGCATTCTTAAAGAATCATGAATATATATACATATATATATATATATATATACATATACATATACATATACATATACATATACATATATACATATACACACACACACACACATATATATATATATATATATATATATATATATATATATATATAGGGTAGACTTATTTACATTCAAAGTAGCCAAGCTCAGGATTCGATCACTTTCCTCATTCTTGAATCTATACGGATCTCGAAGCATCCCACTTTTTTCACTTTTTTCATTTTTGAGATTTATAAACTTGATATAGGCTACATTTGACAAGTCTGTATTCTACAGGTAGACATTACATTCAATGTAGGCGAGCCTAAATCCGATCACCTCCCCACTCTTGGATCCATAAAGTTTATAAATCCATATGTATGTATGTATGTATGTATCATAAATTTGACTTTTCAAAATGCCAGACACACCTCTTTTATGGTTGCCTTTACAGGAACACCAAGAACAGCTGCTCCATTCAGCCAAGCATCTTTCAGGACCTAGCAATTGAACAAGTACATCTGATATTACTTTCAATAGATCGTATATGCAGGGCACAAAGTTGCAGTGTGAAGGATAACTGCAATAAAAAAATGAAAATAAGAAGAACACAGATCCATATAAGCTGCACACATACACAAAAGGAATGTACCTAAATCAGATGACCAATTTGGTAATTTAGATTGTGCCAAAAACAGCAGAAAGAGAACTTTCAAAAGTCACCAACGGTAAATTATAACAAAAGCAATGAATCATAAGTTTTCAAGCTATTGGAATTTGGAATATAGTCAGTTGCAGCACCTTGACATTTATTAAATGGGATTTCACTTGTGCGTACAAGTCCTGGAATTCTTACAGATACAAATAAATACTACTTATTAATGGGATTTCACTTGTATGTACAAGTCCTGGAATACCTACAGATACAAAAAATACCTCTGAGGGGAAAGTACAGCACTTCATTCAAAGCTTGAATAAATAGTTCTAATCCTCGTATATGTAATCCTATCAATAATGCATCTTGAGGGCAGGCCTTCATGCAATGGAGGGTGTAATATAAGGAAGAGAGAGTTTGTGATAAAACTGTTCGGCACAGCACATTCAATCTCAGTATGCTTCGTCTATGCATGGAAAACATGGAAAACCAGATTTGCAGCTATGCAGATGGCACTCGGCTGTCACAATATAAAGGACCAGGAGAGGAGATGTGAACACCCATATCAAAGAGAAGGCAGTGAAGCCAAATAACCTTTGTTTTGGTGTCCAGGATAGCAAATACTTGACCTCAGTACTGGAGCAACAAACGACATCCTGCTGCTTACTTTTCCATGAGATAAGTGAATCATCAAGGAAGACACAAAAGACAATAGTAGAGCATTGATCTGTAGGGTAAGCAATACACAATTAGAGAAGACTGATGGAGTGCATAGACTTGAGGAAGTAATCAGCAAAAGATACCAAGAATTAGGCTTTGATACAATGAAACTCGGAAAACTAGGTTAAGATTACAATATGCTAGAAAGGCATGGCCCACCATAATATATATAAGGTGTATGTGGTCAGCACATGATGACAAGACCAATATAGAAGATAGAAAAAAGGAAATGGGGCAATATAAAGAACATATATTTACTATCCCTAACAACAACCATTAAGGCTATGCAGGATTATACATGAAATGTCCTTTTTTTTATTCTCTTTTCAGCCCTATGTCTCTTATCCAAAGGGGCTCTACATCTACTAGCAGGTGTATCAAGATGTGTTCAGTCCCCAGCCTCATATGCTCAAAAGGAGGACTAATATGAGGTTTTGGAAGACTAGTCCCATGGAAGATGCTGGCTATTTATCCATCATTATGGCAGGTATTTTCTTCTCCTTTTACATGCTTGTCAATATTTTGGAGAATGATTTAAGGCTTTCAATCTCAAAAGCATCAATGTCTTTCAAGCATAGAACTAAATGTATCGTGTGACTTGCTTCAAAAATAAAGATGGTGTAAAAATAATAATGGTATAGTAACATTGCATAATGCATACCAGACAGCCATATTGAACCAATTCTGCAACAAGCCACAAGCACCAGTCAGCTGATCTAAGAATCATAACCCCTATGCCGAAAAATAATTAAAGCATTGATACATGTCTACAAGCATTTGCAGGTATTGCAAATGTTTTTTGATGCTCAGAAATTGAATGCCTTCCTGAGATATTCATTATTCACTTTGGGACATTAGCATAATTAGTATGTTTTATTAATTAGGCTAAAATTATCATCTAGTATATATGAGATTGTATATGCTATCTGTGTATGCAATGAAAATATTAGTGGTTTCCTAAAGTTTAGAAAAGGCAGAAACAAGGATTGCAAAATTGACTTGTACTGTCTGATTTCGGGCATATCAGACCAAACTGGTGAACCGAATTGGCTTGCTGGTTCAGCATGAGAACCAGTCTGTACCAACTCATATCGGTCCGTATTGGTCTGAACCAACTGGAACTACCCAATTCCACCTGGTGCCAATTGGTACAATCTCAATACTAGCCCATACTGCCTGATTTCTGAGTGGTACCATCATAAAAAGTATCTAAGAGCTATCAGGTACATACTGCATTATAGGGATTAGTACAGAGATTGTATTCCTTGGATAGAAACATGGTACCTTCGCAAAGCAAAGAAAAGTCTTCCCCTTCTAATTTAGTACAAATTTTCAAACCTCAAAAGTACTATCAAAATATAATTCCACTACAATGTAAACAATCACATGAGATCCTAGAACAGCATTACCACTCCACATAGATGCACACAGCATATCATTAAAAAAAAAAAATCACCTCAAACATCTTAACAGCAGTTACATGTACCTCAACTTCAGAGCAAGATGATAACAAAAATATCTATGCACACCAAGAAAATGGATGCATGTCCATGATGTTATATTAAGATAAGAGTTAATACACCAAAGTCAATTTCATTCTGTAATCCAAAGATAGATCTTCACAGATAACATGGAAAATAAAAGACCCCAAAGAAATATTAGATGTGCTCTTGGCATGTACTAAAATTAAGAATCATTCAAGCTATCACTAGATGCCAGGCACAACGATTAAACAACTTTTTAATATCTTCACATCTAACCAAAGGCCTAGCAGAATCATGGATGCACACAAGTTCTGAGCTTCCATCAATTTCCTGTAAGATGATGAAAGAAATTCTTAAAAGGCATAGATACATAAAATGTGAAGGGTATGAACATACAAGAAAAGAAATAATTATACTATAAGTTGAAGATCACGTACGTATTATGTCAAGAAACTTTCACAACTGACATGCTATTTTGTTCTACATGTAGGTACACTCATCTTATCATTGGATAAAACCAAGGATATAAGGAAGAATAATAGCTAACGGGGCTAAATGTGGTCAAAGGAATTAGTGAAAATCATCAATTGGGAATTAAAACATTAATTTGCCTTTATAGACAGAATAACTAATTATTATCAAAGGTATCAGGTGGAAAAATAAAAATATTCATGTTTTTACTTATACACGGAATATAATTACCATTATAGACTCATCATGGGATGGAAAACAATTTTTTTCTTTCTAAGCATTTAGAAAAGATAGAGAATTCTGCATAAAAGTTAGATTTAGAAGCCATGTATTTACCTGAAATCCATTGAAAACAGAATCTTGTCTCTCCTTTCCAGGAAGTGCAAACTTAAGATCTACTTGTATATTCTCACTAGCATCTGCAGACAGGGAAAATAATGGATTCTAGCATATCCTACGCAGTACCACAGTAGTATCTAAACAAGAAAATAAAATTTACTTAACATATGGCAAAGAAAACTTTAAATCAGTCTAGGAGGCTTTCTAAACCTTCAAATATATCCTTGTAAGATGGATCGCAGACAACAACTATTTCTTTCACTTCACTCATTTGCGAGAAAATGTAGAAGCTGCAACAAAATGATACCATGGTTCAGGCAAAGTAAACAACAACAACAACAACAGAAAAGCTGACCATGTGGAAAGCTCAAAGAGAAATACCTGTACAATGCTATTGGTTGTCCTAAAAGTGGAAGATATGCTTTGGCATACTTGCCTGTGGCATAAACACTAAATATTGTTAAGTCATAATAACCGAATGAAAGATTGAAAACTATGTGAGTTCATCATCCTGAGTTTATGTGTTAGTGTATGTAATGTCACTTATAATCCCGCCATGTACTGGTAGTAACATGCATTTGTATACATGTACAGTGTTCGCGAGCAGCTTTATTGACAGGTAGAATGCAAATCCACTATGTCTGAAAATGTGAATTTTCTTATAACAACAAAATATCTAGACATTTAAAAGGGTTTAAGGCACTGAATTTAACAAAATAAAGTGTCGGCATGGGTTCAACAATTCCAATACACCAGTTCCTTCTGGATACAGAACAGCTTCAAAAGAACACAGGTGATAGCAGGAACAGCATCAAAGTATTTTGGCAATTTATTTTTGAAACACTAAAATATTTCTTATGGAGCACCATCAAAGTACTCCAAAATTTAATTTTGAAGCACAAGAATTCCCCTTATTCGCTCTTAGCTAGCTCAGAAAAGGCTTGTGAACCAAAATTGGACCGAGTTTTTTTCAAAATACATTAATCAAAAAGTCAAGAAGGAAAGGAGAAGAGAAATATTACCCCCATCCGCTTTCCCTTTCCTCCCGCCAAAAGAACCACCGAAACGCTCTTCTCTTTCACAGCTCCACTCTGCGAAGAACAAACCAATTAAAAAAACATCCCTTTTTACAATTAATCAGCCACAATACTCCCTGCTCCTCCTCCTCTGCAAACATACCTCGCTCCCTTCTTCCCTTTTCGCACAGCATCTGACCCGATTCCGTTTCTTATTCCGATCCAAAGCGATTCCATCCCTCGTCACGGACCCTACACGGAAGGAATGCACGATAGAGAAAGTAATTTTGGCATAAAATTGGAACCAAGTTCCGATTTCTAGATAATATTTATACATATTTCCTGCGCGCAAGAGGAGGGGAGGAGGTCTTGCCAGCGGGCGCGCGGCGGGAAAGGCGGGGTCGCGATCGAGACGGCGTGGGAATCGAGAGGAATGGAGGGGAAGGCTTGGATGCGGAGGAGGAGGAAGGGAGGAGGCTGGGGGGGTGGTGATGGAGGAGGGAGGCATCGAATCGAAGCGCCATTTCTTTCGATACTTGTCGAGCTTTACGGTTCGAGAAGACTCGAGGGCGGGTGGTGGGAGCTCAGTCGACGCCAATATCCAGACAAAACGGAGAGGAGCCCGCCGCGGGAAGAGGACCAGTATCTTCTGATATGGCGGCCGTCGAGTCGAATGACCGGCGGCTTGGTTTAATTAATTAATACTTAATACTCGCTCTGCCGGCTTGGGACACCTGCTCTGCTGGGAGAGCCAACGCCCGCCCCCAAAGCGATTGGCCAGCGGCTTCCGCCAATCCCTGGCTTCCAAAGTCAATAGCTTTGACTAATCAGTCGATTTACCATCGCGCTAAAAAATCACATGAAACGCATGAATGATGCTGGAGATTTAGCTATGTATCAAGAAAATGGGATACTATTTTAAGTACCAAATAGAAGATGAAAGACCGTCATGCGTCCCATTTCGGATGCTAACATTTATAATTTATTTATGATTTATATTTTTATCGGCATTAATATTTTTTTATTATTTTCAAATATAATCATAGGGGTGAGCATAGTTCAAGCGCAAGTCAAAACAGACTGAGTCTGAACTTAGATTAGATATGACCGGCTCGAGTCCAATTCAATAAAAATTTATTGAACAGTGCACAACTCATTGGCTGCCATGGTTTTTGTTGTGCAATTCTAATGGGATCCAACTCGAGCTCATAAAACTCGGTTTCTTTCGATCCTAACTCTAATCCTATTTATAAAATATTAACTCTAACCTTAATTCTATTTATAAAATCTTAATCTAATCATATTTTAAAAATCGGGTTCGGGTTGAGTTCGAATTGAAATTTGGGTTGATGAGAAAAAAAATAAATACTTTTTTAAAGTAAATAAATACTAATTATAGATCTCAGAGAAAAAAATAAAATTCCTTGTCAAACGCATAAGCTGGACTCGGAGCTTTAATATTGTATTAAAAAAAAAGTTTTACCAAAATAAAGAAGAGGATGAGGTACCATAAACAAAGAAAAGGAGCGGAAAGTAAAATAAAATGTGCAATGGTTCGCCTTTATGTTTGTCCTTCTTTTCTCACCTGCGATCGACGACCTTGCCTTCTCGTCCTTAAGTTGGCCATCTTATCCGACCCGACTGGCACCCTCAACGCTTCCAAAAATATGGTGCCGATAAGCTACCCTTCGTTCAGATAATTCTTGGGTTTCGGGTTATCTTGGGTTCGGATTGCGGTCAATCCAAACCCGGATTAATTGCAAATTGGATCGGATTAAACTCGGATCTTTTGGGTTTAGGTTGGGCAAACATGAGTTTAAACACTACTATAAATCGGATTCGGCGGGCCGGATTCAGGTTGAACCTGATCCAAGTTGTACCCTACTAATCGCTAGGTTCTGGTTTGAAACCTAACTTTCATCATATTTCAAAAACTTGTTTTTTATATAAATAATATATATTAAAATAAATATATATAAATAATAAAAAAAAGCGTGCCAGCTATTGCACCATACATGATGAAAAGTTTTATTTTAGGTCCAGATCCAGCACTAAAGTTGAACTAGTTTTAAAAATCTCCAGAAGCCCCCCACCCCCCCCCCCACCCAAAAAAAAAAAAAGGCATGCACAAAAGTTTTGTTACACCGGTATAGTGCAGATGCAAACGAATGCCAAAATGAACAAGTAAATTTTATTTTTTGCATATGTGCATGCATCATAAGTCAGTTACTCGATGCGATGTGCGCTACATCGCACCTGATGCATAAAGACTTTTTTTAAAATATGCTTAATGTAAAGAAAAAAATTTACTATATCGTTCTCTGATGCAGCAAGCATGCATCATACTGAATGATTGCTCACACGTGTTAGCAAGCATATAATGTGTGACAAAACATATTGAGCCATCACACATGTGACATGCATGGGTGGCCAATTCAACTGACTGGTGAATTTTCATGCGTAAGACTTTTCCATCCGGTAAATTTCCTCCGGTGCAGTCCCGTAAATTTTCAGGCCGACCTATGGGCGTGCATAACCGGGCATCCTCGATGTGACGCCTTGATTATAGGATATTTAATAATGACGAAACCTGATAGCGATTACGTTGTTCCGGGCGTCCATATTTGCTGTTCGAGGCTAGGATGTCATTTCATTTTCCAATGTATAAAAGCTAGGGGTGCAACTTGGTGTTAGTGTATGCCCTAAATCCAATTGGATTGAATGTTGTATACATTCTATGAATACAAATCAAATAAAATGGTTTCTTTATCTATTCAGATGTCTTTTATTTGATATATTTGTCTATGAGATAAAGTCCAAAAGAATGTGAACCGTGTATATGAAATTTGTAATAGAGATTACAAATTCTGAGATTCAAATTGCACATTATGGTTTGATTCTTTAAACTTCCTAGTCGATGTGTAGATGGGACTGGACACTATCGAACACCATGAGATTGGCACACATTGTATATCCTCACCCTTGGGGTGAGCAGCTGATTTCATAAGCTGAAGTATGAAGATATTTGGAAAGGTGTGTGGATGCTCATTATTGTAACGATGCATTGGATGACCCATACAGAGATCCCATATGGATATTCTATAGTGTCGATGGTTGATCTCTAATGACGGTGGTGTGAGTGATCCTTTGACTTGAGATCTTCATTGCATCTCATGTATGGAATGCCATGCTTTAATGACATCCAAACGTCGCTCTAGCCACGGATGGCAAATATGGTGTCGGTTGGGTATGACATGAAGCACATGAAGATGGTGTTTGATCAAGATAGGATTCGTCTTCCTTGATAGAAAGAGTTATATCCCACGGCCACTTGATGTATTAAATTTATTATTAAATCATTGCAAGGTTGAGTTGGAATTCAAAATGGTTTCAAAGTTCTAATTCATATGAGTCAATTTTTCCTGAGATCAAGTAAACAAAGATCAATTATAGGGTTGACACATTTCATACCACTGATTGATCTAGGATATGTGACGAAAGGATTTGATCATACGGTAACCGTTCATGGACAGGTGTTGTAGATGGTCACGTCAACAAAACTTTAGCGGTTGGGTGGTCATGATGCTTTGCTAGAGGCCTCTCATGATCTATAATCATGTTGTTGACTTGGACAAAGAGTTGTCCAATCATTCCTAGGGTCTATGATTAGGACATGATTATTGCTAACAGTTAAAGGGCCTAATGGGTCACACGCATTAAGGAGAATTTTGGATGAATTAAAATGAGAATTAAATTAGATTTAATTCAGATAAGATGATTAATTAAATAATTGGGTGAGACCCAATTTAAAGAAGATAAAATAATAATGGATATGATCCATTATAGTAAAGGAATGTTAAGGAGAAATTATTTGTGCATATGATGAATAAATAATTGGATACCCAAATATGA
>UESW01002663.1:0-62711 GCA_900491605.1 Calamus simplicifolius | reverse complement strand
TATCTAGAATATATAATTCCCAACATGGTATCAGAGCCACCTTAGGCTACATATTCATTAATCTGATAGGATACTTGAGTATATGATTCATAATATGTTTTTATTATGCTTAAAATCATGAAGAGTTTTCATATGTTGATAATAAATCTAAAATATAATAAAATATTATTATTTGATGAAACATATTATTTAGATTTATGCATGTTCATTATCATGTTAAATTAGAGTACTTTGATATATGATATCAGAGATAAAGATTTATTATATGATAATAAACAATAATTAATTTAGATTTAATCATATATGTGTCATGTTAAAATAGTAATTATTATTTATGCATGATTGATAGATACTATATGCTGAAATCCTAGAAATCATGTTTAGGATTTAATTTTAACATAATTATTGATATGATTAAGATCTGATATTCTTATGATAATGAACATTGAAACTTAGTTTGGATATTTGATCAAGATAAGATTGTGATTAAAATTACATGGAATTTAAAATTTTATATTTTGAATCTAAAATCTTATCATGGCAAGAATATGATTAGGGTTTGTTAGAGACATTAGGATTTATATGGATGTGAAACGATATGTATAACATGTAATTAAATGATAAAAAAATTTAAAATTTGAATTAAGAATTCTTATCATAATACCCTAGCTAGATCACTATTATAGTTATCATAAAATGTAATAATGAAAAATTTAGAAAACTTAGACTTAACCATGTCATTGTTTGATCCTATGATCCCATAATTGATCTAATCAATTGGGCTTAACTACATTGGTGTCTAGAAAGGTTTGATCATGGTTTTTAATTGCTCCGTTCGCTGCCTGAAAAAACCCATTCAATGGGATGAAGGATATGCTAAATAGGACCCATTGATCAGTTGATCTGGCCATTGTTAAGGAAAGCTCTTAATTGATTAAATCAATTAAGGTTAATAGGATGATAGCAATTGATTTGGTCACATAATTAGAGTTCCTAAATTAGATAGTGATCAGGATCCTAATTTGATTAGGAGTTCCAATATAAGATTAGATCTTATGAAATTAAAGGTTAATTGAGATTAATCTAAAATCTACATATAGGATATGTCACCTAGCATAGTACAAATGTTGTAGATATAGATGGACCTATATGCGCTAAATCCCTCACGAATATTAAGTCATAAGCCTTCCATTGTTCACATGATACAAAATCATTAGGTCATGAGATTTGTCGTGCCAAAGCCAAAGTCGAGTGTACTTATGAGGAGTTGATTGTGGAACAATGGGTTGACTTAACTAGATTAGCTGGCATAATTGGCCAAAGTCAGGGTCAGTCTAATAGAGGCAAACTTTAGGGTGATCACATATGAATGTAATTGACAAGGCAATGTCCCCTAAATGATCTAGGAGTCACGTTAGATGTGATTGATGATAATCTACCAAATTTGACTTACCGAGATTTGTTGTGCCAAAGCCAAGGTCAAGGTAATTCAAATGAGGATCCTAGTCCACTAAGGAAATTGAATGCCAATTTCTCGAGATTAATAGAGAGCTATTAACCTTGATAAAATAGTGGGAGAAACTAACTTAATTAAAAATCTAGAATTACCATATTAAGTTGGTGATTAGTATTCATAGTAATTGACTCGTTCTAATTTTATGTAGGTTATCAGAGAAACCGTGAGTGTAAACATCAACCTTAGGAATATTTTAGAATCCAACAAATTGATTGGACTTAACTTCCCTGATTGGCTAAGGAATGTAAGGATCGTTTTTCGATCTGAAAAAATTCTTTTTGTCCTAGTGAGGTTGCATCGGAGGTCCCACCAGCGATGCTCCGACTGAGGTTCATGTGGCATACAACCGGTATAAAGATGCTGAAGACATGGCCATATGTTTGATGTTGGCCTCGATGTCACCTGATCTTCAGAAACAACATGAGCATATGAATGCTCAGGAGATTTTGATGCACTTACAAGAGTTGTTTGGTGCACAGTCTCGATATAGAGGTTTCAAACTTCTAAAGAGCTATTTTAGTGCAAAATGACTGAGGATTCATCAGTGGGTGCCCACGTACTGAAAATGATCAATCTGATTGAGAAGTTGGCACAATTGGGTTTTGTGATGGATCATGAACTAAGTATTGACTTGGTTCTACAGTCATTACCTCCCAGCTATTCGCAGTTTGTTCTTAATTTCAACATGAACAAGCTAGAGACATCTCTACCTAAGCTTGCGAATATGCTGACGAATATCAAGCCCAACATTAAGAAAGAAAAGGGGCAAGTTATGGTCGTGGAGTCCTCTGGCGCTCGTAAGAAGTGGGCAAAGAAGAATAAGGTCCAAAAGGCCAAGACGACTAAATTAAATAAGGGCATTAAGAAAAACAAAGTAGCCAAGGGGAAGTGTCACTTCTGGCAAGGAAGGGCACTGGAAGCGAAACTGCAAGGCTTATCTGGCTAGCCTGAAAGAAAATAAACATACAGATGCTTCTACATCAGGTATATTTATAATTGAGATATTTTCTTCTATTACTTCTTATTCCACTTGGGTATTGGATACTGGTTGTGGATCTCATATTTGTATTAATATGCTGGTGATAAGAAGCAGTAGAAAGCTAGAAAAGATGAAGTGATCCTGTGCATGGGAAATAAAGCAAAGGTTGCTGCTTTAGCTATAGGATCTTGTTCTTTTTCTTTGCCCGCTGGGCTTGTAATGGAGCTTAATAATTGTTACTATGTTCCAAATATAACAAAGAATATTATTTTCATTTCATGTCTTGTAAATGATGGATATATTTGAAATTGGAAATAAATGAATTTTAATTTTTAAAAATAAAATGTTCTTTGGTTCTGCTGAAATGTTCAATGGATTTATGTTTTGAATTTACAATGCCCTATTCTCAATGTAGAAACTAAGAAATTAAAATCAAATAATTCTAAGAACCCGTTCCTATGGCACTATCGTTTAGGCCATGTAAATGAAACACGTTTAACCAAGTTACATAAGGATGGCTACTTGGGCTCATTCGATTGGGAATCATTTGAGGAATGTGAGTCGTGCTTACGTGGCAAAATGACTAAGTCATCCTTTACTAAAAGGGTGAGCGAGCAACTGAATGTTTAGGACTAGTACATTCAGATGTATGTGGTCCATCAATATTCAGGCAATAGGAGGTTTTTCTTACTTCATCACATTTATAGATGACCATAGCAGGTATGGTTATGTGTATCTGATGAAGCACAAATCTGAAGCCTTTGAAAAGTTCAAAGAATTCAGATCCGAGGTAAAAAAATAAATGGCAAAAGTATTAAGATACTTCGATCAGATCGAGGTGGGGAATACTTAAGCCATGAGTTCTTAGAATATTTGAAGGAGAATGTGATTCTCTTTCAGTGGACTCCTCCTGGTACGCCACAGCATAATGGTGTATCAGAAAGAGAAATCGCACATATTAGATATGGTGCGATCAATGAAGCCTTGCAAATCTTCCAAAAATATTTTGGGGTTATGCCCTACACATAGCCGAATACACTCTAAACCGAGTTCCGTCTAAGTCGGTCAACTTTACTCCCTATGAGATATGTGTGGAAAGAAACCAACCCTTAGTCATCTAAGGATTTGGGGATTGCTACGCTTATGTAAAGCGTAATGAGTCGGACAAGCTGGGAGCTAGATCCGACAAGTGTAATTTTGTGGGGTATCCTAAAGAAATAAAAGGATACTACTTCTATCATCCACTCGAGCAAAAGGTTTTTGTCTCAAGGCATGCCATATTCCTAGAAATGAGATTTTTCTAAGAAACAGCAGTGGGAGAAATATTGAGATTAGTGAAACTCAAGAACCACAAATTGACACAGACCGATTAGATGACATGGAGCAAATGTCAAATGCAGTGGGAGTTGAGCAAGATCCAACTCATATTCAGGCAAGATTTACGTGAGCCTCTATCAGAAATGATGAAGCAACAGGTAGCTCCAAGTATACATCAGCTACGTAGGTCTAGTAGATCACATCATATTCCTGAGAGATATGGATTTCTTATAGAAGATGATGAGCCTACTAACTACGAGGAAGCAATTTGTGACATTGACTCTAAGAGATGGCTTGAAGCCATAAAGTCTGAAATGGACTCCATGTATGACAACCAAGTATGGACTTTGGTTGACCACCTGAAGGGATAAAACCCATTGGGTACAAATGGGTCTTTAAGAAGAAGACAAACATGGATGGTAATGTGATTACCTATAAGGTGAGGATAGTTTCCAAAGGTTACAAGCAAAGGCAAGGTGTTAACTTTGATGAAACCTTTTCTCCTGTAGCCATGCTTAAGTCCATAAGGATTTTGCTTGCGATTGCAGCCTATTACGATTATGAGATATGACAAATGGATGTCAAGACTGTCTTCCTAAATGGTGATTTAGTGGAGGATGTGTATATGACACAACCTGAGAGTTTTGAGTCCATTGATTCTCAAAGGGTATGCAAGCTGCAAAGGTCCATTTATGGACTTAAGCAAGCCTCTAGAAGTTGGAACATCTTTTTGATGAAACAATCAAAAAGTTTGATTTTATCAAAAATAAGGATGATCCATGTGCGTACAAGAAGGTTAGTGAGAGTGTTATTGTTTTCATGATATTATATGTAGATGACATATTATTGATAGGAAACAATGTATTCTTACTGCAAGAAGTGAAGGAATGGTTGTCCAGCAAGTTCTCCATGAAAGATTTGGGAGAAGCAGTCTACATACTGGGTATTAAGATCTATAGAGATAGATTTAGGAGGTTGCTTGGATTGTCCCAATCAACGTACATAGATAAAGTGCTTAAATGGTTTAGCATGGAGGAATCCAAGAAGGGATTCCTGCCGGTATCGCATGGGATACATCTCTTCAAGGACATAAGTCCTAAGACTCAAATGGAGAGAGAGCACATGAATAGGATTCCATATGCCTCAGCAATCAGATCCATCATGTATGCGATGCTATGTACAAGACCTAATGTTTCTTATGCATTGAGTATCACTAGTAGATACCAGGCAAACCCTGGTGAGAAACATTGGATGGCCGTCAAGAATATCCTTAAGTACTTACGAAGGACTAAGGATATTCTTGGCTTATGGACGACCCGAACTCATAGTTCAGGATTATATGGATTCTAGTTTTCAGTCTGATAAAGATGATTATAAATTTCAATCAGGTTATGTTTTTACATTCAATGGTGGTGCAGTTAGCTGAAAAGTTTCAAGCAGGAGACGACTGCTGACTCTACGATCGAAGCCGAGTACATCGCTGCATCGGATGCAGCCAAAGAAGCCGTTTGGATCAAAAAGTTCATCACTGAACTTGGTGTGGTTCCAAGCATTGCTGATCCAGTGCACTAGTATTGTAACAACAATGGAGCTATTGCGCAAGCTAAGGAGGCAAGGTCTCATCAGAGATCCAAACATGTACTCATGAGATACCATGTAATTAGAGAGATTATTGATAGAAATGATGTAAAAATAGAACGAGTCCCCACTGAGGATAATGTAGCCGATCCGCTCACTAAAGGATAATGTAGGAGATTATTGTTAGTGTATGCCCTAAATCCAATTGGATTGAATGCTGTATACATTCTATGAATACAAATCAAATAAAATGGTTTCTTTATCTATTCAGATGTATTTTATTTAATATATTTGTCTGTGAGATAAAGTCCAAAAGAATGTGAACCATGCATATGAAATTTATAATAGAGATTATAAATTGTGAGATTCAAATTGCACATTATGGTTCGATTCTTTAAACTTCCCTAGTCGATGTGTAAATGGGACTGGACACCATCGAACACTGTGAGACTGGCACATATTGCATATCCTTACCCTTGGGGTGAGCAGCTGATTTCACAAGCTGAAGTATGAAGATACTTGGATAGGTGTGTGGATGTTCGTTATTGTAACGATGCATTGGATGACCCGTACAGAGATCCCATATGGATATTCTATATAGTGTCGATGGTTGATCTCTAATGACGGTGGTGTGAGTGATCCTTTGACTTGAGATCTTCATTGCATCTTATGTGTGGAATGTCATGCTTTGATGACATCCAAACATCGCTCTAGCCACGGGTGGCAAATATGGTGTCGGTTGGGTATGACATGAAGCACATGAAGATGGTATTTGATTAAGATAGGATTCGTCTCCCTTGATCGAAAGGGTTATATCCCATGGCAACTTAATGGATTAAATTGATTGTTAAATCCTTGCAAGGTTGAGTTAGAATTCGAAATGGTTTCGAAGTTCTAATTCATATGAGTCAATTTTCCTGAGATCAAGTAAACAAAGATCAATTATAGGGTTGACACATTCCATACCACTGATTGATCTGGGATATGTGACGAAAGGATTTGATTATACGGTAACCATTCATGGACAGGTGTTGTTGATGGTCACGTCAACAAAACCTTTAGCGATTGGGTGGTCATGATGCTTTGCTAGAGGCCTCTCATGATCTATAATCATGTTGTTGACTTGGATAAAGAGTTGTCCAATCATTCCTAGGGTCTATGATTAGGACATGATTATTGCCAACATGTTAAAGGGCCTAATGGGTCACACGCATTAAGGAGAATTTTGGATGAATTAAAATGAGAATTAAATTAGATTTAATTTAGATAAGATGATCAATTAAATAATTAGGTGAGACCCAATTTAAAGAAGATAAAATAATAATGGATATGATCCATTATAGTAGAAGGAATGTTAAGGAGAAATTATTTGTGCATATGATGAACAAATAATTGGATACCCAAATATGACTTGATCTATGTGATGCATGGCTCTGATTATTCAGGTATGGATGGCCAATCTCAGCCATGTAAAGATGGAATCATGCCCATGGGATGAGGCATGATGAATCTCTATGGTTCGATGATGAACACGTACAAATTATGGCATGTAGTTATGAGATAATCAAGTCCTAATATTCAAAGGCTGAGATTGTGACACTTGGATTAACGTTACCATGAGAATGGGATTTTCTTCTATTTCCTTGGATTAACGTTACTATGACGTTACCATGAGAATGGGAGTTTCTTCTGTTTCCTTGGATTAACGTTACCATGACGTTATCATGAAAAGAGGTCTCTTCTTCTCCCTTGGAATGTTTCTTTCTCACCCTATAAATATGGTTCCTTCCTCTTAGGAAGAAAGAGTATGAAAAGAAAAAGATTAGATCTTTTAGATCTCCAAAGATATCTTATGTATTTCTATAAGGGGATTCAAGAGGCGCTAGCACCCATCTCTCCCAAAGTATCATCTTCATACCTTAAAGGTCTTCATCCATTCTTCTCCACATGGATCACCGTTAGAGGCCGAACATATGGACGGCTAGTGGCAGAGGATTCATTAGCTTCATCCTTTTCTACATTGATAAAGGACTCAGGTATGAATAAATCTAATATTTTAGATTTTATTTGAGATTTAATAAATATGTTCCTAAGGATCCTGGGCATCTGGGAATTTTATATTATATCTTCTTATATATTTGTATGAATTTGATTCATATTCAGAATATATAATTCCCAACACTTGGGCTAGGTTCAATCCAAACCTGGCCTGTCGAACCCGATTTACATCAGTGTTTAAACTCATGTTTGCCCAACCCGAACCTGGCTCGATTTGCAATTGACCCAGATTAGGGTTGACCACAACCCGAACCCGAGATAATCCGAGCCCGAGGGTTACCCAAACGGGGTAGCTTATCGGCATCAAATTTTTGGGGACATTGAAGGTGCTAATCAGATCGGACGAGATGGCCAACTTGAGGGCGAGAAGGGCAAGGTCATCGATCGCAGACGAGGAAAAGGACAAACATAAAGGCGGATCATCCGCACATTTTGTTTCACTTCCAGCCTCCTTCTCTTCTTTGTTTACGGCACCTCCTTCTCTTTTTTATTTTAGATAAGATTTGTTTTTAATACAATGTTAAAGCCCTGAGTCCAGCTTATGCGTTCGGCAAGGAATTTTATTTTTCCGTCTTTGGGATCCATAATTCGGTGTTTATTTACTTTGAAAAAAGCATTTTATTTTATTTTTTTTCTCATCAACACGAATTCCAACCCGAAACTCAACCCAAACCTGATTTTTAAAAATAGGGTTAGGGTTGAGGTTTTACATATAGGGTTAGGGTTAGGGTTGACATTTTATAAATAGGGTTAGGGTTAGGGTTAAGGAAAATCCGAGTTTCATGAGCCCGATTTGCACCCCTAATAAAAGCTGAAGAGATAGCTTAAATATTTCAATTATGATCATATTTAAATATCATAATAATA
Source organism: Calamus simplicifolius (assembly GCA_900491605.1). NCBI lineage: Eukaryota > Viridiplantae > Streptophyta > Magnoliopsida > Arecales > Arecaceae > Calamus > Calamus simplicifolius. The sequence goes on along the minus strand of UESW01002663.1, from coordinate 54,396 downwards.
TTTTAAAATTAAATTATATTTAATTAGATAAAAATAAAAAAAATTATAGAAAAGCATGATAAATAAATGACACACAATGAAGTAGTTCTGATCATTAGAAAATTAAGTTTTCTTTTCTATCATGTATAAAGTTAAATTAATTAGCTCTTAATATTATTTGAAATCAATGCATTATCCAAGTAGAAGATTGCAAAATCTTTGCCCGACTATAATAGTCATTTTTGTAATAACATCATTTCTGATGGGGCCAGTAAACCAAAGTTATCAATTTCGTTTCATTTTGGCTGTTTCGGCCGAGACGTTTCGTTTCGGTAGTTTATCCGAAAAGATAAGTACTACGTTTCGTTTTGAGAGATTTTTCGGCTATTTCGGTGTGTTTCGGCATGTTTTGGCCGTTTCGGTATGTTTCGGCCCTTTCGGCAAAATATGTTTCGGGGACCAATTTATGAATTATTAAACCTTTCAAAACCATTTAAAATATATATATATAATATCAAAAAAAATCCTAGTTACCCTACCCCACGGCCGCATCTGTTAAAAGCTCAAACTCTTTATTTTATATTATCATTATTAATTATGAAGAATATGAATTATAAATAAATTTTTTATATATATATATTCCGAAACGAAGCACCGAAACGGTCCGATACCAAAATATTTCATTTCATAAGCTAAACCGAAACATAATCCGAAATGAAATTGACAACTTTGCAGTAAACCCCATGGATAATGGTGACGCACTCAAGTCAAACTCTCAGTTAGCCACCTAAGTCGGCCCTCTTTCGGCCAACATACCTCGGCCAGCTTCAGCCTCGGCCAGCATCATCCTCCGCCAGCTTCAGCCTCGGCCAGCCTCAGCATCGGCTAGCTTCAGCCTCGGCCAGCTTCAGCCTCGGCCAGCCTCCGCCAGCCTCAGCCTTCGCCAGCTTCAGCCTCAGCCAGCCTTAGCCTTGGCCAACTTCGGCCAGCTTTAGCTCGGCTAGCCTGTTGGCCCAGATAGCAACCCAAGAGGGGGGTGAATTGGGTTCTTAAAAATTTTAACCTTTTAAAACTATTGGCTTTGAAATAATTAAGTACAGAATAAATTTCAATCACAAATGAAGAGCTAGAGAGAGAGACAATTAAAGCACAATAAACACAAGAATTTTATAGTGGTTCGGTGTATCCAACACCTACGTCCACTCCCAAGTTTCACTTGGGTCCACACTATAATCAACTAGATTACAGCCGAATTATTTTACAAGATCACAACTCAAAACTTGTTGTTTCTCAGGGATCACAACGAACCCAGCTGGTTTTCCGGGCTCACCAGCACAAACCCTAAACACAAGCTAATCTATCTTGCCCCGAGGTATACTACCTCCACTAATTCAATTCCCCTAATTGAACTAGCAAAAACAAGAAAGAATAATGTTTACAATAATACACAGCTCCTTAAATGAGCAAATATTCAAAGTAAATAAACAAGTTTAGAAAAGCCTGATTTGAAGATGATTGGATTTGAGCTTTTCTTCTTTTCCTCTTCTCTTTTGAGATGTTGAATCAAGCTTCAGCTCCGATTCTTCATAGATGTTGCAGATGAGAAGTTGGGAAATCACAAAAATAGAGCTTTTGGAAAATCCTCCGATTTTTCAAGTTGAACGCCTTGGATTTCTCTTTGAGCTTTTGGAGTGGAAGAATTTGAACGTGGATTCTTTTCTCTTGATTTCTTGCTCAAAACCTCTCGGATTTTTTCAATATGATTTCTCTATATTTTTCATTTTTCCTCTTTTTCTCTTCTCTTTTTCAAACGAACGCTCTTCCCCCTTTTATAGATTCCATCTAATCCATTTTTGGGTGTGAAACTAGCCGTTGGAATGTACCTGAAAGTTTTTCATACATGAAATATAGCCATTAGGGGTTAGGTAAAGAAAATATTACCGTTTGAGCTGATTTGGCAATTTAAAAATCCGTTTCTGATAGGTTGGAGTCAGCTCAACTTTTTAGGTATCGGCTCCAAGTCGTGTAACCAAAAATAGAAAGTTCTGAGCTCGTTGAGGAGTCGGCTCCGAAAAAGTAAGTGTCGGCTCGCCATGTTCAGGTGTCGGCTCCAAGAGACTGTAAGTGTCGGTTCCAAGGTAGTCAAAAATCATGCGTTCTGTCCCCGTGTTGGAGTCGGCTCCAGACACTATAAGTGTCGACTCCGAAACTCTGGGTGTCGGCTCCGGACCGTATCAAAAATTAGAAAGACATTTGATTGGCCATGGGGTCGGCTCCAGACTTTCTAGGTGTCGACTCCATGCTCTGAATTTTGAAACTTACCTTTGGCACTTGATTCAAAACACGTTTCTTGATGCCTTTTGAATAAACAAATATTTTTAAGCCCTGAAACACTTGTTAAATTTATTAGTAACACAATGAATATACTCAATTCTTTATTAATCATCAAAATCAATAATTGGAACAACCTCCCCCTTTTTGATGATTATAAAAACATTGAGTATATGCATAGGATTCTCAAATCAAAATTTTCAAAGATGTGATCCTCACAGGTAAGCTCCCCCTGAATAAGGTAGCTCCCCCTATGAAGTTCAATTTAACAATTGTTCTTCCTTTTGCTTTACATTTTAGTGTTTGATACCTAGAATTCAGTTATATCAATTTTCACTTAAGCTTATGCATATCCAAAATAATTTAATACCAATCAAATACCAATCAAAGCATAACTAATCAATGCATATACGACATAACTTTCTCCCCCTTTTTTGTAATCAACAAAAAGATTAAGAAGAGTAAAATGATAACATTGATAGATCAAAAGATAATTTCATTACATCAAAAAGTCAGGTATTACAAAGTGAAACTAAACTTTGTCAAACATCAAACTATACATCATTACATTAAGATTTCAAGATAAAACATCAAACAACATTGAATCAAAAACTTGTACTTCATTATATGATAATTACAGATTAGTTCTAATAATCCTTTGTAAATGTTCTAAAATCTTTCCCATCCCTTCGCTCTGAGTCGCTACAAATTCTTTTAATCTTCTATCAACAAATGAGCAAGCAGTCATGATCTTATCTTGAAGTTCAGCATTGCATCTTGAGTAGGTTTCAGAGTCTCCACAAATATCCTTAAGTTCTTCAAATATGTTCTTTAGATCATTCCTTAAGGATTCAGTAGATGAGCCAAGAGTGGATTCAATTTTACTAATGCGATCATCCAAAGAATAAAGAGTCTCTTTTAAATTCATAAACTGACTGTCAAACGCAGTCTTCATTTCTTCCTTCTGAGCAGCAAGTAGACTTTTAAGTTGCTCCAATTGAATGTCTGAAAATCCGACTGATGAAGTAGATGGAGGTACCAGAACTGGAGCAGGAGCAGGAGCAGGACTGCCAGGCTGTGGAGAAGGAACCCTCACAGACGGACCAGCCTCAAAAGGTGCTGAAGACCTCAAAAGGTGCTGAAGACCTCATTTCAGTGGCTCTTACATCCAAACTGCCTTTCCTCTCCCATTGTCCATTAATCTTCACAAATCCCATCCGATGAACTGTAGCCAAACTATAGTAGTCAGTATGCCTAAGGTTCTTAGAAGGCTCATTATCCAAAATCATAACTCCTTGGCTCCTGAAAACCATAGTCAAAATCATGCCGTAGGGTAGGGAAGATCTCCTTTTTCCTCCAGCCTCGGCCATATAGAAAATCATCATTGCAGCAAGGTTTATGGGTTGACCAGTCAACACACTATCCATCACCACTATGTCTCGCTCCGAGACATACTCAAACCGTTCGGTCTTAGGAAATAAAATTCTGCTGCAAATATTGTGAAGTAACCTCAACTCCAAGGGCAATTGGTTAGCCCTAACCTCTTCAAATTCTGTTACTTCTCTCCCTAACATCCTTGACAGAGCATCTGACCTCTCACTGTGAACATCTGCTGCTAATCCGATGATAGGAATGCTTAGAAGATTTCCTAATTTCTGAAAAGTAAGGTGGATTCTTTTACCTCTAACAGAGCTTACGATCCCACCATCACCTCTTGACAAATTGAAGTAGAACTCCTTGACAAGGGCCGGATAGGTAGGAACATCTAATGAGCACACTTTATCCCAACCTAGCTCTTTGAGTTGATTTCCAATTGAAAAACCCTCGGACTCAAAGAATTCGAAATCGACCTTTCTACCCATGGTGATTACTCTCCCGGCTAAGGTGTCTACCTAAGGAGAAGAAGGCCTGGACTGTCCGATTGGGTTGTGGAATCCTTGCTCGGAGACGGCTCGCGGATGGGTCACCTCGCCGAATGCTTCCCAGTCGTCATGGGTGCTCCAAGTACAGATCCTCTCCGCTTAGGTGCCATTTAGATCCTTAGGAAAGTTCGAGTATAGTGGAATTTGAGTTGGGGAGGTTTTGAGAGAGTTTGGGAAGAGTTTGATTAAGGATTGAAAATGAATGAAGTGACGAAGGTGTCGACCCTGCCCTAATAAAGTTGATTTGGGACCCCCAGGTGTCGACTCCCGCAAAGTCGGGTGTCGACTCCAAATCGCTAACACATTCAGCGCTCGAATTGGAGTCGGCTCCACTTATACGGGTGTCGGCTCCAAGGTCAGGGACCGAGAGCGACACAGACGAGGTGTCGACTCCTCAAACTGAGGTGTCGACTCCACTGACAGTTTCAGAGAAAAACAACTGAGATTCAAACATCTGAAACTTGTCAAAATAGGTTCAATAAAATTTTGAAAAAATCTTTGGAATATGAAGAATCAAATTGCTCAAATGACTAGATAATTTGTCCTTAAAATTATGAAAGGAATATCAAGAAATTAATAGAAATCTAGATAGCCATTCCTTAGAGTTTTAAAGTTATTCCAAAGGGTCACAAATCCCTAATTCACCTCTAAGATAACAAAATCTCTCTTCACTTAAAGGTTTGTAAATATATCAGCTAATTGTTTTTAGTATTAACATAATCAAGATAAATTTCATTATTAGCTACATGTTCTCTTATAAAGTGATATCTAATTTGAATGTGTTTTGTTCTTGAATATTGAATTGGATTTTTTGTTAAATTTATTGCACTCGTATTATCACATCTAATAGGAGTTTTATCAAGTGTTATGCCATAATCTTCAAGTTGTCTCTTAATCCAAAGGATTTGAGCACAGCAACTTCCAGCTGCAATATATTCTGCTTCAGCAGTTGATAATGCAACCGAATTTTGCTTTTTGCTAAACCAAGAGATTAAGTTACTTCCTAAAAATTGACATGCACCACTTGTGCTTTTCTATCTAGTTTGCATCCAGCATAGTCAGAATCAGAATATGCAATCAAGTTTAATGTTGAGTCTCTAGAGTACCATAAACCTATATTTTTAGTTCCACTTAAATATCTTAAGATTCTTTTCACAGCAATTAAGTGAGATTCTTTAGGTTCAGATTGAAATCTAGCATATAAACAAACAGCAAACATGATATCTGGTCTACTAGCTGTTAAGTAAAGCAGAGATCCGATCATACCTCTATAATATTTTTGATCTACTTTCTTACCATCTTCATCTTTGTCCAATTTGCATGAAGGACTCATAGGTGTTCCAAGTGGTTTGATTGACTCCATTCCAAATTTTTTGAGAAGTTCTTTTGTGTATTTTGCTTGATTGATGAAAATCCCCTCTTTGCTTTGCTTGATTTGAAGTCCTAGGAAGAAGTTGAGTTCTCCCATCATGCTCATTTCGAATTCACCCTGCATTAACTTAGCAAATTCTTGACACAAAAGATTGTTAGTAGCACCGAATACAATATCATCAACATATATTTGTACTACTAATAAATCCTTGTCTTTTCTTTTCAAAAATAGTGTTTTATCAGCATTTCCTCTTGTAAAATCATTTTCAATCAGAAATTTACTTAATCTTTCATACCAAGCTCTAGGTGCTTGTTTTAAACCATATAGTGCTTTGTGCAATTTAAAAACATGATTTGGAAATTCATGATCTTCAAAACCAGGAGGTTGTTCAACAAAAAACTTCCTCATTTATAAATTCATTTAAAAATGTACTTTTAACATCCATTTGAAATAAATTGATATGCATGTGACATGCAAATGCGAGTAATAATCTAATTGCTTCTAATCTAGCTACAGGTGCAAAAGTTTCATCAAAATCAATTCCTTCTTCTTGATTATATCCTTTGCGACTAATCTAGCTTTGTTTCTAATTACTATACCATTTTCATCCAATTTATTTCTAAATACCCATTTTGATCCTATAACTGAATGATCTTTAGGTCTATCTACAATTCCAGACATTATTTCTAGTAAATTGATTTAATTCTTCTTGCATAGCTAACATCCAATTATTATCTTTTTCAGCCTCTTCAATAGTTTTAGGTTCAATTTGAGATACAAATGCAAGATGATTATTGATGTTTCTCATTGATGATCTAGTTCTTACTCCTTGAGATGGATCACCTATAATTAATTCTTTTGGATGACCATAGGCATATCTCCAATCTCTAGAAGATTTACATCATTATGATTTGCATCAACAACATCAACACTAGGAGAATCATCATCTTTAACTTCTTGTTCATGATCTGAAGATACATTTATATTCAATTTTTCAATGTCTCTTTCTAATATGTTTGTATCTTCCTCATCATCAATCTTTCCTGAACTCGATGCTAAAGATTCATCAAAAATTACATGAATAGATTCTTCTACAATTAAGTTTCTCTTGTTAAACATTCTATAGGCTTTACTAGATGTTGAATATCCTAAGAAAATGCCTTCATCAGATTTTGCATCAAATTTTTCTAGATTATCTTTACCATTATTATGAATGAAACATTTACAACCAAATGCATGAAAGTAACTTATGTTTGGTTTTCTATTGTTCCATAGTTCATAAGGAGTTTTCTTAATGATTGGCCTAATTAAAGCTCTATTAAGAATGTAGCATGCCGTGTTTATAGCTTCCGCCCAAAAGTATTTTGGTAGGTTGCTTTCACATAGCATGGTACAGGCCATGTCTTCTAAAGTTCTATTTTTTCTTTCTATAACTCCATTTTGTTGTGATGTTCTAGGTGCTGAAAAATTATGATGGATGCCATTTTCAATGCAAAAGTTTTCAAATAAATGATTTTCAAATTCAGTGCCATGATCACTTCTAAGAGACACTATAGTGTTGTTTTTCTCATTTGTGACCTTCTTGAAGAATTTCAAAAATAGTGAAAGGTCTCATCTTTATGAGCTAAAAATAATACCCAAGTGTATCTAGAATAATCATCTACAATCACAAGACCATATTTCTTTCCTCCTAGACTAGTGGTTCTAGTAGGTCCAAAAAGATCCATGTGAAGTAGTTCAAGTGGCCTAGAAGTGGAAACAATATTTTTAGTTTTGAAAGAGTTTTTAGTTTGTTTTCCAAATTGACATGCATCGCAAATTTTGTTATTTTTAAAATCTAGTTGTGGAAGACCTTTTACTAAATTTATTCTAATTAATTTTGAAATTAGGTGTGTGCTTGCATGACCTAATCTACGATGCCATAACCAACCAATCTCATTCATATTAGCATTATTAGCAATTAAGCAATGATTACTAGTAGACAAATTGTCTAAATCAATCAAGTATACATTGTCATTTCTATTTCCAGTAAAAACAATGCTATTATCAATGGGATTAGAAACAGTGCAGATAGAAGCTTCAAATGATACTTTAAAACCTTTATCACATAATTGACTAATACTAATTAGATTATGTTTTAAACCATTAACATATAAAATATTTTCAATATATGTGGAGGGAGTTATTTGAATTTTACCAAACCCCATGATTTGGCCTTTGCCATTATCACCAAACGTAACAACTACTCCTCTTTTGCTTTCAAGGGTGATGAATTGATCCTTGTCACCCGTCATGTGTCTTGAGCAGCCACTATCGAGATACCACTTTCGCTTTGCTCTTTTGGCTGCAAGACATTCCTGCAAAAATGATCAAGTCTTATATTTAGGTACCCAAGCTTTCTTGGGTCCTTCATGGTTAGTAGCGTAAAAGATTGTTCCTTTGGGAACCCATATTTTCTTTCCTTTACTACTTAAATTCTTGTTACTATTTCTTGCCTTACATTCATAGGATTTATGGCCTTTCTTGTTACAATAATGACATGTAACATCATCTTTATTTGGTTCTTTTCTGAAAAATTTTTGACAAACTTTTGTTTTATGTTAAGCCTATATCCTAATCCAGCCTTATCAAATATAGCTCTTTGATTACTCAATAATAAATTAATTTTTCAAACTATTAGTAAATTTATCAACAATATTTTTATATTTATCAACTTCCTTCTTTAATTTATCATTTTTATTGGAGATTGATTCTCTTTCTTTTGTTAAATTATCATTTTCAGATTTCAGCATCTCAATCTCATGAGTAAGTTTATCTTTTTCTTTAATGATAATTGAATTATCATATTTCAAAAATTTGTATTTCTTTTTCAAGGCTTTAAAATCATCAACTAGTTCATTAAAAGCTTCAAACAATTCATCAAATGCGAAATCATCACAAGGGTTTTCAGAACTTACCTCGTTGTCATCGTTTGCCATAAAGCAAATGTTTGCAACTTCTTTTTGTTCTTCCTCTGAAGAGGATTCATCGCTGTCGCTCCAAGTTGCAACATACGCCTTCTTTTTCTTCTTGTAGGCTTTCTTCAGTTGAGGACAGTCATATCTAAAATGCTCTGGTTTCTTACACTCATAACAAATTAAGGGCTCCTTTTCTTTTTCTTTGTCCTTCTCTTTCTCCTTTTCTTCTTTCATTTTTGTTCCAGATCTCTTCTTGTGGAAGGGTCTCCTTCTTTGCATAAATTTCTTAAATTTTCTTGCAAGGAGAGCTGTCTCGTCATCTTCCTCTTCTTCATCACTGCTGCTTATATCCTTTTCTGCAGCTTTAAGAGCGATTGTCTTCTTTTTCTTGACTTCCTCCTCTTGATGTTGTTTCATTGTTAGCTCATGAGTCATCAAGGATCCAAGTAGCTCTTCCAAAGATAACACATTTAAGTCCTTTGCTTCTTGGATGACAGTCACCTTCGCTTCCCACGATCTTGGAAGTGACCTAAGAATTTTACGCACAAGTTCAGAATTAGTATAGGTCTTACCTAGACTTTTCAAACCATTTACAATATCAGTGAATCTTGTGTACATGCATATGATGGTTTCAGTTTGTTCCATGCTAAACAATTCATATTTATGCACTAAAATATTAATTTTTAATTCTTTAACTTGATTTGTACCCTTATGGGTAACCTCTAATCTATCCCAAATTTCTTTTGCGAAAATACATGTAGAAATTCGATTAAATTCATTTACATCTAGTTTACATCTAGTGAACAATATAAAACATTCATAGCCTTGGCATTAAGTTGTGCCAACTTTTTATCATGTTTATCCCATTCCGTTTCCGGCTTAGAAGTCACCATGTTATCTACTCTAATTATGGGTGTGTGTGGACCATTAACTATGATACCCCCTAAGTCATAGTCAAGTGCTTGAATAAAAATTTTCATCCTAGCTTTCCAATAACCATAATTAGTTCCATTAAACAAAGGAGGTCGATTAGTGGATTGACCTTCTAAGTAAGATGAACTAGCTTAAGCTGCCATTTGGATCTTTAGCTCTTGATCATTAGACCAAATTCAAATGAGCACTAGCTCTGATACTAATTGTTGGCCCAGATGGCAACCCAAGAGGGGGGTGAATTGGGTTCTTAAAAATTTTAACCTTTTAAAACTATTGGCTTTGAAATAATTAAGTGCAGAATAAATTTCAATCATAAATGAAGAGATAGAGAGAGAGATAATTAAAGCACGACAAACACAAGAATTTTATAGTGGTTCGGTGTATCCAACACCTACGTCCACTCCCAAGTTCCACTTGGGTCCACACTATAATCAACTAGATTACAACTGAGTTGTTTTACAAGATCACAACTCAAAACTTGTTGTTTCCCAGGGATCACAACAAACCCAGCTGGTTTTTCGGGCTCACCAGCACAAAACCCTAAACACAAGCTAATCTAGCTTGCCCCGAGGTATACTACCTCCACTAATTCAATCCTCCTGATTGAACTAGCAAAAACAAGAAAGAATAATGTTTACAATAACACACAGCTCCTTAAATAAGAAAATATTCAAAGTAAATAAACAAGTTTAGAAAAGCATGATTTGAAGATGATTGGATTTGAGCTTTTCTTCTTTTCTTCTTTTCCTCTTCTCTTTTGAGATGTTGAATCAAGCCTCAGCTCCGATTCTTCACAGATGTTGCAGATGAGAAGTTGGAAAATCACAAAAATAGAGCTTTTGAAAAATCCTCTGATTTTTCAAGTTGAACACCTTGGATTTCTCTTTGAGCCTTTTGGAGTGGAAGAATTTGAACGTGGATTCTTTTCTTTTGATTTCTTGCTCAAGACCTCTCATATTTTTTCAATATGATTTCTCTATATTTTTCATTTTTCCTCTTTTTCTCTTCTCTTTTCAAACGAACGCTCTTCCCCCCTTTTATAGATTTCATCTAATCCGTTTTTGGGTATGAAACTAGCCGTTGGAATGTACCTAAAAAGTTTTTCCATACATGAAATATAGCTGTTAGGGGTTAGGTAAAGAAAATATTATCGTTTGAGCTGATCTGGCAATTTAAAAATCTGTTTCTGACAGGTTGGAGTCGGCTCTAACTTTTCAGGTGTCGGCTCCAAGTCGTGTAACCAAAAATAGAAAGTTCTGAGCTCGTTGAGGAGTCAGCTCCGAAAAAGTAAAGTGCCGGCTCGCCATGTTCAGGTGTCGGCTCTAAGAGACTGTAAGTGTTGGCTCCAAGGTAGTCAAAAATTATGCGTTTTGTCCCCGTGTTGGAGTCGGCTCCAGACACTGTAAGTGTCGACTCCGAAACTCTGGGTGTCAGCTCCGAAACTTTGGGTGTCAGCTCCGGACCGTATCAAAAATCAGAAAGACATTTGATTAGCCATGGGGTCGGCTCCAGACTTTCTAGGTGTCGACTCCAAGCTCTGAATTTTGAAACTTACCTTTGGCACTTGATTCAAACACGTTTCTTGATGCCTTTTGATTAAACAAATATTTTTAAGCCCTGAAACACTTGTTAAATTTATTAGTAACATAATGAATATACTCAATTCCTTTATTAATCATCAAAATCAATAATTGGGTCAACACAGCCTCAGCCTCGGCCAACTTCAGCCTTGGCCAGCCTTAGCCTCGGACATACTCTCGGCTTCTAGCTTTGGCCTTGGAACCAACCTCGAACTTAGTTTCCAACCACCTAACAAGTGCCCAGAGCTGTCACGTGGCCCACTAACCTACTCTTTGCTAAGACTATGGTTGGTTACTGATATACTATTGGCAGTTGCCAATATTTACGATGCGCGTTTAGCGGCTATGCGCCCACCTACCGCTTATGCTGATGATGTCGACGGAAGATACGATTCGATGGTTATCTACAAAGAGTAAGAAGGACCTCCAAACAGGTATATAAATACCCTGACTCACAACGAGAAAGGGGAGACTTCTATGATCTCATCTTTACGGCTGTTTTTCAAATCGCTAACTTGAGCGTCGGAGGGTCCCCGCCGGAACCACCGGTCCGAAACTTTTATTGTAGGTTTCTGGCTAAAAGAGGTGATCTTGTCATCCTTCTAAAGACCCACAAAGCCCTTCTCTTGCTTGACACTCTTCAGAAGTGATTTGGCAGCAACAGATTGGCGCGCCAGGTAGAGGGAGAGAATAGAGCTCTATGACACTAGTCTACAAGCCCTCGCTCCCTCTACGACAATAATGGTGGATAAAAAGATGGTAATGATAAGAACCAAGGAAGCTTTCGCCAGTCATGCTGGGGGGCACCCTCAACGAGCTGAGCAACAGAGCCAACCGCTCCACTCCACCATCGCCACTACTTCAGGCCACATCAAGCCAAACAGTATGCCACCCTTGCCCTGAAAATTCGAGCATTAATGAAAGCTATCCAAAAGCTTCAGGAGAGGTATTTCACGACCACACAGTAGCCAGCAAGAGCTTTTGCTCCCTCTTTAGTTGCTGCTCAGGCCAGCCATCATCCATTCCACGGGAGATCTCCCCAGTAAGAGGCTCACTGCCATCAAGCTCATCAGCATGAGCATCTTCAAGCTCATCAACATGTGCATCTTCAAGCTTAAAAGCAAGAGCTCACTAGCAAGAGTGTCACCGCTCGCCGTCCAAGCGGCCTCCTCTCCTATGGACGGCGATGCGAGGGAAAGCCCGAGCAAGGGCAGCGACACCCCCGCTCCAATCAACTTGGTTCCCTAGTTTTCTGTGGGGCAGATCACCAGCAGGCTGATGTATCCAAATCAACAGGAGACAAATTCCTCCAAACACACTTCACAATGATAGCCTCTTCTACTCGGACATTCATAGCCCACAAGAGACGAGCAATTCTGGGGCTATCTTCGGCTAACAAGAAGCTGATCAGCACTCCTCTCTGGCCACTTTTTCTCCCTCCGAACCATCCGCATCAAGTGCCACATCATCATCATCACCTGGAAATCTTTCCGACCGGGTTCCCTCCAAGAAGTAAGGTCCTGGCCTGGCTGCGTAAGATAGGGAGGACGTGGTCCAAGTTTCAGCCCAGTGTCATTCCATGCAAACTTAAATGAACAAGATTTAATATATAAAGGGAAGGAAGCTTGGTGCCAACAAGAGGACAAAGAAAGGACGTTGGGTGGAGGGGTCATTATAGCCTTTCTTGTACTTGAATATCAGGGCTCCATTAATGCCAAAAGAGACCAACAATGTAGGTTCTCCTCCTCTCTCGAATAGTCTTCTTCGCCTTCGCAAAATACTCTGATCCAGCACCAGAAAAAGCTAGGGAAAGCTCTATCCCGACTCCATGCCGACCCCCAGTGTCATCGAACACGACGCAAAGGCCAAAAAGCTACAAAAGCCAAGTACACTACACTTTGAGAAAAAGCTTCTTTTCATTAATACTTGAATGCATTGCAGAAAGACCGACTCTAACATCGGTACCTAAGCCCGAGGCCAGCTCGGCACCAAAGACCGACTCCAGCATCGACACCCAAGCTCAAGGCCAACTCGGCAATAAAGACTGACTCCAGCGTCAGCAACAAAGATCGTTGGCACAAAGAAAAAAGGCTCCGAGCATGGTCCCATCATAGCGACTCTCGGGTTACCCTTTGGGGTTCAAAAGGTACCTGAGCCTAGTCCATGCATCCTCAGGTCACCCTTCGGGATTCAAAAGGCATCTGAGCCTGGTCCACATACCCTTAGGTCATCCTTTGGGGTTAAAGGCTCCGAGTATGGTCCCATCACAGCGACTCTCGGGTCACCCTTTGGGGTTCAAAAGATACCTGAGTCTGGTCCATGCATCCTCAGATCACCCTTCGGGGTTCAAAGGCACCTGAGCCTAGACCATGCACCCTCAGGTCATCCTTCAGGGTTAAAGGCTCCCGAGCATGGCCCCATCACAACGACTCTCGGGTCACCCTTTGGGATTCAAAGGTACCTGAGCCTGGTCCATGCATCCTCAGGTCACCCTTCGGGGTTCAAAAGGCACCTGAGCCTGGTCCATGCACCCTCAAATCACCCTTCAGGGTTCAAAAGGCACCTGAGCCTGGTCTAAGCACCCTTAGGTCATCCTTCGGGGTTAAAGGCTCCAGAGCATGGTTCTATCACAGTGACTCTCATGTCACCCTTCGGGGTTAAAAGGCATCTGACGACTTTGGCAACTCTCAAGTCACCCTCCGAGGTTCAAAATGCTCTCGATGGCCTCAACCTTGCCTCAGCGGCTGTATCTCTTTGCCTCCATGACCTCATTACAACCTCAACGATTTCATCTCAACCCCAGTGGCCTTATATCTACCCTAGCAGTATTATTGCAATCTCAACGGCTTCATCTCAGCCTCAGCGATTTTAACCGTTTTAGTGGCCAATGGCCAACCGGGTAAGACCTTTGTTTAAATTATACGCTTGCAACATATTTCTGGTCACTTTCAGCCATCCAAGAAGAAGCCCCAAGATAGCTCACAGTTGGAAAAGGCCAACTTTCTAGCTCATAGTTGACAGGCATCCACCTCCAAACTTCATGTCAAAGTTAGTAGACCCAAAGTCAACTCACAGTTAGGAGAGGCCAACTCCCCAACTCACATTTGATGGGCATCCACTTCTAGACTATGCATCGAAAGAGGATTGCTGGCTGCCATCGGCTAGCCAACGATAATCAACTTACCTCCAACATTGCTTAAAGCTTTTTGAGCAAGCAAATGCACAGCTTCAGAGAGCATGCAGATGTCCACATGGGGCAGATGAAAATTATCCAAAAAAAAAAAAAAAAAAAAGAAGAAGAAGATCTCCCCACTAGAAAGGAATCAGAACTGAAACAAGCATGAAAAGATAAGTGCAAAGATGAAAAACTCTACACTCCTTTCGCTTGACGAATACAAAACACGCGGTCACACAAGCTCAGGAGTGTGGAGGGCATCTGATGGGGCCAGTAAACCCTATGGGTAATGGTGATGCACTCAGATCGAACTCCCAGTTAGCCACCTAAGTCGGTCCTCTTTCGGCCAACATACCTTGGCCAGCTTTAGCCTCAGCAGCTTCAGCCTTGGCTAGCCTTAGCTTCGGCCAGCTTCAGCCTCGGCCAGACTCAGCCTTGGCTAGACTCAACTTCGGCCAGCTTCAGCCTCGGCCAGCCTCAGCTTTGGCCAGCTTCAGCCTCGGCCAGCTTCAGCTTCAACCTCGGCCAACCTCAGCCTCGGCTAGCTTCAGCCTCCGTCAGCTTCAGCCTCCGCCAGCCTTAGCCTCGGTCAGCTTTCGCCTCGGCCAACTTCGGCTAGCTTCAGCCTCCGTTAGCCTTAGCCTCGCAGCCTTAGCCTCGGTCAGCCTCAGCTTTGGCCAGCTTCAGCCTCGGCCAGCCTCGGCCTCGGCCAGCCTCAGCTTTGGCCAGCTTCAGCCTCGGCCAGCCTCACCTCGGACCTGCTCTCGGCTTCTAGATTTGGCCTCGGAACCAACCTCAAACCTAAAGTGCCCAGGTCTGCCACGTGGCCAACTAACCTGCTAAGACTATGAGCGGTTATCGATATACTGTGGGTAGTTGCCAATATTTACAGCATGCATTAGCGCTATGCACGAAGGGTAAGAGGAACCTCCAAATAGGTATATAAATACCTTGACTTACAACGAGAAAGGGGAGACTTCTATGATCCCATCTTTACGACTGTTTTCCAAATCGCTAACTTGAGCATCGGAGGGTCCCCGTCGGAACCATCGGTCCGAGACTTTTATTGCAGGTTTTCGGCTAAAGGATGGTCTTGTCATCCTTCTGAAGGCCCACAAAGCCCTTCTCTTGCTCGACGCTCTTCAGAAGTGTTTGGCAGCAATAATTTCTATCACAAAAATTTTTATTTTATTTGGATTATGCTTATATCTTTTTAAAGAACTCTATTTTTTAAAAAATATTTCATCTATTTTTAATCTTTAGTTTCAAATTAATTTTTTTTAAAATTTAAAAATAATTTAATCTGATACATATATTCTATTTATCTATTTTAAATTTAAAAATAATAATTTGAAACTAAGATTAAAACTAAAATGATATAAATCAATATTTTAATTTATCTTATTAATTCAATTAGTGCTTGTGCATCACTTTTTGTCTCATTAATAAATAAATATAAATATATAATATAATATATATATATATATATATATATATATATATATATATATATATATATATATATATATATATATATATATATATATATATATATATATATATATATATGGAACTATTTTGGAGTGTACTACAACGGTATTTTCTATCGATGAATCAAAGTTTTGCTTCACCTATCTTCTTGAGTCAAGGAAGCTTCTAATTTTAAGAGACCAATCTAGAGGGTTATGCTATAATTCCTTAATATTCAAGTAATTTTGCTTAGATCTTCCTTGCAGCCTAAAAGTTAGGGACTAAGCCTTGAGATTTCATGCAGAAATTTAGTTTTAGCAATTGTAATCACACCCTATTTTTACACTCGATTCATGGGTCTTTTTTTCTTTCTCTTTTTTTTTTTTGTACAGATAGATGATCATACTAATTTAAGGAAAGTCAAACCCATATATTTGAATACAAAATCTGTGTGAAAACAAGAGGGCATAGTTTTTCCTGTTTCCAGCTTCAAAACTGAAGTGATGAACCCTCCGTATGGCAATCCAGTCTAGCGCTGAGTTAGCTTTTCTAATAGAGATATACTAAATCTGGGCACTATAAGCTTCCTGAAGGATATATCGAATGACGCAAGCCAAGGGATTGATTGGCAGATGTCGTAAGAGTTCTGTCGGATAATAGTAGGAAATACCAGTTCAAGCAGCATACAATTCCGTAAGAGAAACAGAGAACTCTAGAAGGCCAAATTCTTCAACCGTCAATATCGCACCATCCGATTCATGAATCATAAAAGCTGATCCGATAAATTTATCTCGAATACTCTTATCAAAGTTAATTTTATCAAACCCTAGAGTGATTCGATCATTCGATGATTTTTTTGGTACAGCAAAGCTTGTTGAGTTTGATGATAATATAATGTCTTTAGTTTTATTGATTGATAATTTGGTGTATACCTCACATGTAAAACTTTTTTATTAAGAATAAAATGAACCTAAGGAAAGCCGCCCCTCAGATCACTAGCCCACCAACCCGCAAGGTCCTCTCTCTCTCTCTCTCTCTCTCTCTCTCTCTCCCCCTTCGTTGTCAGAGTCTCTTTAGGTTTCCCATGGTACCAAACGGTCAAACACGGGAGCAAAAAGGTCTTCGTAGTTTCCTAGTTGTAGTGAAAGGCTGAAAGCCCTTATGTACCAAAAAAAAAAAAAAAGAAAGGCTGAAAGCCCTCTCTCGTCTCCCTCTATACGAGGACAACAACAGCTTCCATGAAAGCCATTTTCTTCGCTGGTGAAAGTTCACTACCGCGTAAAAGTAAAGTAGAGCTACACGCTCCCTCGCGCAGGCGTGCTTGTTCGATTACCACAGCCACTGGATGTTTCAACCTTTTAGCCTGAGCACCTAACTAGTTCTCAGCCAAAATATGTACTCATCTTCGATCGTGTAAAGAAAAAAGAAGACAAACTTTATTAGGCTAACATACGATATATGCTTTTAATCCTCAAACTTTCTCTCAAATCCATTTTGATCCTACCTGTTAAAAGTTTAAACCTTCATATTTTAAGAATGTTGCATTCCAAACATTCTGTTATATTGAAAGTTAAAAGGACCAAAAGTATAATTTTGATTAAATTTTTCTTAAATTTCACTGAAAAAGAAAAGTATATATATGTTTGCTGAAGTTTTAATTACACAGTGATATCTTTCACAAATAACTGAAAAGGGTGGTGCCGCACTTAAAAGCACATTAGACGTGATGCTTTTCTGGTCAAATTCTCTCTGAGTGGTTGTGTTTGAAAAGTTTTGCTCTGTCTGCAGGGTTCCAAAGGCATTCAAGTTTCCTGGAATCCTTTGAACTTTGGAATCCACGAAACATTTACCAAGTTTTGTTTTTAGTTTTTGTAAGTCTCCTAGATTCTTGAAATAAAGCCTCTAACACCATTACCTGCCACACGTTTAATTTTCTCCTGTCAAGCAAATTCAAGGGGGGTAAGATTGATACCTGCCGGCCGGACTGCAATTGTATGTGAAGAAGTATGAATGACTGTGTTATCTGATTAAAGATTTTTCAATGTTTATGTACATAAATACATCCTTACTTTGACTGGTAAATCTGAATTATGATAGGATGGACAAATTGAAAATATGTGCTGATTTTTGCCCCCAAAAGAAAATTGACTGTTAAGTAGCTACAAAATATACATTGGCTTGTAGCATCTAATGTAACTTTGGCTGTTAATGCTTTGAGTTGGTAGAAATATCTTTTGGTTTGTACCCAAGATGATTTTTTTTTTTTTTTTGTGGGAGTATAAAGCCTTTTAAGTTGTGTTGTTTATAGAATAACTAGTGGACCAGAACAACAAATTGTATAAAGAATGATCAAAGAGAACAAGTAAAACCATTCTACGAATTATTGTCTCGGCATGGGAAATAAAATACAAGCAAGAATGTTATCATAACCTGTCAACTTGATGTATGTTTATAACCATCTAGTAGGATGAAACTGAACATCAAAGTTTGTTTTAAGTCAATTGAAGGATATCTTAGTTACAGGTTGGACTGTCAACAATTTACAAAAAAGTGGCTTTGTCTTTTTAGCTAGACTTGGATGATGGCATTTTGCAATTGCAATTTGTTTATCTACTGTACCTTTTTTCTTGGATGTAGAAACTACATGGGCATTCCACAACACATGGAAGTCAGTCTAGACATGCTCACCTTTGAGAAATATAGCAGAAGATTGAACACTATAATTTCTACCTCAATTTAGTTGAAAATATGTAGCTGCCCTTTTGATAATGGTATGCTCAGTTGAAAGAACAATACAGAGAGTTATCAATATTTCACATCAGCTTGTGCATTGCATGCAATGAAATTTTCTGTGACAATGGCCCCAATAGATGATTGTCATTGATTTTCAGATGCAGTACAGCTGATATAACCCAAAAGTCCACTTGAAAGCTTGAAGAATACTAGTTCTAGTGGCCGATGGTTAGAAGCAATTTGGGAAGCACTTTAAGGTTCAATTCAGAGCAGTGGCTACTTTCTAACAAAGATCAAATTAATTATATGAAAGGAAGAAATTTAAGAGGTTGATAGAGCATTAGCCATATTTATGTCAGCCGAAAATGAAGACAGAGATCAATAAACCTTAAAAATTAACATGCTCCAAGAATCCAATTGTGTTGTTTCCTAACTCTCACCAAGTTCATTCCAAAGTGTAGAATATCTAACATTTTGTGAAACCTTCATAAAAACAGGTATTTAGATCATCTGCATTACGGTTGTCGAAATTCATAATCATGAAAAAATTATTACATTGAAGGAGGACAGGCATTGCTTAGTTCGGACTCCGTCTAGCATGTTTTAGCCGGCTTTTACTATGTTGGAAGTTCCTTGGCCATCACTCATTGCATGCCATGGTTGGGACTGAAAGAAGACCCACTCCATGGAAAGCATAGTTTGAGTGGGTTAAAATGATATCATGGCAGCTCAAGAAGTCTAATGAGAATGATGAGGAGAAGTGGGCAGACTCATGGAATACTGAAATCCATGCCACAAGTTGCAAGATAGTAGAAGATTATATTGCAAGATATCTGAACCTTCCTGTTTCATTTCAGTGAAGAAAGAAAGCAAAAAAGGGAGGTTCATGAGTGTAGAGTGAGCCAAAATCATAGCATGTCAGGGCTTTCATATTAGGAAATACTTTGATGCAGTAGTCGAGGCTAAAATTTAGTGGAGTCAATAAAATTATAATAATATTATTTAAAATTTAAAAATATAAAATAATATGATGTTTACTTATCCATATTTACTGAAGATTAGAGATATTTATGTATAACCATATTAATGTATAAAGATAATGAGATATGGCTCATTATCTTTATATTTTAATTATAATTTCTTTACATAAGAATATAGATATTTATAAATAATTGTATATTGGTATAAAGATAATAGGGTATGAATCATTATCCCTATGTTTTAATTATAACTTTTTTACGAAGAATCTGAATATTTATATACAATCTTATCTTTGTATAAAGATAATAAGATATGTACCATTATTATCATATTTTATTTATAATATTTTTACTAAAGAATATGAATATTTACGCATTCCATATGTGAATATAAAGACAATGGCATGCAAACGATTTTCTGTATATTTTAATTATGACCTCTTTATTAAAGAACAGGAATATCTATACATATCTTATATATTTGTATAAAGATAATAAATATAGGTCATCATTTTTATAAATAATCATATATATAAAGATAATGGAATAATGTTAGATAATGGAATATGGGATGTTATCCTTATATTTTAATTATAAATTCTTTACTAAAGAATAAGAATATTTATAAGTAACCATATATTTCTATAAGAATAATAGGATGTAAGCTATTATCCTTATATTTTAATTATAACTTCTTTATTAAAGGACATGAATATTTATGTATATTTATATAAAGATAATAAAATATAGGTCATTATCTTTATATTTTAATTACAACTTTTTCACTGAAGAATAAGGATATTATATATAACTATATATTTGTAAAAAGATAATATGATATGAGCTATCATCTTTATATTTTAATTTTTATTTCTTCACTAAAGAACAAGAATATTTACAACTAATCATATATTTTTATAAACATAATAAGATATGGGCCATTATTCTTATATTATAATTATAATTTATTTATTAAAAAATAAAGATATTTATAAAAAATCATATATTTGTATAAAGATAATGGAATATGAGCCATTATTATTACATTTTAATTATAATTTCTTCACCAAAGAATAGAGATATTTATACATGACCATATTTCTCATTCCTTTTATCAGTGGATCAATCTTAAATCTTTATTTTATCAGTGGGGTCAATTTTAATTTCTTTTTAATTGTCTCTATACATCTCAAAGGTGTTTTAATTTGAATGGGTCAACTTCCCCCACTGGATGTATAATGGATCCCCCCTGCTTCGTGATAGCCTATAGAATTAGGTTCTTGCATCTTTTGTCTACAAGAAAGAGTGCAAAGATTTCACCTAAGATGCAATGGCATCTAAGTAACATATGTGATGCACATGGAAGAAAGCATATAATGGTTCTGGTAGTCTTTGGTAAGTGCACTGCCACTTTTGGTTGGTGCAGCTTTCTTGTCTCTCAAGCTTGGAAAACAAGAACTAAACAAAGGCAGGCGTATTAACTGGAGAGTTTCTACATGGAGGATGGTTGGCTTAGATAACTCTTTGGGAGTTGAAGGTTAAATGAGCTCAAGAATAATATATAGAAGGACTGGAGAAGAATACACTATGTCTTCCAGACGCTTGCAAGAGGCCATCAAGATTCTTGTAGTCCAAACAATATGAAAGCATACATCAAAGGTGACCCACTTTTCTCTTATTGCTGCTACCTTGGTGGTCAAGGAGATTGACAAGTAATCGAACCACCTTGGCAGACTCACTTGTATGGATTTGAGAGTTTTGTTGGCTGTTCTCCTATCTATACCTTCTTACTTATAATTGATCAGCTATCCAACCTAACTGTAGTTGTATATTTATATGATGGTTAAATAATATGATTTCCTTATCATATTATAATGACATCATTTTCAGAAAAAATAATTTTTTCCAAACATTTTGTCTCCATAAAATTAAGAGCTCATAGCAACTTTACGGCCAGTAGTTCAGATGTGAACAACAATTTTACTAAATCCATTGACATAGGCATTATTTATAGTACAGTTCGGGGATGAATCATCAAGTAAGTTGTTGATTTATCAGATTATTAGATTGATGAATTTGCACATTAATTATCTATTATTCTTGGATCTCAGTACCTGGATCAATCACATGACATGGTATCCTTAAAGAATAACTCTAAAATATGTAAGGCTTTCAATTCTAAATTAATATTAAATATTAACAGTTTATAAATCTAATTATAAGGTTTAGAAGCATTTGGAATTAGATACAAAACACTATGTAACATGTTCATTAGAAGTCTAGCACAAAATCTTGAAATTAGATGTCTTATGACACAAAAAATAATGCAATAAAAATAATATTATGTGCTAATAACTTAGTCAAAAATATATGAATGATGATATATAATAACTATAAAATTACTAAAATGTAAAATCAAATAATATAGTACCGATATATATCCACTAATTCATATGCCAATATGATTATCGTTATTATTGACAAGCATTTATCAAATGTGAGGAAACTTTAAAAGGAGGTGAATTATGATTTGATATTGGACAATGTATAATTGTATTAAAAAAAATCTTTGATTAACATGATGTACCAAATTAAGACAGCAAAGGCATATTACAACTAAAACGTTAGCCTTGTGCATGTATCATTCCATGTGCACTAACTGTTTGTGTGGGTCGCGTAATCTTGCACTCCCACCACACTCCTACTTTTTATATGAAAAATTCTTGAGAATTATCCCAAAAACCAAGCTGGCGGGTCCTTTAAACTTTGCTCATGGTGGGAGGTCCCTTTAGGGCTCATGCAAGCAATCACAAGATCCTTGAAGATTAGCTATATTGGTTGAAGCCCTTACACATATATGGTGTTTTGCTAGTGTTGTCTGTTTTCATTTTCCCTGAGAAGTTATATGGTGTATTGTTTCATCAATGATTATGAAATGAGCCAAGGCAAGAAAAATAACTCTATCCAATGAAACAGAAAACCATTGTTAATTAAAGCAACTGTTAACTCTATAGTATGATTCGTTTGTTGTAATAGTTGGTGGTGTTATAGAGAGTGGATTTAGTGTAATACTATGCATATCTGAGAGTAATATTGTTATATCCTCCTCAGGCTCTACAGTGATGGGAAGCCTCCTGCATTAGAATATATGTATTTTTTAATAGCTAGAGGTATTATAATAATTTTGGTATTCACAATTTGGTTTAATTCAAAATGACATTAGGTTGGTGTTTTTTTTTTTTTTTTGAAATTGTATTATGGGCTCTATTATTTGTGTTGTCTTCCTGGCTGACACCACTGACCTGTCTCTTCTACTACCTGGCGTAAGCTTGGTGCCTGTTGTGCAAGCAAAGAAAACATCCACTATTTCCTTTTCATCAGAATCTCCACCTATTTTGCCTGACTCTTTGTCCTTGGAAAGAGAAAAAACAGGAAAAAAAAATCTCCTATATTTCCCTCTATTTTTCAGCCTTTATTACCGCTGCTAGAAGTCTCTTACTTGGTGCCTGGATACCAAAACCACGAAAAAAAAAAAAAAAAAACTTCCCCATTACGTCTGTCTCTTAACATAATATTGGTTGGTTATCATCCTTCCTCCTAAGCTTTTCTAAACTCTTCTTCTTAAATTTTCACCTGTGAGTCATAGTGGAAAAACCCATGCTATTTTCTTCATCCCCTCTTTTCTTCTGAAAGAAAGAATACTTTTTACTTCAGGTTCATCACACAATATTTATCTCAGTTCCTCCTGAGAGGTGATCTCGTTTGTTTTAATATTCACCATGCTGTCATTTGAAGAAATGAAATGGGTATTAGAGGACTAAAAGAAAACCTTCTAAGACACTGTAGATATTGTCGTTGTTCTCTTCACTTGGCTGAAAAAGTTTAGGACCTGTCTCCCAACCCCACGCAAGAAACTGTTCGGTTGTCGCTTCTTTGGGATTATCTTGCCATCATTCCTAAGAGGGTATGTCAAAAGTTGATCTACAAATATGAATAGAAAAATCCATGGGAGTTTTCATCCTTCTTAATCTAACGTAATTCCACAGCACCTTCCTTTTACTTAGTGTCCTTGCTTTTCTTCTGCTTTCCTTGAGAGAGGTTTTGTAACCTAAAGAATTGCCTGGTTTTAGTTATAGATCAGA
The DNA here is from genome assembly GCA_900491605.1 of Calamus simplicifolius. Classification (NCBI taxonomy): domain Eukaryota; kingdom Viridiplantae; phylum Streptophyta; class Magnoliopsida; order Arecales; family Arecaceae; genus Calamus; species Calamus simplicifolius. Next base: position 30,822 of record UESW01002663.1, on the reverse strand, counting down.
ACTGAAGGAAACTGCTATCTAAATAGGTTCCTGTTCGTTAATTTTAGTGCTTTCATATTCTCTTATGTTCCTTCACCTTGTAGTCCCAGGTATCTATGAGCAAATTCATTCATCTATTTCACCTACTACTTTTGGCTTGCTTGAAAATTTGAAGTGAGATTAGACACAAGGTCCTTCAGAATCCCAGGTCTCCCAAATTCCAATATTGTCTTTGCATTACAAAAAAGAAAAGAGAGAGAGAGTGAGAGAGGCTAGTGGGTTCATTTTCTTTTTTTTTTTCCCTTGATCTACTACAATCCCAAGGATTTCAGACTCAAAAAATTTCGTTATCGTCTTTTATTTTGTTCTGGTCTCCACATCCCAAGGAAAACAAAAGGAAATTAGCACAAAGATAGAGAATGGATCTTTCTGGTCATGGAGGAGAGATCCCAAGCCCAATAACTAGCAAGGTTGTTGGTGCTCATGGTCACATCCTCTCCAGTGATAATCCCAGCTCCCTCCACTCTTCATCAAATGGCCCTCCTCCTCCTCCTCCTCCTCCCTCCACAACACCCACAGAGGAGAAGCAGCCCACCATCCACAGCACCAAGAAAGGAGGGGCAGTGGTGAGGTATAAGGAATGCCTCAAGAACCATGCAGCCTCCATTGGTGGCAATGCCACTGATGGGTGTGGTGAGTTCATGCCCAGTGGTGAGGACGGCACCCTGGAGGCCCTCAAGTGCTCAGCCTGCAGCTGCCACAGGAACTTCCACAGAAAAGAGATTGAAGGTGAGCGCCACCGCCATCATCTCGAGGAAAGAAGATTTGTGGGCCACAAGGGTGTCCTGATCTCAGGGACCGTGGCCTTTGGCCACAACCACCCAGCAAGCCACAGCCTCATCCCAAGTCCATTGCCACACCATATGGCCATGCCTTTGGGTGCCCAACAGGCCCCAGAGTCAGATGAGATGGAGGGAGCAGGAGGGGCAAGCGCATCTCACATGGTGAAGAAGAGATTCAGGACCAAATTCACTCCAGAACAGAAGGAGAAGATGCTGAACTTTGCTCATAAGATTGGATGGAGGCTCCAGAGGCAGGAGGAGAGTATGGTGCAACAGTTTTGCCAGGAGATTGGGGTGAAGAGAAGAGTTCTCAAAGTTTGGATGCACAACAACAAGCATAACTTGGCAAAGAAAGAGCTGCCTCCAGCTTGAGGGGCCACTACTGATTCCAGTCCTACCTCTCTCTCCTTCTATCTGTGAGTCACAAAGGATTTTATATTTGTCATTGCTGATTCCAGTGGTGAGATTAGATGGTAGGCATATGGCATCTATCTTTCAAAGTGTTAGCTTTGGTGTATTTTACTCAGTTTCTTTCTTCTGACTGGCTGGCTATTCATCTGGGCTAGGGAGTTTAGTTAAGCCTGAGACATGGGTGCTCCACCAGTGGTTAAGTCTTCTTCTTTTCACCCCACTGGACTCTGCATTTAAAGAAGGGAGGACAGCCCTCCAACTGGTCTTTTTCTGCACTTTATTTTCATGTTGTGGTGATGCTCTTTCAAATTCTACCGAAGGTTAGGCTTAAACTTAATTTAAGGTTTGTTTGTTAATACCTGGTCTCCTTCTGTTTCTTTGCTGGATTTTGGACATATTAAATTTCATTAGTAGGTGGTAGATTTTTTCTTATATTTCAACACATTCCTTTTTCTCAAGAATTTTTATATCAAGGTTGGTCATGGTAATTACACTAACCCCTCCAGTTCATATGTTCCATAAATAGAATGCAATGTGCACAAGTTTTTATAGTTCCTAGATGTACACTACAATAAGCTCTCCAAAATGTCCATGACTGTCCAAGACTCCATCAAAATGTTTTAAACATGGGAAAGCCATTATCAAATAATATGGTATGATGAAATTTTTATAGCAGATACAATATTATTTTCTCTCTTTCTTTTTTTTCTTTGAAAGATATCTACATCCATTTCTGACATTTATATTACTTAATCCATTTCTTTCATTATTTCTATTTGTTGGGTTAAGGCTTAAAACATTCTCATATCAGCTAAATAATATATATAAATTTTAGATTTAAACTTTTGACACTCAAAGTAAACTTTCAATTATTACAGTTTAGTTTCTTTTTCTAGAATCATTGTGTTTGCCTTATGCCAACTTTCTTATTGCAATGCAACAGTCTAACCACAGAAACAATCAAATGACAATTGATGGCATGACTTAAAATCTTGAGACAATAAAACTTTTCATCATGTCAATAAAAATATGCAAGCCATTCCGCATGTAATATTCTATCAAAAATATTCCAGTGAAAAAATCCATTGATTCACACCATTCTTTGAAAAATATTTTGGTGACAAATCCAATTGATGAACATCAATCCATTTTGGTATATTCTGTAACATATCTTCTCCAAGTTTAATGTCTACAAGGGAAAGAAATTCACTTTAAATAGAAACTCCTCCAAACGGTTTTGTAGCAACAGAGGAAGTAACTGATGTGAAGCCAAGCCCAAGGCATATCCCAATGTCATTGGATTACGTTCCCTTATCAGTTGTTATTATGGTATGCTACCTTTCGGACCGAAGCTTTGGATCTACTCCACCTTCTTCTGGATTCATTACAATGGTGAGAAGTTGAGAAGATTGACATTTTGTGTGGAATTGCATTCCACACTTGCCATGAATTTGGCCAGCCAACCCTGTGGGTTTCCTTAACTTTGTCTGCGAAACTGGAGGCATTGTTGAAAAGAAGCTTGGTTTGGTCCCCTATTGGTCTGGTCCCCTATTGTCCTGTTCTAATTTACTTGTGATGGAACCAAACCACCATGTTTGGCATTTGGGTGCACATAACATGACATCTTGTGCATAGCATTCCAAGTTTCTTATAAGAAATGATGGAATAGAGTTACCTTGTTGCAAATTAATTGGCTGGGATGGTATAAGCATGCATAATGATAACAGACAAGGCACCCTAAAGAAAGGGATGTGGCATTGTGTTAATGGAATGATAGAGAAACAAGGACATAAGAAGACCTACTTCTATGGAAGTAGCTTCAAAGAATTTAATGGAAACTACAGAGAAAGTGCATCCTAAGATGGTGGACAATGCAAAGTGGGTAATAGTTGTTGTCACACAACTTACCCAGAAACAAGAACTATTACTTTTAGTAAACAACAAAGTCATGTTATCTCTTGATTTAACATGCCTTTTAAATGACAAGTTGGCATTATAACACAGGGGATTTGGCCGTGTAACAATTTTTTTTTAAAAAAAATGTCCAAATTTTCTAATCTAAGTAGAATATTCTTAGTTCTTTTTCCCTCCCCTTATCACCTTATACTTTTCTATTTGTTCAGCCTTTCCCTATGGCATCCAAATACCTTCTAATAAAACTTAGCTCTCAAAACTTGAAAAATGGGTGAATTAACAAAATATGGAATCAGAAAAAGATGTAATTAAGATTATGAAATTAGAAACATCTAAATTCACCCAACCATTTTACTTGAAACCAATAATTAATCAGAGAAGTATTAATTTTAGCCTCAATATTATTAGATTATATAGTTTTGTACCAGAGTGAATCAGAACACTGCGCAGCATACATGAAAAATAAAAACTAGAGTCTTCCTACAGTATAAAGAATTAATACGGTAGAGCCCACTTGCCAGTGTACCAACCTCAGCATGTGGTGGCTTGTGAGATGTGAGTCCCACTACTTGGATCTCACACAGACCACATCCATGTCCAGCAAACAGTGATATCTAATGTGCATTAAGTCTTGCATGCCTTAAGTCCTCATTATGGCATCCCATGTCAGTGGTGGACACCCATACGAGGCCTATGCCAGAGTTGAATCTCATCAGAGGTAGGACCTGCATTTGATACCACTCAGAGCCCAATGCTGCACCAGGTGTGAACAGAGGACCTACCAGACCATCAAACTGATCGATGTTATTAGAGGCACTCTTAGCACTGTTATTACCTCCCCTGTTAGGCGGAGAGGAAGAGCTGTTCGCCTTGTTTTGGAATTGCATCATATATGATTGATTTGTAGTCTAAGGCATGAAGAATTTGCTATAATAGGCTTGCATTATGTTAAATGGTGAACCTAGACATGAAGAATGCGCTATAATATACTGGAAAAATTCTCTCTCTTGCTTGAAGGGATTTTCTATGCATATACAAAATAAATAGATAGTTAAGTAACTACATTACTCGGTTCAAGAAATGCAATGGATAGTGCTCAATTTAAAGTAGAATTCATTCTGCCTAAATGCAGAAGATGGTGATCTACTCAACAAAATTATAATGAATTGCTGCATACTCTCATTAACTGTACTCTAATGAAAAAAAATCAGGATAATCTGTATCAAATCCATATACAAAAAGTATCAACACGATAATTTAATAAAATTTGTCTCATGTGAATTCAATGGTGCACTTGAGAAGCAATTTCAAGTGCATATGAAACTCTCGGTCTCTTCTCTAACACTAATGAAGACTTATTTTCAGCTAGTTTGGAATGATGATACTGCCCCCTATTTATAAATATAACTCACCATCCCCTATTTAGGCACTGTTAGTTGGATGCATCCATTGACCATATGATTACCAGGGATTGTATCTTTTGGATTTCATCATCAATAGTTGTATAATACTCCATAAAATAGTCTTACATTGGATGAAAAAAAAAAGTTTAAAATGCTTATAATTCAAGTTCATCTACTACCAATTAACTTCTATTAAAATTTTTAGAGTTACATAATTTTGGTCCGCTAAGGGTTAGTTGGACTAGTTGATGGACTTGGGGCATTATAAATGGTATCAGAGCAATATGCAAAAGTTTGTGGATAGAACGAAAGATAGATTCTCACTGACTTGTGGCATTACAAATAGTATAAGAGACGATTCAAGTGTGCGAAAGTTTGTGGACAGAAGAAAGGATTACTATAGGATGATAGTAGAGTTCCGTTAAAACATGGAGCCATTGTAGCAGCACCAACAGCTTATCTCGGGGTGGATTCTTATTAGCTTATGGCGTGCGATGTCATCGGATGGAAAGGAAAAGCTTGAAGTGCTTACAACTCAAGTTCACCCGTTACCAATTTAATCTCTTGAGTTTTTAGGTCCATAAGGTTCCGGCCCACCAACGGATTAATTGGGCCAGGGTGGGTTTAAAGTGTTATAAAATAATGCCCGAGACTAAATGTAAAACAAGTTCAATATAGTCGTACATCTCAATATAGTCCCATATGAATGAAAAAGAAAAGTTTGAAGTACTTATAACTCAAATTCATCTGCTACCAATTAACTTCTACTTCAATTTTCAAAGCTACCTAAATTCAGCCAGTAGATGGTCTTGAGGCATTACAAATAGTATCAGAGCTGATCCGAGTATACTAAACTTAATGGGCATAAGGAAACAGTTACTTATAGGATGATGGTAGAGTCCCACTATATAGTGGAGCCATCCTTACAGCATTAATAATTCACCTTAGGGTAGATTTTGACTAGCTTGATAGATTAATTGGGCTAGCAACCAACAGGTGGGCTTAAGGTGTTACAAAATGGTATTCGAAATTAAATGGAGAATGAGCTTAATATAGCTCTATATTGAATTTTGACTAGCTTGTAGATTAATTCGGCTAGCAGGTGGGCTTAAAGTGTTACAAAATGGTATTCGAGATTAAATGGAGAATGAGCTCAATATAGCCCCATGAATGAGATAGAAAAGTTTGAAGTGTTTATAACTCAAGTTTACTTGCTATCAATTAATTTTCATTCGAGTTTTTAGGGCCACATGATTTTGATTTGTTAACAAATTAATTGAATCAATAGGTAGGCCTAGAGCATTGCATGTTCTATTCCTTGAATTTAATTTATTCATAAAATACATTGAGATGCATGAAAAATATTTTCATCCAATTAATCTTATTAAATGCATCACATCTCTTATGTACCTCATGAATATCTTTTCATCATATTAATCTTATTAAATATATCACATCTCATATGCACCTCTTCCTTGAAGTCCTTGTCCTAAATAGTGTGAGGGATTTCTATATTTTAAAGTGGCGTTTGGTTGTCGATAATCTATCCAGATTACTAGTAATTTAAAAGGACCCATTAGATAACTATATTTGGATACGTATTTTGAATGACAATTTATCTTGTAGTGATAATGTTGATTACCTCAAGAACGGATAGTTATTCACGTATCTTGAATGGCAATCTGATAAATTGCTTTTTGATAAAATTATCCTTTCTTCCTTTGATCACTCTCTACTCGCATCCTCTTATACCGACCTCGGTGGAACCTTCGCTCGGTGGAACCTTCGTGTTGAAGGTCCCGAGCCACATCCTCTTCCGCGGAGTCGGGCCACGGATCTCCGCCGTCCAACGGTCTTACGGCCGTCTCCCGATGCTACGAAACTTCTTTCGATTGGTGGCCTCCGGTATCCTCACCAGCCGCTTCGAATATCATTTATAAATATAATTTTTTTAAAACATTATCATTTGTAAATATATTTTTTTAAATAAAATATATAAAATATAATTTTTTTAATAAATTTAATTTAGGAGTATTTTGAAAATTTGATGTTATATGACTGGTAATCTGTTTGTTATAGTAAACACAATAATCAACATTATTGGTAATCTATCAAATAGTAATTATCTTGTAGGCAATCAATATTACCATTCAGGATTATCTAACGATGCACCAAATGCAACCTAAGAGAGAAATGAGAATAAAGAAAAATACGAAAGCAAATCTTGTCAACTAAAATTTGTAGGAGTTGACACTAAGATATATATATATATATATATATATATATAAGTCAATTTATGTTTTGTTAAATTTTGAATAGCTCAACAAATATCCAACATAATTAATAGACATAGATTATGTTAGATGGCGAACCATGGTTAACTTGGTCTCGAGACCGGGAGCTCAAGTGAATGGCTTTTACCTGCTTCTCAGTGACAAACATACCATTTCATCATCTTTAGCCTCCTTTGATGCAGTTTATGTTTACAGAGAGTTGATTAGCCCTGCAGACTGAGTCGTATCTCCTCCTGCAAATCATACGGGCTATGTTATTTGGAACTTGAGCCACTACTCCGTGCGCGCTTCGTGATTTCTTTTTTTATGATTCAAATGGATCTATCGTTGTAAACGCCATATAATATATACCGTCTACAAAAAAAAAAAAAAAAAAAAACTTGGTTTGATTGTCATGCAACTCTGGAAGATTCAAAGGTCAGGAACAGCTACATTGATGTTTCCATGATCTCCAGTTGCCCTCTAACTGCTTGCAATTTATTTCCCTGTCATTATAGTGTTATTTATTTTGCAGTTAATTGCACTGTCAGGCTTCAGGGAGGGGAAAAAAATTTAGGTTCCACTCCCTTGCTCTGAAAAAAAGAAATCTGGATACTGTGTGCACACCATATATTATACACCAAAATCAAATATTTTGTGCATTACAACAGCACTTTAACCACTTGTAATCGTGTAGAATTCTTTTTTTATAAAATATTGTCTGTCTTTTTTAAAAAAAAATTGATGGGAATATGGAAAAGTTATAAATTTTATCTCTATCTCATAAATTATTTGTCTTCAATCCAAAGTGAGATCTATATCTCTCTGTAAACCAACCACCTCTCCCTTGGATGCCAAGAATCCCAGAAACCACCGAGGATTAACGAAATTTGGAGGGTTGCTGAATAATCTCTTGTAGCATCTCCCAGCCACTGCCAATGGACGCTGACAGGGGACACGAATGGTTGAGAGCTGAAAAGAAGACACGGTAGGGAGTTCACATCTGGATGCAAGTTCTCTCTCTAAACTAATATAAAGTGCTCAACGTTTAGGTTCCTTCCATCTTTTTTCATGGTAGATATGGACTTTTAACTTACTGCTCCTAAGAGGACGGGCTATCACAAATGACGAGTGGTGCCCTCGCTTGGCGAAGGATTCATATCGAAAACTATATTCAAATTTAATCTATAGTACTTTTGTTCGAAAGTTATAAACTGAATTTGCTCTAATACTATTATTAACAACTTAATATCTCACTAATAATATAAGCCAAGAAATAATTTTTTTCGACTTCTTATCCGTATCTAGAATTTATTTGGAACACAATCGTTTAGGGGCCCACAAGGATCAACCAATGAAACCTGAAATCAGAAACTGAAGCGTTCCAACCATTCTTTGAACCAGTCAAGTGCACAAGATTGCAAGCCAATCAAGTCGTCTTAGGACCCACTTGCCAGCAACCACAAGTACGTATCCATCCGACAGCCTTCCGACCTGTCATTCATATACATGAGCTTTTAATTTTTTTTTTTTTAAGAATTAGTCTTGCAAGTAAAAGCAGTCGATTACTGTTTGCATCACCATACCAACGTGACCTATCCAAAGTTCCAGCGGCTGTCAAATGTATACATGGTTTGAGGTTTTACTGGAAATGTTTCATATTGGCAGGAGTTCCAGATGGATTCAAACTAAAAAAAATAGAGGGCTTGACTGGCCTCAAACCTGATTTTGGGCAGAGGAATTATATACCTGAAAATTTTGTGAAGCTTTCTTTTCTTTTTCTTCTTCCTTTTTATTATTATTTACTGATAACAAAGGATATGGTCCTTACAATCTTACATAACAAGTTGGAGGTGCATTTGTCTCGATCAATAACATCAACTTAAGAGAAAATTGATCTACTTAGAACTTGACTTTCTGAAAAGAGAGAACAATGCCAGTTAAATAAGCAGTCGTTTGGTTTTCTTCTTGAGGAACATGCTTATAGATAATAGACAAAGAAGAAAAAGTAGATTTGATGCTCCTCAAAAGATGATGGAAATAAGTTAGATATGCATCATTTAACCACTAGATCACAGCAGAGAAATTCTTTTTTCAACCACATGTCCGCATAAAAAATTCATTAGGAGACTTATAAATTTCCTATCAAGCTGTCATAAGTTTAGTACATAGGACCGAAGAGGTGTGAATAGGATTAGATTTACCTACAGAAATCTTTCCTGAATAATCCTTCACTGTTCTCTTCTCTTTCTTTGATCTCCCATTCTTATATTGTTTTCCATGAGTCTGATTTCTTTTTTTCACTAATTCTCTCCTTTAAATCTTTTTTTTATTTACAGAATTTAGCAGTACTACGCAGCCAATTTTATTAGACCCGACGAATATAAAACCTTGTTGTTCGTATATCCTAATCAGATATAATTGTTAATATGTTGTTCCTCTTGGGATAGATGCAATTGTTCTAGTGTCAAATCTTAGATATCCGCGTGACGTCATTGCACTTTGGCTCGTTTTGATCGATGGAGGACTGTAGACTCGTTAAGCAAGCACCATTTCATTCCGTCTTTTATTCTTCCTGCCAGCCTCCGTGCAGCTACGGACAAAACCATTCATAACTCTCATTTACATTCAGTCCCGTATCATGGAAAAAATTCTGCAGACTTAAATTTTTTTGGCTTTTGCTTTGTTGCTTCTGGCTATGTTGTACATAGATGATGTCATAAATTTGGAAAAGATTTAAATAGTGAATAAAGATATTGAATGGCGCCGTTGAAGGAAACAAATTAAAGTCTGATTTTTAAAAAAAATATTATAAAAACATAACAGTGGAGTTGTATATAGAGGTGGGCACTGGGCCGTGCCGCCCATGGTACGGCACGACCCAGGCCCTGATGGGCCGTGCCAAGCATGGCCCAGCATTACTACAGTACCGGGCCGTGCCGGGCTCAAAAAATTTTCCTGTTGGCCCAGCATGACACGGCCCATGATGGGCCTGGGTCGGCCCGTCGTGCCGTGCCGGCACGGCCCATCTGGGCCTGAGCCGTGCCGACCCAGATGGGCCTGGGCCGTGCATAGCTCAAATAAAAAAATTATAAAAAATATAATTTTTTTTGATAAATTAAAAAATTATTAGGAATAAAAAAAATTTATTAATATAAAGCCATCATAATGGTGGGGGGTTTGGCATAGACCCCTACCAGTTTATTAATTTAAAATTAAATGGTACAGAAGGGAGGGGGCTAGGCCTGACCTCTAGAACATAATACAATAAGTAAGAAGAAAAAAATAGAAATATCGCAACCGTCGGATCATCGCCGATCGGATGGATCACAACCGTCGGATCGATCATCGTTGATCGGGATCATGGCTTGGATCGATCGCAACTGTCGGATCGTCTCCGATGGGATAGATCGCAACCGTTGGATCGATCATCTTCGATCGGGATCATGGTTTGGATCGATCGCAACCGTCAGATCGTCTCCGATCGGATCGATCACAATGGTTTGATCGATCACGGATCGATCATCACCAATCGGGATCATGGCTTGGATTGATCGCAACCGTCGGATCGATCATCGCCGATCGGGATCATGGCTTGGATCGATCGAAGACGTCGGATCGTCTCCAATCGGATTGATCACAATGGTCTGATCGATCATCGCCGATCGGGATCGTAGCTTAGATCGATCGCAATCGTCGGATCGTCTCCAATTGGATAGATCGCAACCGTTCGATCGATAATAGCATATCAGGATCATGGCATGGATCGATCGCAACCGTTGGATCGATCATCGCCGATCGGGATCATGGTTTGGATCGATCGCAACCGTCGGATCATCGCCGATCGAATGGATCGCAACCGTCGAATCGATCATCGCCGATCAGGATCATGGCATAGATCGATCGTAACCGTCGGATCATCTCCGATCGGATCGATCGCAACCGTCGGATCGATCATTCCTGATTGAGATCATGGCTTGGATCGATCGCAACTGTCGGATCGTCTCCGATCGGATTGATCGCAACGATCTGATCGATCATCATCGATCGGGATCATGACTTGGATCGATCGCAACCGTCGAATCGTCTCCGATCGGATTGATCGCAACAGTCCGATCGATCATTGCCGATCGGATCATGGCTTGGATCGGTCGCAACCATCGGATCGTCTCCGATCGGATGGATCGCAACTGTTGGATTGATCATCGCCGATCGGGATCATGGCTTGGATCGATCGCAACCATCGATCGTCTCCGATGGGATTGATTGTAACCGTCGGATTGATCATCGCCGATCGAAATCATGGCTTGGATCGATCAGACGTCGGAATGTCTCCGATCGGATGGATCGCAACCGTCGGATTGATCATCGCGATCGAGATCATGGCTTGGATCGATCACAGACGTCGGATCATCTCCGATTAGATGGATCGCAACCGTCGGATTGATCATCGCTGATCATGATCATGGCTTGGATCGATCGCAGACATCGGATCGTCCCTGATCGGATTGATCGCAACAGTCCGATCGATCATTATCGATCGGGATCATGGCTTGGATCGATCGCAACCATCGGATCGTCTCCGATCGGATGGATCGCAGCTGTTGGATTGATCATCGCCGATCAGGATCATGGCTTGGATCGATCGCAACCATCAGATCGTCTCTGATTGGATGGATAGCAACCGTCGGATTGATCATCGCCGATCGGGATCATGGCTTGGATTGATCGCAATCGTCGGATCATCGCCGATCGAATGGATCGCAACCGTCGGATTAATCATCGCCGATCGGGATCATGGCATGGATCGATTGCAATCGTCGAATCTCTCCGATCGGATCGATCGCAACCGTCGGATCGATTATCGCCGAATGAGATCATGGCTTGGATCAATCGCAACCATCGGATCGGATCGATCGCTCCGATCGATCATCGCCGATCGGGATCATAGCTTGGATCGATCGCAATCGTCGGATCATCGTCGAGGAGATAGATCGCAACTGTTGGATCGATCATCCCCAATCGGAATCATGGCTAGGATCGATCGCAACCGTCGGATCGTCTCCGATCGAATTGATTGCAACAGTCCGATCGATCATCACCGATCGAGATCATGACTTGGATCGATCGCAACCATCGGATCATCGCCGATCGGATGGATCGCAACCGTCGGATCGATCATCGCCGATCGGATGCTCCTGGCACCAGCCGTGCCATGGCACGGCCCTTATGGGTCGTGCCATGGCACGGCCCTTATGGGTCGTGCCATGGCACGGCCCACAAAATGGCCCAGCAGGGCCGTTCTGGATGGCATGCCCAGCAGGGCCGTTGCTGGGCCGTGCCATGGCACGGCCAAAACGGCCCAGAAGGGCCGTTTTGGCACGGCCCAGCAACGGCCCTACTGGGCCATGCCGAATTTGAATTTTTTTAGTGGGTCGTGCCTGGCAATTTTTCTGGCACGATGATCCTGGGTCGTGCCTGGCACGGCATGGCCCAGTGCCCATGCCTAGTTGTATATTTTATCTTCTGAGGGACCAAACATGGGAGCTGCTATTTGCACCGCAAAAGTTGATCAGTATATTTCTCAATTTTTTAAAAAATATTTAATTTTTAAATTATCCTTAAAATCCTCGTCCTTCTTTCTTTCGCTCCACTTCGGCAGCGCTCCCCTTCCACTACCCCGGCTTTTTCTTCTTTCTAGTTCGCTCTAACGACTTCCCTGTTCGATCCAATAGCCTCCCGACTTTTTTTCTTCCTCATTCGCTCTGATGGCCCCTCCTTTCGGGCATAGACCCTTCCCTCGATTTTTCTTGACTCGGTGCTCGAAAGAAAGGGAGGCGCCGGAGCGAACGAAAAAGAAAAAAAAGCTGAAGAACTGCCGGAACGAATCGAAGGAAGGGTCTGTTGGAGTGAATCGGGGGATCCACCGGAGTGAACTGGGAGAGAAGGGGAGGAGGTCCGCCGGAGCGAATGGAAAAGGAGGAAGCTGGAGGGCTACCAGAGCAAACCAAGGGGAAGGACGCTGCTGGAACGTATGGGAAATGAAGATGAGGATTTTAAAGATAATTTAAAAATTAAATTTTTTAAAAAAATTAAAGGAAAAAAAATTTAAAAAGATATACTAAGTAATTTTTGCTGTGCTAATAGGAGGTCCCACCAAACATCTAGATTTAGCCTCATCGTTGCTTAGATTCTAAAGGCCAGCAACCGATCAACTAGCACTACGCTCCAAATCGAAAAGCAGTGACAAGAAGCAACAACCCTAGGTTCCACTTGCCATAAAGCAAGCGCCAAGATGCATTACTAGAATCAAGAGAAAGAGGGACCGAGGAGCCCGTGAGAACTGATTGCCAGACCACAAGGTATCCCTCCACGCTAACGAGGCCCTGGGTAACTTCAAAGACCTGTTCTCTTAAAGCTTACACACCACTTTCTAGATGACCCAAATGCAAAGGAATTTACCTTCCAAGGAGAGACTCTTTTGAGCTTAGTGAATTACAAGTTCAATTCTTATGCTTGGAGTAAAGTATAAAATTGAATTCCAGTGCTTTTATCTGGAACCCAAGTGGAAATGAAGTTTATAAAATAATTTGATCTATCATATAAGAAAACAATAATTTGAAAGGTAAACTTATAACATAAAGAGCTTAGACTTTGATAAATCAAAACAGTAACCATAGAAAACAAGAAATATATAATGAGATGAAAATAAAAATATTTTCTTATAAAATAAAAGTAACAGCGATAAAAAAAATGATTTCATGAGCTACAAAAGAGATAGAGAATCAGAGATCTTTAAAATTGATATGTTGAGAGAGAGAGAGAGAGGTAAGAGGAGAAAATGAAGCCTAAGCATTTTGATCGAGGGTTTGGAAAGAGTGTTTTTTTAGTTTGATAGGTGTTTCAGTGAATCCAAAATATTTTATCATGGATCCTATGATTTCTAATTCAGCTCTCTTCTAAATCCAATAATTTTTTATAAGATTTTTGATTCCATAATTTTTAAGTATTATGTTGGGTTTGGGCTCCCTTTCTATGTAGAGAAAAGGCCTAAAATGTGTAAGCCCACTTTGTGTCACACTTGTTTAAGTGGTGATTCTAATTTGGTAAGAATCCTTAATCAATGATGAGTCTGATTAGGTAAGAGTCCATCTTGGTAAGAATCCCTAATCAGTGGTGAGTCTGATTAGGTAAGAATCCAACTTGGTAAGAATCCCTAATCAGTGGTAAGTTTATTAGGGTGATATTAGGGTTAATTTTTGAGAAAGAGAGGAGAGAGCAGCCATTCGAAAGAGAAGAGAAGAAGAAGCCCTTCCCGCACATACTCAGAGCAGCCACCATAAAATTGCTACTACAGATTTGTTCACCGTTGGATCGGGCTGAAATTTTGACAGCAGGTTCGGGGCATCTGGTTCTTCATTCTGAACGATTGATCGATGAAATAAGGTCTAAGGTGCGAGAAACTCAGGTCAGACAGTAGCTCTGTTTTTAGGGTTTGTTAAACTTCTTGGTTCTCTATTATAAGCTTCTTAGCTTTATTGTTTGGTTGGCGTGAGCACTTATTTGTGTTCTTGTTTAAGACTCTCTTGTACCCTTATTTGATCATAGTGGAGCTATTTCTTTGGTCTGAACGACCCATGGTTTTTTACCCTTGCTTTGAGGTTTTCCACATTAAAAATCTTGGTGTCTCTTGTGTGTTTGTGATATTTAATTGCTGCCACAAATTTTGTTATTGCTCCTCATAGATTCTTGCAAGTTGGGGAATATATCTCTGCTGCATATTATGATTTGTTACTATTGTGTTGTTGTTTCCCCATCAGAGTGGTATCAGAGCTCTTTGGTTTGGGGCTATTTGACTTGCTTGAATGATGGAGGCAAATACAAATAAGATAGTTTGTTTGAATGGCACTAATTATCATTTGTCGAAGGGAAAAATGAAGGATTTGCTATTTGTGAAGAATTTGCATCTTCCTGTGTTTGCTACTAAGAAGCCGAATTCCAAGTCTGATGAGGAATGGAAATTTAAACATCAGCAGGTTTGTGGTTTTATTCGGCAGTATGTAGAAGATAATGTTTATAATCACATTGCTAATGAGACACATGCTAGAGCCTTTTGGAAGAAATTGAATCATTGTATGCCTCTAAATCAGGGAATAATAAATTATATTTATTGAATTCTCTGATGAATTTGAGGTACAAGGAGGGGACTTCTATTTTAGATCACTTGAATGAATTTCAAGGGCTCCTAAATTAATTATCAGAATGGGTATCAAGTTTGATGATGAAGTGTTGGGACTATGGCTACTGAATACTTTACCAGAGTCTTGGGAGACATTTCGGGTTTCAATTACAAACTCAGCCCCTAATGGTATTGTTACTTTGCAAATGGCAAAGGGTGGTGCTCTTAATGAGGAGATGAGAAGGAATGCACAGGGTACTTCATCTCAGTTCGAGGTGCTTGTCACTGAAAATAGGGGGAGAAGTCAGAGAAAAGAACCAAAGGGTGGTAGAGAGAAGAGCAGAAGCAAGTCCAAGTCAAGATACAATAATGTGGAGTGCCATTATTGTCACAAAACAGGGCACATACAGAAGAATTATTTTCTGAGGAAAAGGGAGAACAAAAGCAAGAAGGGTAAGCAGAAAGAGAAGGATCGTGATGATGATGATGATCGTATTACCACTGCTACCGGTGATGATCTTATTATTCATCATGACCATGAGTCATTAATCTTGTATCAGATGAGAGCATGTCGATAATTGATAGTGGCGCTACACTGCATGTTACACTAAGGAAGGAGTTCTTCACGTCTTACACTTCTGGTGACTTTGGAGTGTTAAAGATGAGTAATGATGGTGTGTCTAAGGTGATTGGTGTTGGTGATGTTTGCCTGCAAACCAACATGGGAATGCAGCTGCTGCTTCGAGGAGTCAAACATGCTCCGGATGTTCGCTTTAATTTGATTTCTGTGCAGATGCTTGATGATTGTGGTTATGATAATCACTTTGATTCTAGAAAGTGGAAACTCACCAAAGGTAACTTGGTTATGGCTAGAGGGGAGAAAATTTCTAAACTGTATTGGACAAAAGCTTTGGTTGCTAAAGACAGTGTGAATGTCATGGATATGGAGGCATCTTTGTGGCACCGAAGGCTTAGTCATATCAGTGAAAAAGGGCTGAACTGCTTAGCTAAAAAGAATGTGCTTCTAGGATTGAAGAGTGCAAAGTTGGAGAAGTGTTCTCATTGCATGGCTGGTAAACAAAACAGAGTATCCTTTAAGAAGCATCCTCCCTCAAGGAAGTCAGAGTTGCTTGAATTGGTGCATTCTGATATTTGTGGTCCATTGAAGGTAAAATCCTTTAGTGGTGCACTTTATTTTGTTACCTTTATTGATGATTGTTCTAGGAAACTATGGGTCTATACATTGAAGACAAAAGATCAGGTGTTGGAGAAGTTCAAACAGTTTCAGGCTTTAGTTGAGAGGCAGTCAGGCAAGAAGCTGAAATGTATTCGTACTGACAATGGTGGTGAGTATTGTGGACCCTTTGATGTCTATTGCAAGCAGCATGGTATTGCACATGAAAAGACTCCTCCTAAAACTCCTCAGCTGAATGGTTTAGCAGAAAGGATGAATAGGACATTGATTGAGAAAGTGAGGTGTATGCTCTCTGAAGCAAAATTGCTCAAACACTTTTGGGGTGAGGCACTGTACACGGCAGTGTATGTTATTAATCTTAGTCCTACAGTTGCTTTGGATAGTGAGGCGCCAGATAAAATTTGGTTTGGCAAGAATGTCATATATGATCATTTGCGAGTCTTCGGTTGCAAGGCATTTGTGCATGTTCCAAAGGATGAGAGATCCAAGTTGGATGCTAAGACGAGATAGTGCATCTTTATAGGTTATGGTCAAGATGAATTTGGTTACAGGTTTTATGATCCTATTGAGAAAAAGCTTATTAGAAGTCGTGATGTGGAGTTCATGGAAGACCAAACCATTGAAGACATTGATAAGGTGGAGAAGACTACACCCGAAAAAGGTAATAAGCTGATTGATATTGATCCATTTCGGTTTCCTGTTTACAATCTGGATAATGCTAAGAGTAGTGTTCAACAAGATGAGCAATATGATTATGTTGATGATCAACAGCTTGGAAATGAGTTAGATGTTCCAACTAATGATGCTGAAAAGGAACATAGATGCCACAAGATGATAATCTTAGTTATGCTCCTAAACCACCTCAAAGTCAACTCAGGAGGTCTAACAGGTAGAGACAACCATCTACAAGGTATTGTCTAATGAGTATGTGACCTTGACTGATGGGAGAGAACCTGAGTGTTTAGAAGAGGCCATTGAGAGTGAAGAAAAAAAAGTGGTTGGATGCAATGCGAGATGAGATGCAATCTTTGCATGACAATCACACTTATGATTTGGTGAAGTTGCTTAAAGGCAAGAGGGCCTTTGAAAATAGGTGGATTTACAGGGTGAAACATGATAGTAATGCTGCATCTCCAAGGTATAAAGCCAGATTAGTGGTAAAAGCTTTAGACAGAGGAAGGATGTTGATTTTAATGAGATTTTCTCACCTGTGGTGAAGATGTCTTCTATTAGAACCGTGTTGAGTTTGGCTGCTACTCTTGATTTGGAGGTGGAGTAAATGAATGTGAAAACTGTTTTCCTTCATGGTGATTTGGAGGAAGAGATTTACATGAAGCAACCTGATGGCTTTCAAGTTGAAGGCAAGGAAGACTATGTGTGTAGGCTAAGAAAGAGCCTATACGGTTTAAAGCAGGCTCCGAGGCAATGGTACAAGAAGTTTGAGTCTATCATATGTGAGCAAGGCTACAAGAAGACTACTTCTGACCATTGTGTCTTTGTTAAAAAGTTTTCTGATGATGACTTCATTATCCTGTTATTGTATGTTGATGACATGCTTATTGTTGGGAAAAATGTTTATAGGATTGATAGGTTAAAGAAGCAGTTGGACAAGTCATTTGCAATAAAGGACATGGGAGCTGCTAAGCAGATTCTTGGTATAAGAATCATGCGTGATAGAATGGAGAAGAAACTTTGGTTGTCACAGGAACACTATATTGAAATGGTGCTGCAAAGATTCCAGATGAAAAATGCTAAGGCTGTAAGCACTCCTCTTGCTACTCATTTTAAGCTGAGTGCTAAACAAATACCTTCAAATGAAGTTGAGAAATTAGATATGGAACGGATTTCTTATGCTTCTGCTATGGGTAGTTTGATGTATGCAATGGTGTGCACAAGACTAGATATAGCACATGCTGTTGGTAAAGTCAGTAGATTTATGTCAAACCCAGGTAGAGAGCATTGGAATGCAGTGAAATGGATTTTAAGGTATCTTCATGGTACAACTAGTATGAGGCTTTGTTTTGGAGGTGATGAGCCTACATTGGTGGGGTACTCAGACTCAGATATGGCTGGAGACATTGATTGCAGAAAGTCCACTTCGGGCTATATGATTAAATTTGCAGGGGGAGTTGTGGCTTGGCAGTCTAAGTTGCAGAGGTGTGTAGCATTGTCAACTAAAGAGACAGAGTTCATTGCCATTACTGAAGCATGTAAGGAGTTGCTATGGGTGAAGAAATTCTTATAGGAGCTAGGCTTTGTTCAGAACCAATATCTGTTGTTTGTTGACAGTCAAAGTGCTATCCATCTTGGTAAGAATCCAACTTTCCATTCAAGGTCCAAACATATTGATGTGAGGTATCATTGGATACGTGATGTTTTGGATGCTAAGCTGTTGGAGTTGGCTAAAATTCATACTGATAATAATGGTGCTGATATGATGACTAAAGCATTACCAAGAGGAAGTTTGAAACTTGTTGTGAGATTGCCAGTTTGGCGATTATCTCCACATAGTTGTGAGGGCGAGATATGTTGGGTTTGGGCTCCCTTCCTATGTGGAGAAAAGGCCCAAAATGTGTAAGCCCACTTTATGTCACACTTGTCTAAGTGGTGAGTCCGATTTGGTAAGAATCCCTAATCAGTGATGAGTCTGATTAGGTAAGAGTCCATCTTGATAAGAATCCCTAATCAGTGGTGAGTCTGATTAGGTAAGAATCCAACTTGGTAAGAATCTCTAATCAGTGGTGAGTCTATTAGGGTGATATTAGGGTTAATTTTTGAGAAAGAGAAGAGAGAGCCGTCATTCGAGAGAGAAGAGAAGAAGAAGCCCTTCCCGCGCATACTCAGAGTAGCCACCGTAAAATCGCTACTGAAGATTTGTTCATCGTTGGATCGGGCTAAAATTTTGACAGCAGGTTCGGGATATCTGGTTCTTCATTCTGAACGGTTGGATCGGTGAAATAAGGTCTGAGGTGCGAGAAACTAAGGTCAGACAGTAGCTCTATTTTTGGGGTTTGTTAAACTTCTTGGTTCTCTATTGTAAGCTTCTTAGCTTTATGGCTGTGAGCACTCATTTGTGTTCTTGTTTGAGACTCTCTTGTACCCTTATTTGATCATAGTGGAGCTATTTCTTTGGTTGGACAACCCGTGGTTTTTACCCTTGCTTTGAGGGGTTTTCCACGTTAAAAATCTTGGTGTCTCTTGTATGTTTGTGATATTCAATTGCTGCCACAAATTTTGTTATTGCTCCTCACAGATTCTTGCAAGTTAGGGGACTATGTCTCCACTGCATATTATGATTTTTACTACTGTGTTGTTGTTTCCCCATCATATTAGGAATTGTAGTACTATAGTTTTATTTCATTATAAACAATAGGATCATTAAAACTACGAAATTAGACTTTCGATTCCATAGTTTTTAATGGTTTCAGAACTAATCTTAATCAAAATAATACTTGGACTCCATGCTTGATTTGCCTTCCAATAGTTTGGTCTCATTTTTGCTGTGTAAAAAGACAAGGAGAAACGTGGTCTCGATTTTGCTATGTAAAAAGAAAAGCAGAAGCAATAAGCTATCCTAAGTTCTCCAAGGAAGAAAAGTACTTTTTTTTTTGAGATTTTTGAAATATTATCAATGTATTTCTCTCAGTTTACAAATCACCAGAGTATGCCCTTAGCTTACATTGCACAAGCCTAACAAACTCTGCACCTCATCCAATAAATCACTTATAGAGATTTTGTGATGCCCCTCCCAGTGGTCCCATATCAAAAAATTGGGAGTTGATTGTATAGTTTATAACCAGTTAAGGAAGTGGACAAGTACCAATTGGATTTCTTTTAGATTGTGATGGCCCAAGTTGGTGTGGATCTTGTCCGTCTTGCTTTCTTATAATGAAACGAGTTTGTGGGCCTGAATCATTACAATATGGTATCAAAGCCACGCACCAGCCGAAAGTACAGGAACTAAGTGCCACACAGGGCAAAGTGCTACATCGATGAGAGCCATCTCTTGAACCTATGGGGGCTACGGAAGGTGGGGCCATAGGACAAAGTGCTACATCGATGGAAGCGACCTCTTGAACCTATGGGGGTCACCTTTAGAATCTTGTTTGCCTGATGGTTATAATCATGTGCCCTGGCGATGAGGACGTCGCCTCTATAAGGGAGGATAGATTGTGATGCCCCTCTCAATGGTCCCATATCGAAAAATTGGGAGTTGATTGCATGATTTATAACCAGTTAAGGAAGATGAACAAGTACCAATTGGATCTCTTTTGGGCTGTGGTGGCCCAAGTTGGTATGGACCTTGTCCATCTTACTTTCTTGTAATGAAACGGTTTTGTGAGCCAGGTCATTGCAGATTTTGATTGTCCATGCAACGACAATCTTGAAACAAAATGGTGTCCTCGACATTGTGAAGATTCTCCATGCCACTGCACTGTCAGCAGTATTTAGGCTCTCAGATTTCTCTGCACTACTAAACCATAAACCAGTTAGGTCCACACAAATACAAACAGAAAGCGAGAGAGCAAATCTCCCAGTTATTAAGTAGGACTATTGATTCACAGGTACAGATGTGACAAGACTCTAAAAGAAAACCAAGGACAGTAACTCCAAAAGAGAGAATTCCAAAGCCTATCATAAGCTTTCTCAAGCCAAGCTTATATGCCACTCCTATTTTATTCCTTTAGCAAATGAGTAAAACATAGTAGGCACAACAAAAACTATCCAAGATCTGCTTTCCTTTGATAAAATGACTTATGAGAATCATCTACCCGGGGAGAAAAGGAAGAAGATAATCGCTCTGAACTTTGAAGATGATTTTGAAAGTGTCATTCGGCGGATTAATGGACCTAAAATCATTTTCACACTTTGGTAACAGAACAGGGTGCACAAAGATTGAGAGCTATTTTAGAAAATATTCTTACTGAAGCTATGTGTGACATTTGTTCGTTGACTCATATCAACGGTTCCTTCTCTATTCTCTATTGTTTCCAAAATTCTAACTTGTTTAGCAGTATTACATCTATTGCCTGCAAGATAGTCCACAGTGTGCCTTCCAATTGACATAAAATCTCTAACAAGGTCATATGAATAAGAATTGGATACGCAGGAGATTCTGAAATTATTTTTCAAGCTTTGATCATAACTTCAAATTGAGCTTGGGTATGATGGATTTTAGAACATGTTTGAATCCAAAATGAAGGCAGATGGCTGAAAATTTGGTGCAAATGAGTTACCCTATGACATGTTGCAATTTAGCCTATGCATGTGATTCCAAGTGGACATTTATATTTTCCCTTCCCATAAGGCATCACATACTATTGAGCAAGTATGACTTAAAAGTATGAAAGTGTCTGAATCAATAATTCATCCTGATTTGGCCCACCTTTGGCCTGAACTTCAAAACTGGACTGAGGTTGAACTGGATGCACTTTCAAGACCTTAACTGGACTTGAAAGAGCTAACCCAGATTGGATCAGATCCTACCTTGGGGTGTAATGAGATCAGGTGGACCCAAGCAGGCCTTGATATCCAAGTCATTTGATATATCCTATTCCAAATAGGAATTTGGATTCCCAAGCAGGTGGCTTCAGTTGGTCTACAATTTTTTTCCCTGCCTGACCTGACAAGGAGGGTTGCTCTGGACAACATGTGTTGTGCTACTGGAGAAGAACAGAATGGGCCTGTGTCCAGGTCAACTTTCTGCATTAGTTGTATGGCAGCCTGTGCCCTCCTAAGTACATTTGAATGTCTTTTTACATGCCAGTACTGATTTCCTGCACCCTCTCACCAACTCAGAATTAGTAAGAAGTTCAAAAAAAAAAAAAAAAAATCTAAAAATATGTAAACATTTGGGTGCTATTGTCTTCTCTGCTAATATGGGGTTTCCTTTTACATAATTGACATGAATCAATAATTTTTTGGTGTTGTTACAAATTCCCTGATGGTATCCTGTTCTATTGATGCACTTGTTTTCAGATTCGAGACATGAAGACAGGAATTGGGTGGGTGGATGTGGTTGTGGTGCATGAGGAGGCCTTTGGCTCCCTTGAGGATGCAGTGCTAAATTTCTTTTGAGGAGGCAGGTTCACTACCCTTCACATAGTACAGTGAAGGATTCAGTGGTAGGATGTTGGACCCAGGCCACTTACTGGTGTTCATGTTTAAGTTCAAACAAGAGAAGTAACCAAATAGGCATCTTCTTTTCATATCTGAAGAACTGAAAGCTAGTGTTCCCTGACTTCCTAAGCCACATTCTGCATCAAAGTGCTTGTAAATGTCTCATTGGTTCTGGTCATGACCCTTGGATGCATTACTGAAAGGAGTGCGTTAACTTCCCACCAACAGGCATGAACCAACTTCCAAAATGCCAGTAATCTTGGAAAAACTTTTCAATATCATCTACCTCCAACCATAGAGGTTTCTTTACTTGCTGAAACATATTCCTCCAAGCTTTTTTTTTTTTTTTAAAGAGAAAGAGAGTGTTCTAGCATTTTGCTTTATAATGGGAGTTCTGATTGCATCCAGAGCCATCAACTTGTAACTTTTTGACCTGATTCATTAACTCGTAATATCTTGGTTTCCTTTGTTTTGATGTAATTATCATCCTTGCAAATAAACCTGATTCATTAACTCGTAATATCTCCATTTCTTTGTTTTGATGTAATTATAATCCTTGCAAATAAACATTCCTTTTCAACAAATCCTTATAAACAAACATGGCTTTTCAGCACGCAATGCCATGCTAATTTAGTGTATTTATGAACAAAAGTTCCTTCTCAACAAATCCTTGGAAACAATATTTGCTTTTGAACAAGTGTTATCATGTTAATAAACAAACAGTCCTTTTAAACAAACATGGCATTTAACAAGCAACGTCATTCTAATTTAATGTATGTCCTCTATCGAAGACTGTTTATTGCAACCACTTCCCCTTCTCTTTTGATAAATAATATCTTGGCTTTTTCCAGGAGTTTAACCAACGGACCTCCTTAAATATATCTTTAGGCCACACTGTTAGCTCATTAGTTTGAAAATGCTTGGCATGCTTGGCCTCCTAGGATTCAATCCGAGCTGACATCAGCTTAGCTGTTTAGATGTCCTCTCTCTGACACCAATTTGCTGCCTCTTGTAATGCCTTGCCTGCCTCATAACTGAAGTTGACTGAATACTTATTACAACTTGCAGATCATATATTCCTTTAGCTTGTATTTAGATTGTACTAATGCATTTCCATCCAAGAAATTTCACATCTACTCTTATACACACCAATACTCATCGAAGACCATTGAACTTTCCATCTACCATGAGGTAGACTCTTGGTAATTAGTATTAAGTATTATTCTCCATGTAAAATCTGGAAATCCTTTATTGGTAAGTGATATTTAACCATGTGTGCAGATTGATTCTTCATTCAAATGAAAAAAAAAAAAAAAAAAAAAAAGAAGAAAACAGTCTTGCATTGGATTCCACGCTTCTTAATACTGAGATAAGTATATCTCACGTGAACACAGCAGAAGCAAAACAATTATCAGTTCTACACTGTTTTCAAAGTCCACAGGTATAGAAGTAGCATTATCTGACTTCATTTTCCTCATAAATCTAGTAAATGATGATATTTGCATTCCCATATATAGTTCAAGCATCAATTATAGCAATAAAATTGGATTGACGCATGGATTGCCACAACGAGCCTGTTACATGTGTTGTGCAATAGCAGTGGGAGATCTTGTTGCTGGAGAAATATCCTGAGCTTTCATCTTTTTTTGTTAGCAATCAAAGCGGTGCAGTCGTAAGTTGTTTGGCTTTTGACCCTCTAGTACGGGTTCAAGCCTGTTTTTTTTTTTTTTTTTTTTGCTTGTCCTGGCTGGATCGCTGGATCCCCACGCATGCGGCTTGCACCCCATCTCCTCTCGCCCCCTTGGACCACA
Source organism: Calamus simplicifolius (assembly GCA_900491605.1). Lineage (NCBI taxonomy): Eukaryota > Viridiplantae > Streptophyta > Magnoliopsida > Arecales > Arecaceae > Calamus > Calamus simplicifolius. The sequence goes on along the minus strand of UESW01002663.1, from coordinate 6,695 downwards.
AAGCCCCGCGACACGCTAGAGGAGGATCCCACGAAGAAAATATCACATGGAAACGGATAACGCGAGCTGTGAGGATGAGCAGTCGGAGACGAGGAGGAGGAGGAGAGAGGAAGATTTTCTTGAAAAAAAAAAAGAATCTGTTTCTTTTTTTTCTACAAATCCTAGAGACTAGGATTTAAATACTTGTCCAAATGGGCTTGGCTCAAACTCAATAAAAACTCCTATGAACTAATCCAATGAGATTAAAATAACCCTTCAGGTCGTGTGTACCCGTGACTTGATTTAATCTCAACCCTTGGATCCACCCTCAGCCCAATACAAATTAGCCTAACTTGGGCCTTGATAGCATCACATCAGGGCCAATAATCTCCAACTTGGTGGCATCAGCACGTCCGTCATGTCCATCAGTTGCAGTGAAAGAACATTGATCAATGCATCTGCTGGATTCTCCTTGGTATGTACCTTTACTAGCTCCATCCCACCTTAATCAATGCCTTCTTTCTGAGAGTATCTTTTGGCCACTAGTTTTGCTTTGTTCCTGATATCCTCTTACTCTGAAGACTTTTTTTGCACTAATAAACCCATTTGCAACCAATGAATTTCTTCCCTCGTGACAACTGGACTAACTGCCATGTGCCATTCTTGTGGAGAGATTGCATCTCCTTTACCATAACCTGGACCCACTTATCTCTATCCTGGTTATCCATAGCTTCCTCAGAGGTGTAAGGGTCTCAATTTGCTATCACCAAGGCATATGACACTGAATCCTCGAAGCTGTATCGAACTGGTGGTCGCATGTTTCTTCTGAGCCTATGCAGTGCAATCCTAGTATCATTCCTCTACCCAGCTGCATCCTGCTGAACTCCCTGGCTTCTATCCCCTCTGTCAATCTTCTTCACCTGAATCTCAAATTTTTCTAGTCCACTAGCAAATGGCATGACTGTGTAGGAGGTTATTTGACTAGTGTTGCCTTATTGCACCTCTTGTGGCTTCTGCTGTATTTATGTGCCATCTCTCCTCTAGAGGATCGGGCTTTCATTAAAGGTCACATCTCTGTTGTTGACAACCTTCTTCTTCAAGAGGTTCCATAACTGATACCCCTTGATTCCATGTGGATTGCCCAGAAACACCATCTTCTTTGACCTAGCATCCAGCTTGCTCCGCTCTCCAGCACCTGCATACAAACAACATCAGATGGTTCAGGCTTGTCTTTCCTTCAGACCACATCTCCTCTAGAATGCCTCCATCCAACCTGGTGTATAGTGATCGATTAACCAAGTAGCTCATTTCATCTACTACATCAACCCAGAACATCTTTGGAAGTCATGTCTGCAGCCTCAAGCATCTTGCTTTTTCCAACAGTGTTCTGTTCATCCTCTCAGCCATCCATTTGAGGAGTTTCCATCATTGAGAAGTGCCTTTTGATGGTCCACTTCTCATAAAAACTTTGAAACTCCCTTCTGGTGTATTTTTCACCATTATCTGACCTCAGATACTTCACACTTCTTTTCTGCTCCTTTTCCATCTCTGTCTTCCAGATTTTGAACTTAGTAAAGACCTCTGATTTTTTTTTTATGAAGTAAACCCATAGTTTCCCTGAGAAATCATTTATCAGTGTCAAAAAATATCTAGCCTTATTCCTTGAGGAAATTGGGGCTGATCCTCAGACATCTATGTGTACTAGCTTTAGAGGTTCTGCACTCCTAGCTATGCTGACTGAGAACTGCACTCTATTTTGCTTCCTTATCTGACATAGCTCACAGATCTTCATAACTCCACCATTCAGGTCTGGAGCAGCCCTCTCTTGCTCAGTTCTTTCATTCCTTGTCTCCTATGTGGCCTAGGCGGTAATGCTACATCCTGGACACATCCTGAAGATCCTATTCCACAGTTATTGCCTCAGATTTTTCAATCACCATAGAACCCTTCAGATTACCACCATAGCTTCATTGAAGATATTCAAAACTCCACTCCTGGCATGATTGCTGAAGTTGTATCTAGTCTGCTTCAAGTACCCTAGTGACACCTGATTCTTCTTAAGCTTTGAGACATGCTTCATATTGATAAGAGTACACACCATGCCATCAAACATCCTTACCCTCACTGTGCCAATCCCTGCCACCTTGAAATGTTCATCTTCAAAGTCATACTCCCCTCATCAACCTCTGTATAAGTGCTGATCTACGATCGATTGAAAATGTAATATGAGAACAAGTTGAATTCAGGGTCTATATCTCTATGTTGTGCCTGTGACCATCTGATACCACCAAGAGATCATCCTCTACCTTCTGGTCTGCAACTATACTCACTAATTCATATCCTTCCTTTTCTTCCTTCGAATTTTTTTACTTAGGATAGTCCCTCTTGAAATATCCTACCTTACCATACTTGTAGCACTTAGCCCCTCTCTTGCCTTTCTTGGACTTTGACCGTCCCCTAGGCTTGCTTTTGTCCTTGCCTCTGCCCACTGATAGACCCTTTTGGAGAACAACTTCCTTGATCATCTTCTCCCTCTACTCATTCTTCCTCATCTTCTCTACTCATTCATTCGAAGCACTGAGACAATATCTTCATAGAATAGTATCTTCTTCCCATAAACATAATAGTAGAAGTGTCTTATCCTTCTCCATCTTAATATGCTCATTTTGTCGAACACCTGAATGTGGGCAAGTACATCTTTACTTTCTATCATTCGAAGACTATAGAGCGCTTCTTCAACATCAACTTGTTGTACATATTCTTTTCCAACATCAACTTGTTGTCCATGTAAAACATCAACTTGTTGTACATATTCTTTCCCATGTAAAGGATACGCAACATATTCTTTCCCATGTAAAGGATACGCAACTTCATTCAAAGTCCATTCGGAATCTGCTAGACATTCTCTAATTGTTGAATATGCTCTCTTCTCCATTTACATATCTAAACCTTGCTACACAAGAAGGTTCTCTACTCCGACTTTCATATAGTAGTGAAAGATCTATTTTTATGCTACTACTTATGATTAGATTTTAATAAAAAGTATAAAAATTATAAAAATTAAAAAATATCTTGATGAAACTTTATTAAAATTGTTTAGCCTTTAAAGATTTTTAAATTTTAACTGTTGTGCAATAGTAGTGAAAGATCTCATCGCTGAAGAAATATTTTGTGCTTTTTAGATTAGCATAGTAGTAAGGTGTTTGGCTTTTGACCCTCTTTTGGTTATGGATTCAAGCGACCACCGCTTTTTTTTATTTTATTTTCCTTTTCTTTTCCTCACGGGGAGCCTGGAACGTTCACTCCCTTCATGCACCGTTCCTATGACGAACACCATGCTCCAACACGTGGAAATGAATCATGCGAGTTGTGAGGACGGGCTAAAGATGAAGAGGAGAGAGAAAGATTTTCTTCAAAGAAAAAAAATTATTTATTTTTTTTATAAATCTTAAAAATTAGAATTTAAATATTTGCACAAATAAGTTTAGCCTAGAGTCAACAAAAACTTTCGAAATTAAAATAATCTTCAAGCTAGCGTAACTTAATTTAATATTAATTCTTGATTCACGTCTAGCCCAATTAAAGTTAATCCAATCTGAATCTTGACAGCACCACAAGCATTCTTAACCAAATATTTGATATTTTAAAAATAATATTCTTGAACCAAAACAATTAAACAAGATAAAACATAGAAGCACCAAACAAGAAGTGAAATCTTTTCTATGCTTATTGCAAAGACCAACTTAGTAGAAGCATGAAAACCCAATAGCAAGAAACCTAAAATTCCTGTATGCACATCACTGCACATGGATATCTTATTTCCCCTTCTTGATGAGTTCCTGGGCCATGGATCTGTCTGGGAGGGCTGGAATCGCTCCTTTCTTAGTGGTGCAGATCGCTCCACAAGCATTGGAAAATATAAGCGCCTCCTTCAGCTTTTCTTCATTCTACAAGCAAAAAGCAATGATAATTAGAGTTAACAATGACAGTGATGCTAACAAATTACATGATAAACAGTAAAGAATGATGATTCCAGAGGGAGAAGAGAGTACATGGAAGAGGGAGTTGTCGCTCGCAATGGAAACCAAAAGGGAACCAACAAAAGCATCACCAGCACCAGTTGTGTCCACAGTATTCACTGAAAACCCAGGCACCCTTCCTTTGAAATTCTATACATTTTCAAATAAGCAAAAGCAAACAAATGGAGAAAAAAAAATTTAGATTCTCGTAAAATGAAGATATAAATAACTGAAAGATATGCTACCTTCAATTCTGGGCATGCAGAACATTTTTCTTTAAAAAAAACAAATATTATAACAAGTACCTTGGTGAAGTATCTGCATCCCTTCTCGCCATCTGTGACAATAAGCAGCTTCAATCCATCATACCACAGTTTCATAATAACATCCTCACTCTGTGGATCTCCTTGCGTCAGGAAAGCTACCTCATCATCACTAACCTGCCAAATCATATTCATCAAGGTTATACAAAGAAATAAAACTGGAAACTACCTAACTTTATCATCTGGACTTTTTTCCTTTCAAGTAAAATGAACTCTTGGAAGATTGCATTTGGTAACATAGACACCGCTTCAAACCAACTTGCAATCCATGTATCATGGGATGCCACCTAGTCTTGGCTAGGAGTTTCGGCTCTAAGTATAGAAGAGGTGGACATAATAAGCTCACAAACTTTGATAAATTCCAGATCAGAGCATGTGAGGCTTGACGACAGTAGTATCAGCAATTAGCTTTCTGCTTAATTAGTTTTAATTATTTCGTATGCAAAGAGGAGTATGTTTACTACCTTGATGAAGTCAGCCTCCTTCCAGATGCTCATAATGCCATCGCGAGCTGCTTCCTGAGATGGCCATAAGGGAAGCCTCACATTGGGGTCATAGGACAAGAGGACACCGGCCTCCCTGGCAGCACGCAGGGCAGCAAGGTGAGCGGATCGGCAGGGCTCAGATATGAGACTAATGGAGCCATAATGGAAGATGTTGGCACGCCGGATCAGGGAAAGGTCAAGCTCCAGCTCAGTGAGGAGCATGTCTGCACTTGGGTTGCGGTAGAACATGAACTCCCGCTCACCATTACTCTTCAAAGTCACAAAAGCGAGTGCAGTGCGGGCATGGGGGTCAAAGAGACAACCTTCAGTGTCCACCCCATTCTTCTTCAGTATGTCAACTAGCATGTATCCAAACTCGTCCTCGCCAAACTACAGTGAAGCAAGAAAAAGTGTTAAACAAAACAAAATCCGCGTAGCTTTGGTGGAAAGAAAATGAGAGCAGATAAAAATCTCTTTTCTAGAAAAGCATTTATATATTCAATTATAAAACACGCTTATCATTTTCCCAAACGCAGAACGTTTTGCTTCAGAGCAGTCAAGGATGTTAGAAGCATCCATGAGAAAGAACAGTGACTGCAAAGTGCTCCAATAAATAACTTCCCCCATTTCTCTACCTAGCAACTCTTAGCTACCTATGGAATATATGTAACGGATATGGATCCTTTGAGATATCTACCAAACAAGTGAGAATTTAGTGAAGAACATGACGTACGAGAGGAACTGGAGGAACCGCAGAAGATAAAACAGGTTTGCTGTTATATATGGTGAATAATAACATCACTGTCCATTATATTTTTTTACATTTTTACTGCTTTTTACTGCATGATTTTAATAATTTTCATGTATTCTTTTACTCCCGATCGAAAGGTCCAGTCCATGCCTTGTTCAAGAAAATTATAGCCATCATAACGCCAGATAATAGCTCTCATGCGCATCATCTATTACAGTCTTAGAGCCTTGATATCTAAGCAGGCGATTAAAAATATAGTAGATAAAAAATTCATTAGAGAGAGATCAGAGACTAAAAGGTTACAACTCCCACTAATGCACCCACCAAAGAGTTGTTTACTTTTGTTTTTTATTTTTTTGGTATTTTTACGAGCCTGACGCGAAATACGTAGATAAATCATAAATCTCAACGTGATTCACGCATGCGCGTGGTACGTGAGATCACCGGCCCACGCGCCTGCTGGCCGGCAGGTCATCTCCAACTGGCCGCCAACTCGGGCCCCACCACGCACCGCCTAACATCATCGCCGGTGAACGTACCGCGAGCATATTTTACCAGGCAAAAGTAAGCTAATATTTTTACGAAGGTTGCGTTTGGATAACAAAAAAGTTATTTTAAGAATAGGAATATATTTTTTTTAGAAATAATTTATTTTTTTTGTTATTTTAGATTTTATTTGGATAAAAATTTAGTATTCTATGTTATTTCAGTGCAATTAATGCAGTATTATTTCAAATGATGTTGGGATGACATGAAAATAAGCATGTATTCTAGTAGGAACATATGAAATTTTTTTTTTAAATTTCAAAGATGATATTCCATCTAATAAAATGGTTTATCAAATTTTTTTTAAATGACTTGAATAAATTATTATTTATTAATAAATAAGATAATAAATTAATATATATAATAAAATAATATAAAAAATACTTAATAAATTATTTTATATTAATAAAGAAAAAAAGTAACATACTTAATTTATATTTTTTATTAATAAATTTATTTAATTTTAAATTATATTATAAATAAATTTATTTAATTTATTTAAATGATATTATAAATAAATTTATTTAATTTAATTTCTCTAAAATAATGGAAATAGGACTATTTCATAAGGTATCATGAAATAAGAACTCAA
>UESW01002662.1:169678-181176 GCA_900491605.1 Calamus simplicifolius | reverse complement strand
GAAAGAAATATGGTCTAGTGATTGTAGATGATTATTCTAGATATACTTGGGTAATTTTTAGCTCACAAAGATGAGACTTTCTCGATATTCCTGAAATTCTTCAAGAAAGTCACAAATGAGAAAAACACTACTATAGTATCTCTAAGAAGTGATCATGGAACAGAATTTGAAAATCACTTATTTGAAAATTTCTGCACTGAAAATGGAATTAATCATAATTTTTCAGCCCCTAGGACTCCACAGCAAAATGGTGTAGTTGAAAGAAAAATAGGACTCTAGAAGACATGGCCCGTACCATGCTATGCGAAAGTAACCTACCAAAGTATTTTTGGGCGGAAGCTATTAACACAGCATGCTACATCTTAAATCGAGCCTAATAAGACCAATCTTAAAGAAAACACCTTATGAATTATGGAATGAAAGAAAACCAAATATAAAATACTTTCATGCATTTGGATGTAAATGTTTCATTCATAATAATGGTAAAAACAACTTAGGAAAATTTGATGCTAAATCTGATGAAGGAATTTTTCTAGGTTATTCAACAACTAGTAAAGCTTATAGAATCTTTAACAAGAAAACCTTAATTGTTGAAGAATCCATACATGTAGTGTTTGATGAATCTTTAGCAACTGGATCTGAAAAGATTGATGATGAGGAAGATACAAACATAATTGAAAAAGATCTTGAAAAACTTAATATTGAAGTATCTTCAGATCATGAGCAAGAAGCTAAAGATGATGATTCACATAAGGACGATGATGTCAATATTGATCATAATGATATAGATCTTCCAAGAGACTGGAGATATGCCCATAGTCATCCCAAGGAATTGATTATAGGTGATCCATCTCAAGGTATAAGAACTAGATCATATATGAGAAATATTAGTAATCATCTTGCATTTGTATCACAAATTGAACCTAAAACTATAGAAGATGCTGAAAAAGATAATAATTGGATGTTAGCAATGCAAGAAGAATTAAATCAATTTACAAGAAATAATGTATGGACTTTAGTTGAAAGACCTAAAAATCATTCAGTAATAGGATCAAAATGGGTTTTTAGAAATAAACTAGATGAAAATGGCATAGTAATTAGAAACAAAGCTAGATTAGTTGCAAAAGGATATAATCAAGAAGAAGGCATTGATTTTGATGAAACTTTGCACCTGTAGCTAGATTAGAAGCATTAGGCTATTACTAGCATTTGCATGTCACATGAACATTAATTTATTTCAAATGGATGTTAAAAGCGCATTTTTAAATGGATTTATAAATGAAGAAGTTTATGTAGAACAACCACCAGGTTTTATAGATCACGAATTTCAAATCACGTTTTTAAATTGCACAAAGCTTTATATGGTTTGAAACAAGCACCTAGAGCTTGGTATGATAGGTTAAGTAAATTCTTAATTGAAAATGATTTCACAAGAGGAAATGTTGATAAAACATTATTTTTGAAAAGAAAAAGTAAAGATTTACTTGTAGTACAAATATATGTTGATGACATTGTTTTTGGTGCTACTAACGATTCTCTATGTCAAGAATTTGCAAGTTAATGCAGGGAGAATTCGAGATGAGCATGATGGGAGAACTCAACTTCTTCCTTGGACTCCAAATCAAACAAAGCAAAGAGGGTATCTTTATCAACCAAACAAAGTACACAAGAGAGATTCTAAAGAAATTTGGTATGGAATCAATTAAACCCCTCGGAACACCAATGAGTCCTTCATGCAAGCTGGACAAAGATGAAGAAGGTAAAAAGGTTGATCAAAAGTATTATCGAGGTATTATCGGATCCCTTCTTTATTTGACAGCAAGTAGACCAGATATTATGTTTTCTGTATGTTTATGTGCTAGATTTCAATCAGAACCTAAAGAATCACACTTAATAGCTGTTAAAAGAATACTAAGATACTTAAGTGGAACAAAAAATGTAGGTTTATGGTATTCTAGAGACTCCACATTAAATCTAATTGCATACTCAGATTCTGATTATGCCGGATGCAAGTTAGATAGAAAAAGCACAAGTGGTGCATGCCAATTTTTAGGAAGTAACTTAATCTCATGGTTTAGCAAAAAGCAAAATTCGGTTGCATTATCTACTGCGGAAGCAGAATATGTTGCAGCAGGAAGTTGCTGTGCTCAAATCCTATGGATTAAGAGACAACTTGAAGACTATGGTATCACACTTGATAAGACACCCATAAGATGTGATAATACAAGTGCAATAAATCTTACTAAAAATCCAATTCAACATTCAAGAACAAAGCATATTGAAATAAGATATCACTTTATAAGAGAACATGTAGCCAATAATGAAATTTGTCTTGATTATGTGAATACTGAAGAACAACTTGCAGATATATTAACAAAACCCTTAAGTGAAGAAAGATTTTGTTATCTTAGAGGAGAATTAGGAGTTTGTGATCCTTTGGAATAGTTTTCTGAAACTCTTAAGGACATCAATCTAGATTTCATCATTTTCTTGAAAAATCTTGATATTTCAATAAGGAAATCTATCTAGATCTTGATTCAATGTTTCCCCAATTGCTAAATAACTTTAATCTATAATTTGATGATTAAATTGAATAGTTTCAAATGCTTGAAACTCAATTTTTTATCTCTGAAACTGTTAGAGTCGACTCTGACAGTTTGCGGAGTCGACACCTGAGTTTTTGATTTTCTGTCTAAGTGATTAGAGCCGACTCTGGCTTTTGTGGAGCCGACTCTAATACGAGCGCTGACAGACTTTCTGGCTCGGAGCCGACACCCAGTTTTCGGGAGTCGACTCTAAGTCGAGTTAGGTCAAAAATAAAAAGGCGGAGTCGACCCCCAATCATTCCAATCGTCTCCTAAACCGTTCCTAAGAACTCCAAAACTTTTCCAACTTCCCCAAATCCACTCAAAACCCCTGATTAACCTTCCAATCCTCTCAATGGCTCCAAAGAGGCGCGGATTCGTCGCTGGAGCATCCGTTCCAACGAGAAGACGCACGGTTCGAAGGCAACCATCGCCTTCTTCCTCTTCGGCCACTCAAGAGGATTCTCCACCTTCACCCTCATCTCCTAAGGTTGATCAATTAGCTGGTAAGACCATTACCACTGGGAGAAAGTTAATTTTGATTTATTTGAATCGGAGGTTTCTCTATTGGAAGAAATTTAAGGGATATGGGATGGGAGAAAGTGTGCTCACTAGATTTACCCACTATCCAGCATTGGTAAGGGAGTTTTATAATGGATTAAGCAGAGGAGAAGGAGGATTGATAAGCACAGTGAGAGGAACTAGGGTTACGGTAACAACTGAGATTCTTGGAACCCTATTAGAAATGCCCACTGTTGGTTTAATGGAATGTCAACTTAATGACAGAAGTGGTGCACTATCAAGGATGCTAGGAAGAGATGTGACTGAGTTCGAAGAGATCTTTGCAAATCAGTTAAACCTAGAACTCAGATTATTGCATAATATATGTGGTAGAATCTTATTTCCAAAAATAGGGAGATTCGAGTATGTCTCGGAGCGAGACGTTCTGATGATGGACTGCATTATAACTGGAAGGCCAGTCAATTTAGCTGGCATGATGATAGGTTACATGGCAGAGGCAGCTACTAAGAAAAGATCAACACTGCCATACGGTATGATTCTGACACTAGTTTTTAGAAGCCAGGGTGTGCTCATAATGGAAAATGAACCTTTAAGAAAACTGAGACACACTGATTATTACAGCACTTCTACTATTCATAGAATGGGATTTAAGAAAGTTAATGGTGTTTGGATGAGGAGAGAGGAAAGAACAGATAGGGATGGTGCAGAGGGAACCAGACTAGAAGAAATCCCGGGACCATCTACTGCGGGACCATCAGTCCCTGATTCATCTTTTGCGGGACCTTCGTCTGCTGGACCTTCGGAGGCCGGACCGAGTTCTATTCCATCACCTCCACATCAGCCTATAACAAATTCTGGAAGATTTTCTAATGAACAACTTGATCAGTTAAGAAGCTTACTTGCTGAGTATGACAGTCACAGGTCAAATGAAATTAATCAATTGAAGGATGACTTTAATCAGTTAAAAGAAGAATTAAATTCGAGACTGGACATGCTATCCTTTACCTTAGGCAGTTCTGTAGAATCCTTTGGAGCTGAGCTTCACAAGATCTTCGAAAGGATGGAAGGCATTGCCGATGGATCAGGATCGTATGTTCATGCAACGGGTCAATTGAAGAAGGATATTGACCTTGCAGTCTCTCAAATCGAAGCTGCCTTGAAAATTTTAAGAAAGCACAAAAAGATGATGTAATGGAGATAATAGGTCATCTAAAGAAAATTGTATTCAAGCACATTTGATCTTGTTTTAGTTTGATAGCTTGTACTTAGGAAGTTTTTGATTATCCAATGTATTTCATTTTGAAATGTAAATGAATCAACTGATGTAATGGTTCTTGCATATGAAATACAATTTCACTTTTTCAAATTTTGATTGATTGGATTCCTATGCTTTATTGAGATTATAAATTTTTCTTTACTCTCCTTATTGCTAATAACAAAAAAGGGGGAGAGATAGTTGTGTATATGCAAAGAAAAGATTGAATAGATTATATATGCATAAAGAAAGAAAGAAAGGGGGAGAATTAATTTTATGCAAAATGAATTGAAATGATTATCAGTTACAATTTGATGTTATATATAAGAGGAGCTACTCAATGCAGGGGGAGCTTAACAAAAAGCTCATTTACAATCTTATGCACATTAAGTTTAACAATTCAATATTGATGGATTATATTGAACTCATGTACAATTTTAAAGTTTACATTGAACATTGGCATCAAAACCTTAATTTCAATGGTTTAAAGTTAAAATGACTATAATCCTTAGTTTGATTGAATTTTTGAATGCATATACTCAAAGTTTTTGTTATCATCAAAAAGGGGGAGATTGTTGACCCAATTGATGATTTTGATGATTAACAAAACTATTTGAGTATAATGAAGGCTCATTTAGTGTTTCAGCCTATAAGTTATCAAAATGTTACAATGTGTTCTGGATCGAATCTAATGTCTAGGTAAGAATTGCAGACATTTCGACTTGACCCAATTAGATGACTTTTGATCGACTTAACTTTGAGTATAGAACTTTTTGAAGGCTCTGATGATTTTGATTTAGTGTTTCAGCCTATAAGACTATTGAAAGATCAAAATCAAGTTACAATGTGTTCTGGATCGAATCTAATGTCTAGGTAAGAATTGCAGACATTAGAGTCGACTCCGAGAATCACAGAGCCGACTCCGGAACTGATTGCAACCGATTAGCCGACTCCGAGAAAGAGTCGACGGGCAGAAAGTCGATTTTTCTGGCTCCAACCTAGAGTCGACTCCGGGTAAGTTAGAGTCGACTAGTTTCTTGTCGACCCCAGAAAAGCCAGAGACGACTAAAAATCATTTAAAACGCCTCGAGCTAGAGCCGACTCCAGAAAAGTTAGAGTCGACTCCAACCCACCTGGAACGAAAAACGAAGTTGCCAGATCAGCTCTAACGGTAACTTTTCTATTTTTACTCATTTCTAACGGATATATTTTGATAGAAGGTACACTCCAACGGATAGTTTTATTCCAAAAGAGGTGTAAAAGAAATCTATAAAAAGGGGAGTCTATTGTTCAAAAAAAAAGAGAGAAAAAATCTGAAAAACAAAGAGAAAATCTGAGATAGACAAATCCCATTTCAAAAATCGTGAGCTTGAATCTTGAAAGGAAAACCTTCTAGCTCAAATCCACTCCACTCCAAAAGCTCAAGAGGAATCCAAAGCGTTCAAAATCAAAGTCTTGGAGGATTTCCCAACTTGGAGAAAGGAGATTCGTTTCTTGCTTTTCAACCCTTCTCAACTGCTTCAACCACGAAGAATCGGAGCTGAGGCTTGATTCAATCCAGCAAGGAGAAGAAGAAAAGAAGAAAAGATCAAAAGCCAACCTATCTACAAATCAGGCTTTTCTAAACCTTATTATTCTTAATTTGTATATTTGCTCATTGAGGAGCTTTGTATTCACACACAATACTTATCTTATTTTTGCCTAGTTCAATCTGGGGGATTGAACTAGAGGAGGTAGTTTTACCTCGGGTTAAGCTTGTTTAAGCTTGGGTTAGTTGTGAGCCCGTGAAAAACAACGTGTAGGGTTTTGTGCTGGTAAGCCCGAGTAAAACCAGCTGGGTTCGTTGTGCACCCGGTAAAACAACAAGTTTGAGTTGTGAGCTTGGAAAACAACTCGGCTGTAATCTAGAGAGATTATAGTGTGGACCCAAGTGAATCTTGGGAGTGGACGTAGGTGTTGAATACACCGAACCACTATAAAATCTTTTGTGTTTGCAGTGTCTCATTGTCTCTTTATCTATCTCTATCTTACTCACTGCACTTTATAGTTATCTTGCATTTGCCCTCATTAATCTCAAGCAAACTATTTTAAAAAGGGCTAATTTTTTAAAGAACCCAATTCACCGCCCCCTTGGGTTGCCATCTGGGCCAACAGAGATTATCAAATTGGACGAATTAAATTCATCTTGAGGGAATTTGGATTTTATTCAAGATTTATTTGGATTTTCTCCGTGCCGCTCGCGTCCTCTATTTTGGCAACGCCGCGTCTTCACCGCATCCGATATTCTATAAATAGCAGCAGAGGGAGGAGGAAAGTCCATCCAGCGTGCTGCATCCGGGAGAATTGGAGGGAGGGCGGTGTTCATCCGTGGTTCGTGGAGCTTCGTTTGAAGCAGGAGACGATCATGCTGTGAGAAGAAGACTCTGTTCCAGCCAGTCGTGAGAGGAAGTCTCTGTTCCAGCTGTGATCTGCATCCGTTTCAAGCCATGAGGGAGAGATATGTTCTGTTTCTTCTTGAAGACTCTGTTCCGTCCGTGCTCAGAAGGCGTCCGTTGACTTCCTCTGTTCTAGACGCCGTTCCGTGGCTTGGAGAGACGATGTTCAGTGGCTTTGGAGGAGTTCCGCTGCCCTGTTTCCAACATCCGTGGAGGCTACTGTTCCCAAGAGACTCTGTTTACAGAGTCTCTGTCCATCCGTGGAGGCTGATCTGTTCGTGATTCGGGAGGCGCATGCAGAGGAGGGAGGCGCATGCAGAGGAGGAAAAAGACTTCATCCCATCTTTGATTTGGCGTAGAGAGAATTTATTGCTTTCTTATTGCCTTCTTAATGTCATGACTTTTTAGTTTATATGAAATAAAGTTTCTATTCATATTTAGATTTTATTAAATTATATTTAAGTGAAAGTAATTTAGACTAATCTATTCTTAAAAGGGACGTGCCATGATCTACGGGTACGGGCCGTGCTCTTATAAGATAGACCATATCTTGATTATTTTGCACTACTAATTATCTATTTAGTTAAATTTATAAATTTATTTCAAAATAATCGCTAGAGTTCCTGTGGAATCGATCCCTTACTCTCATTATTCTAATAGTGAAATTCAGGTGTTTTAATCGTTGCGCTACGACACGCATCAGATTTTGAGCACCGTTGCCGAAGACTTAAGGTGTTATTTTGAAAAAAAAAATAAAAATAAAAATAAAAAATAAAAAAAATTAGATTAATTTTCTCTTAATCTTTGAATAGTTATTATCTCTTTATTTTATTTCCTTAATTGTTAGAATTTCTTATTTTCTTTTTAACATAAAAAAATTTATAAAAAAAAAATAAATATATAAACAAAATAATTATTTTATTTCTATGCTTAGATTGACTTAGGTGAATTTATTTTCTGCAAAACTCAAAATTCTTCCATTGACATCTTATAATTTATTAGGAAATTAGAAATCTAATCACAAAAATCTAAAAAAAAAAATAAATAATTAGATTAATTTTGTTTGATAATTCAAGAGTTGGACATCTGATTGTTGCATAGCATTTCATAATTAACTTTAAGGGCACAAACCCTAATCAAGATAAGGTGGGGATTTATCATCCTTTCTTAGCCCACAAACCACATCCTTCATTCTACATTAACCCAAACCTTTAACTCTAAATTAATTAGACATCAACCCCTAAGGACTTCGAGCTCAATAGGACAAGGCGGTCTTGAAAATTAGGAGCTGTCTAGATCTAGGGTAAACCTAGAATAGAGAGTCTAATCTTTGCTAACTTGATTGCTAAGAATTATTAAACCCTAATTAAATTATTCATTCCTCGTAGTTCTAGGAATTTTTAGGGTATTTTCTTTAGAATTTCCCTCTTTTTCTTCTATTAATAATAATAATAATAATAATTAAAAAAAACTGAATTACTGTTTGCTTTAGAGTCATTGTTAGGGTGTATGCTTGGTCGCCGATCATTGCAACCTACCTTATACCCTTAGATCCTGAGATAGAAAGAACTATTAGAGCAAACAGACTTAGAATTATGGATTCTAATAACGAAAATATCAACTACGACAGTTAAAAGAGTATTTCACTCCTTCAAGGTATACCTACTCTCCCTGCATTCAAGTGCCTCCAGTAGAGGCTGCCCAATACGAATTAAGTCAAGTATAATCCTAATGTTACCATCTTTCTATGGACTTACAAATGAGGATCCCTACAAACACTTAGATGAATTCTTAGAAATTTGCTCAACTGTCAAGATTCAAAATTTCTCCGATGATGCACTTAGGCTTAAGTTATTCCCTTTTTCCTAAAAGATAAAGCCAAGTATTGGTTAAATTCATTGGACACTATTATAATCTCAACTTGGGATCATCTTCAGAGAGAATTTTTAAGAAATATTTTCCTATAGGAAAACAAATCAAATTAGAAAAGCCATAACAGTTTTTCCCAGACAGGTAGAGAAATGTTTCATGAGACATGTGAGAGATTCAAAGAACTGATTAGAAAATATCCACATCATGCTATACCCAAATGGCAACTGGTTTAGTGCTTTTATGATGGATTATTAGAAAAGCACCGGCAAATGGTTGATGCTTCATGTGATGGGAAATTTATGTTAAAAAATGAACATGAAGCTTGGCAACTATTTGAGACATTGAGTGAGAATTCATTACATCACATGTCAATTGCTCATCGAGACCCTCCCATAGGACCTAAAAGAGGTGGAATATATGAAATAAGTCATTCTACATATATCTATACTAAGGTAGATAAATTATCCCATAAACTTGACCGATTCTACAAGTTAGAAACATCTCTTCCCCATCTACTCAATTACATGAGGTCTGCATAATTTGTTCGAGTCCAAACATTCTATAGGTGAATGCCCAACTGCATACCAATTTCCTGAACTTGTTCAAGAGCAAGCCCACCAAGCCCAAACCCGATAGCTCCTAGAACAGGAAATGATCCATTTGCAAATACTTACAATCCTGGCTGGCGAAATCATCCAAATTTTTCTTGGAAACCTCAACCTGTAGCCAATTCATCATCGATCAAACCTAATTATCAAGAAACCAATTTTAGAAGCATGCCATATTCACAATATCTAAACATCCCACAACCTCCACCGAATAATCAGCCTACTTTTGAAGACAAAGTATTACAAGCATTGAAAGGGCTAGAAATGAATACTCAAATCCTTCACTCCCACACACAATCTATTGCAAAACTAGAAACTCAGATAAGTCAATTAGCCACAGCATTCAGTAGAAGGGAGGAGGGTAAGTTACCTAGTCAGCCTATCGATAACCCGAAAGGACAATTCATGGCTGAGAGTTCCAATAGTCCTGACAAATTCCCAGAACATGCTAAATCAGTCATGACTCTAAGAAGTGGAAAAACATTGAACCCACCTGAACCAACCCAGAAATTAGAAGTGGCTAAACCAGAAAGAGAGAAATGAAAAAGAAAAGGAATTCAATGATCAAGCAATCATACATAAAGCCCCATTCCCTAGTACTTTAGAATCTCCTTTGTCTTCAGATAAGAAGAATATAAAAATGAATGAGATGCTTGAGTTATTTAAGCAAGTCCAAATAAACTTACCTCTTCTCGATGCTATCAAGCAAGTTCCAGCTTATGCCAAATTTTTGAAGGATCTATGCACACAAAAATGAAAAGCCAAGACACAATACCAAAAAGATCCATTTGACTGAGCAAGTCAGCTCAGTTGTTCAGCAAATAACCCCATCCAAACTAAAAGATCCTGGTACCCTGATTATATCGTGTGTCATAGGAAACTTCACAATCAAGAAAGCATTATTAGATTTGGGTGCGAGTGTAAACCTTCTCCCAGTTCAGTGTATGAGTTATTTGGATTTGGAGAATTAAACCCACTACAGTAACACTACAATTGGCAGATAGATCAGTCAAAGAACCTCGTGGAATATTGAAGATGTATTAGTAAAGGTGGATGAATTCTATTTTCCTGTCGACTTCCTTGTGTTAGATATGGAATCTAGCGGTAATCCTAACCAAATTCTATCATTCTTGGAAGACCTTTTCTAGCTACCGCTAATGCATGCATAAATTGTAGAACAGGTGTGATGGATGTATCTTTTGGAAACAAGAAGATGAGATTAAATATTTTTAATGCTTCCCAAGGACCACCTGTATATGATTTAAATGAAGTAAACATGATAGAGAAAGTAGTGGATAAGAAATTTCAAAGTTTGATTGATTCTGATCCTTTACAAACATGTCTTACATATTTTGGAATAGATGACTTTGATATTGATGAGTATACCAAAGAGATAAACATGTTATTAAAACCCCCTAAGTTCGACACCATCCCTCCTTGGACTATAAAATATGAACCATTTCCAACTAAACCAAGTCCTTTAATACCATCTTTGGAAGAACCACCCCAACTAGAGTTGAAACCTCTTCCAGATGACTTAAAATATTCATTCCTTGGACCCAATGATACCCTTCCAGTAATCATTGCATCTACCCTAACCTCTGAGCAGGAAGATAAATTGGTAGATGTACTTAAAGAACATAAAGAGGCAATTGGATGGACAATAGCTGATATTAAGGGAATTGACCCTTCCATTTGCATGCACCACATTCATAGTGAAATTGAAGCCAAACCACATAGAGACATGCAACGAAGGCTAAATCCGAACATGAGGGATGTTGTTAAGAAAGAAGTAGTAAAATGGCTTGATGTTGGTATCATTTATCCAATTTCAGATAGCCAATGGGTCAGTCCAATCCAAGTAGTACCTAAAAAATTGGGTATTACCGTGATTAAAAATGAAAAGGGCGAATCAATTCCTACTCGCACATCAACTAGTTGGAGAGTGTGTATAGATTATCGAAAGTTGAATGCCGTGACTAGGAAAGACCACTTTCCTTTGTCTTTTATTGATCAAATTCTAGAACGGCTAGCGGGACAAAGTTTCTTTTGTTTCTTAGATAGATATTCAGGATACAATCAAGTTCAGTATTTCCTACAGATCAAGAAAAGACCACCTTCACCTATCCCTTTGGAACATTTGCCTTTCGACGCATGCCATTTGGTCTTTGTAATGCACCAGCCATGTTTCAACGATGTATGTTGGCCATATTTTCTGATA
>UESW01002662.1:149403-161987 GCA_900491605.1 Calamus simplicifolius | reverse complement strand
GTGATACAAAAGCAAGATGATTACTAATGTTTCTCATGTATGATCTAGTCCTTATTCCTTGAGATGGATCGCCTATAATCAATTCCTTGGGATGACTATGTGCATATCTCCAGTCTCTTGGAAGATCTAAATCATCATGATTATCATTAACATCATCGTCCTTATGTGAATCATCATCTTTAGCTTCTTGCTCATGATCAGAAGATACTTCAATATTAAGTTTTTCAAGACCTTTTCAATTATGTTTGTATCTTCGTCATCATCAAGCTTTTCTGATTTAGATGCTAAAGACTCATCGAAAACAGTATGAATGGATTCTTCAACTACTAAGGTTCTCTTGTTAAAGATTCTATATGCCTTACTAGTTGTTGAATAACCTAGAAAAATTCCTTCATCAGATTTAGCATCAAATTTTCCTAAGTTGTTTTTACCATTATTATGAATGAAGCATTTACATCCAAATGCATGAAAGTATTTTATATTTGGTTTTCTTTCATTCCATAATTCATAAGGTGTTTTCTTTAATATTGGTCTTATTAAAGCTCTATTTAATATGTAACATGCTGTGTTAATTGCTTCCGCCCAAAAATACTTTGGTAAGTTGCTTTCACAAAGCATGGTACGGGCCATGTCTTCTAATGTCCTATTCTTTCTTTCAACTACACCGTTTTGTTGTGGAGTCCTAGGGGCTGAAAAATTATGATTAATTCCATTTTCAGTGCAGAAATTTTCAAATAAGTGATTTTCAAATTCTGTTCCATGATCACTTCTAAGAGATACTATAGTAGTGTTTTTCTCATTTGTGACTTTCTTGAAAAATTTCAGGAACATCGAGAAAGTCTCATCTTTGTGAGCTAAAAACATTACCCAAGTATATCTAGAATAATCATCTACAATCACTAGACCATATTTCTTTCCTCCTAGACTTGTGGTTCTAGTTGGTCCGAAAAGATCCATGTGAAGTAGCTCTAGTCCCCTAGAAGTTGAAACAATGTTTTTAGATTTAAATGAACTTCTAGTTTGTTTTCCAAATTGACATGCATCACAGATTTTATTATTTTCAAAATCTAATTTAGGTAAACCTTTGACTAAATCCATTTTAATTAGTTTTGAAATAAGGTGTGTGCTTGCATGACCTAATCTACGATGCCACAACCAACTAATATCATTAATGTTAGCATTATCAGTAATTAGGCAATGACTACTCTTAGAAGTTTTGTCTGTGTCAACTAAGTATATATTGCCAAATCTATAACCAGTAAAAACAATGCTATCATCAATAGAATTAGTTACAGTGCATAAAGAAGATTTAAAAGAAACATTAAAGTTTTTATCACATAATTGACTTATGCTAATTAGATTATGCTTCAAACCATTAACATAAGTACATTATCAATTACTATAGATGGAGTTATGCGAACTTTACCAAGGCCCAAAATTTGACCTTTACCGTTATCGCCAAATGTCACAACTCCACCAACATTTTCTTCTAGGGTGATGAATTCCTCTTTGTCACCCGTCATATGTCTTGAGCAGCCGCTATCAAGATACCACTTTTTTTGATCTTTGGCACAACATTCCTGCAACATAAAACTTTATGCTTAGGTACCCAAGCTTTCTTGGGTCCTTCATGGTTAGCAGACACAAAAATTGTTCCTTTCGGAACCCATATTTTCTTTGCATTTTATTTTAATTTTGTTGTTCATTAAGGTTTACATTCAAAGGATTTGTCCTTTTTGATTGCATTTAAAACAAGTATATTACTTTGGTTAGCTTTTACAAAAATATTTTTAATGATTTTGTTTTCTTAAGTGTTATACCCTAACCCAGCTTTGTCAAAACAGCCTTTTGACTATCTAGAATCATGTTTAATTTGGTTGAGCTTAAGTGAATTTCTCAACAATGTCCTTATATTTTTTAACTTCTTTCTTTAAAACAATCATTTCATTTGAGATTGATTCTTTTTCTTTAATTAATTTTCATTCTCAATTTTAGCAAATCAATCTTATGAGTAAAATCATTTTCTTCATTAAGAGAAGTTTCTTCTTTATCTTTTAAATCTTTAAGTACAAGATTTAATTCATTTTTCTCCTTAACTAAACTTAAGTTTTCAGTTTTCAAAACTTTATATTTCTTTTTCAAAACTTTAAAATCAATCATCAATTCATTGAAAGCTTCAAACATTTCATCAAATGTAAATCATCGTCGGGGGTTTCGGAACTTACCTCGTCATTGTCGTCGTTGGCCATGAAGCAAATATTTGGCAACCTCTTTTGTTCTTCTTCTTCGGAAGAAGATTCATTCTGTCAGTCCATGTTGCAACATATGCCTTCTTCTTTTTCTTGAAGGTCTTTTTCAATTGTGGACAATCATATCGATAATGCCCCGGTTTCTTACACTCATAACAGATCAAGGGGTCTTTCTCTTTGTCCTTGTCCTTATCTTTCTTTTCCTTTTCCTTTTCTCCTTCCATTTTATTTCCAAATTTCGTTTTTGGAAGGGTTTTTTTCCTCAAAAATCTCCTGAATTCTTGGCCAAGAGCAGTTTTCATCATCTTCATCATTACTCTCACTGCTGCTCTCTTCCAATTCTGCAGTCTTGAGGGCAAAAGTTTTTCTTCTTTTTGTTTCCTCCTCAACATGCTGCCTCATTGTTAATTCGTGGGTCATGAGAGATCCTAGAAGCTCCTCTAAGGGTAGTGCATTGAGGTCTTTGGCTTCTTGGATTGCAGTGACTTTTGCTTCCCACGTTCTTGGCAATGACCTGAGTATTTTGCGAACAAGATCAGCATTAGTATAAATCTTTCCTAGACTTTTCAAACCATTCACAATATCGGTGAATCTAGTGAACATGCATGTGATGGTTTCAGTTTGTTCCATTGTGAATAGTTCATATTTATGAACCAAAATATTTATCTTTGATTCTTTTACTTGGTTTGTTCCTTCATGTGTAATTTCCAACCTATCCCATATTTCTTTAGCGGAATTACAAGTAGAGATGCGGTTGAATTCATTTGAATCTAAGGAACAATATAAGATATTAATGGCTTTGGCATTAAGTTGAGCCATTCTCCTATCATTATCATTCCAATCCCTTTCGGGCTTTGGAACAATAGTGCCATCAATAAGGTGTGTGGGTGTACTAGGTCCATTTAATATAACACCCCAAAGCTCATAATCAGAAGCTTGAATGAATATCCTCATTCTAGCTTTCCAATAAGAATAGTTTGAGCCATTAAAAAGTGGAGGTCTATTCGTAGAATGACCTTCAGCAAAACTAGAACCACTTTGTGTTGCCATAATGACCTTAGCTCTTGATCGTGAGATCAAACTCTAAATGAGCACTACGCTCTGATACCAATTGTTGGCCCAGATGGCAACCCAAGGGGGGGGGGTGAATTGGGTTCTTAAAAATTTAAGTCCTTTTTAATTTTAGTT
Source organism: Calamus simplicifolius (assembly GCA_900491605.1). Taxonomy (NCBI): domain Eukaryota; kingdom Viridiplantae; phylum Streptophyta; class Magnoliopsida; order Arecales; family Arecaceae; genus Calamus; species Calamus simplicifolius. The sequence continues at coordinate 158,550 of UESW01002662.1, read as the reverse complement.
GATTAGTTAGCAAGATGTGCAAGTGAGATTAACTAATAAGCAAAGAACAAGCAGTTAACAAAGAGAGATAGAGATAGAGAAAATGAACACGGCAAACACAAAAGTTTTATAGTGGTTCGGTGTATCCAACACCTACATCCACTCCCAAGGATCACTTGGGTCCACTATAATCACACCGATTACAGCTGAGTTGTTTTACAAGATCACAACTCTAACTTGTTGTTTTCAAAGGGATCACAACGAACCCAGCTGGTTTGTGGGCTTACCAGCACAAAAACCCTACACGTTGTTTTGCGGGCTAACAACAAACCTTACTCGTTGTTTTCACGGGATCACAACGAACCCAACACAAGCACTCCGGCTTGTAACGAGGTAAACCTACCTCCACTGATTCAATCCACTGATTGAACCAGTAACCAAATGAAATCAAAATATTTGTAACAAGAATGCTCCTTCTTGAGCAGATATACAAATTTAAGAATAAATAAAAACTAGGGTTAGAAATGCCTGATGGTTTTCCGGATGATTGCAACAATGGCTTTCTCCCTTTTCTCCTTGAAGAGTTGAATCGATGCCTCAGCAAGATTCCTCAATCGTTGATAAGCTTTGGAGAATGTGTTGCCTCTTTTTGAACTTGGGAATGGCTGAAGATGTTGCACGTTGGATTGCTTTTTGCCTTCCTCTTGAGCTTTGAGAGTTGATCAAATGATGCACACGAATCTCTCTCTCAAATCCAAAGATTGAATCTCTCCTTGAATCAAATGATTCTACAATACTCTCAGTTTTCCCCTTTTTGATATTCAACAGGCTCTCTCTATTTTTCTCTCTTACTCTTCTATGTATATCTCTATCTTGTTTTCTATTGAATCTGGCTCCTCTATTTATAGATCCTGAAAAGATATAGCCGTTAGACACAGTAAAATATAGCCGTTGATTCAAAATATTACCGTTGGTGCTGATGTGTCAACTCAAAAATTACCGCCCAGATTCCGGGGAGTCGACTCGAGTACTGTGCGAGTCGGCTCGAGCAATCGAATCCAGAACGCACCAAAAAGTGAGTTTTCAGGGGTCGACTCGCAAAAAGCTGGGAGTCGACTCTTGACTTTCAGGAGTCGACTCGCGAAGAGCTGGGAGTCGACTCGAGAAGCACTCAAAAATGAGTCTTTCTGCCGTCTGAGTCGAGTCGGCTCGCACAGTCATGAGTCGGCTCGAGAAAGTCAGGGGTCGACTCGGAAACTCTCGAGTCGGCTCGGGACTGATACAAAAATCAGAGAACATTCTGATTTGCTTTGAAAATCATCCCAATCAATTTTGAAATATAAATATGACTTGAATAATGTTGATTTAACAGTAATGCTCAATTTCAAAGCATTTCATTAATTCATTGATCTTTAAAAGAGTGGTATAAAAAATCATTTTTGAATTCTTATGTATAGTTCACTGAAACATATATTCAATTGATTCAAAAACTCATTACACATTAACAGTTCATAGTTTCCAATTTGAAATTGCTCATAGTAAGAATATTTCATTGATTGACTTAACATGTTCATAGCCTTTTAGAAAGTAAAGTAATGTCTTTTGGAAATCATCAAAATCAAAATCAATAAGTTGGGGCAATTATGTTTCAATAATTTCTCAACAAAATTGTTCCCAGAAACTAGAATCAATCCTGATTCGGGCCATATATTATTTTATCATTCTCGGCCCGATACAGGGCCCAAAATGCTGCTCAAACTGGGCTCAGAGATGGCCCAACAAGGCCCAAAACTCGAATGGCCCAACGGCCCATTATTTTTATCAACCCAGCTCCTCTGTTTCAAAAGAAACAGAGGAACTGAGAATCGCGTCGGCGGCCAGGGCCGCCGCCGACCAAATTAAAGATGGTCTGGCCGCCGTTGGCCGGACCGTGGCCGGCCGCCGCTGTGGCCAGCCTCCCCCACTCTCTCTCTCTCATCAATTTGGATTTAATCACATCTTCTCTCTATCTCATCGCGGCGGCTCGAACTCACGCCGGCGACCTTGCCGGCCCAATCCGGGGCGGTCCGGCCTCCGGTGGCCGGGCCAGAGCCGACCACCGCCGTGGCCGGGCCAGAGCGACCACCGCCGTGGCCGGGCCAGAGCCGACCACCGCCGTGGCCGGCCTCCCCTCTCTTTCTCTCTCCTTAATTTCTCTCTTCTCTCTCTGTCATCCGCGGCTTAAGGATTACGCCGGCGGCACGGCCGGCCACCATGGCCGGCCGGACCTCCATCGGACGCATGCCCGGTGCCGGTGGAGGTCTCCGACCAAGGCCCAGGCCCGGCGAGGCGGCGAGCACACCGCCGGGCCCGAACCAAGGATCGGACCGGCGGTAGCTCTTTCCCAGATCATTTCTTTCTCCCTCCTCCGCCCTCTTCTCTCTCTCATTATTCTCCGGCACCCACCTGACGGCGCCCCCGGTGCCGGGGGGTTGTCGGCGTGGCTCAGGCCCGGCGAGGCGGCGGGCACGCCGCCGGGCCTGAACCAGCGCCATGCATAGTGGAAGGGGAGGGAGCTGGGTTCTGTAACCCGGCTCCTCCCTCTTCTCCGTTGTTTTTTTTTTTTACTTTCTCTCTCTCAATCCTTCTCTCTCTCATGCATGGACAGAGGACTTACCAGAGGCAGGCGCGCTGGGAAGAAACATCCGCACGAGGAGATGATGAGAAGGGGGCGTCCACGTATGATGGAAGGAGGGTTCTACATCATCTTTTATAGGCATTGCAGAGTCCCCAAATCAAGGGACTCTGTAATTAGATATACTTGGAATTCAAATATCTAGAGTCTATCGTCTGATCTCGTGATAACTCTCACGAGCAATTACTATATACTTGAAATTCAAATATCTGGAGTCTATCATCTGACCTCATGATAATTCTCACGAGCAGTTGAGAAATCTAGGGGATTACAGGTTTAAAACCTATAACTGAAAAATCTTCATAGTGGATACCCAACCTAGTTGACTGGAGATCCCAAGATCTAGGTTCAAAAGGGACAACTAAATTATGAAGAGACTTGATAGCACTAAGGATGTACAATCCTACTCATTCCTATGATAATTGGTGCTACCTGCTAAAGGTACTAGGATAAGCATTGCTTTTAATGATTCTTATGACATGAACATCATGTGGGGTATAGCAGGATACTCTTAATAAGAATCACCTATGTGAGTGTGAACTGGGCCAATTCTATGAGAATTTTAAGGTTTAATTCTCTGAAGCACTCATGAGACCAGGAGTTGTTCGGGGCCAAATGAACACAACCATGAGAACCAAAAGAATGCTCGGGAAGAAGTTGCGTGATTGTTATTGTCTTAGTTTACACAAAACGCTGAAAGGTTCAAGACATCGTGTTCACCTTTTAGCAAGTAAACTCGATAACAACTCACTAAGGAAGGTTCAAAGCCACAAGCTACCTATCCCGATACAACTTCATCCCATTATACTCTCTTTAGTGTGTCTGCATATTCATTTGCATTAAAATCCTTTTATGTGGGGGTTTGCCTTTGCTGATCTTTGATCTAAGTCCAATTTCCATTCATGTGGGGGATTGTTGGGTAATGGGCCAAAATAGGTCTGAAATACCCTAATGGGCCTTGAAAGCCCATTACCCCTTATGTGTGTGAATGAGAAATTGCGGGGACATTTAGTCCCACATCGAAAAAACAAGAAAGGAAGGTTCACTTATATGGAAACCACTTCCTTGAAGCTTAAGTTCCTTAGGCTCACCATAAGTGGAGAGCTTGAGGGTGATGCGTAGCATCGCCCTCGCGCATGCGCGTGGCGAAGGGCGCAATGGGTGCTTTGTAGGTGCACTTTGCACTTCGCTAGGACCCAAGACCCTTCATTTCATTCATTCTAATTCCATTCTGAATTGAGTTCTCTCTTAGGCATTTGCATACTTTCCTAAGGGAGTATAGCAATAGTGCATTAAAAGAGAGTAGCATTCTTGATTCGATATTTTTGGTGAATTGTAGTGTTGCTTTCATCAAAAGGAAACTGTTTTATCCTGGAGACAATTGTCATACTGATCGTAAGCACCATTGCGGAAGAAATTGTCTTAAGGACATAGAGTGTAATTCTAGCCTTAGTCTGATAGATTTGGTAGCCACCATCTGCCATACCACCCAACAATTCCTACAAATCCAACTATTTATATTTAGATAGTCTTTTATTTAAAAAAATAATAAATACTACAGCTGGTATTCGAAGACTTGAATTTATGGATTATGACATCAACCATAGTTATTAGAATTAGATTGAATCAGCCAGTCCAATTATTAAACCAGACTTTTGAGTGGTTTGGTTCTTTAATTAGATTAATTGAATAATTGATTCCATCAAAACTAAATAAAATGGATCAGTTTTTTTATTTACTAGCCTATTATGAACTAATAATAAGTCAGATTATTTTTTAATGCTCTTTAAAATTGCTTTTAATTAATATAATCTAAATATAAGTATTACTTTTAAGAGGCCTTTTTATGTTTTAGGCTTAAATCTCTCTTTCCACCTCTCATATCTCTCTAATCTAGGTGTAATTTATGGATATGAACTTTGGGAATAATTTTATATTGTTGTTATACTTTTATCATACACATAAACAAATAAACTAGTCTTATTATTTTTAAACAATTTTAAAATTTATTTTAAGTATTAGTAGGATTTATATCCTATTATTATTTAAATAACTTAATTTTAAATATTTAAATTTTAAAATCACTTAATTTGTTGTATTTTATGAAGAAAGTATCTATAGTTATCATTATGAGTCATTTTATAATTTTAATTATATTTTAAAAGTTCTCTCTTCCTAGATGTTGGCATTTAAAACGAATTACTATAAGAAAAATGACATTTGCCTACGATTTTCGCACCTACAAATTTAAAATCGTAGGCAAAAGTTATCTTTCCCTATGATTTTTAAAAATCGTAGGCAAAGATTCTAGAGAGAAAGGTAAAAACCTTTGCCTACGATTTTCACTAAAATCGTAGGGATAGATCAACACATTTTTGGAGGCAAAATAACCTGCCTAAATTTTTCTGAAAATGTCTTTCCCTACGATTTTTATGAAAATATAGGGAAAGGCTCTAGACCTTTTCCTACGATTTTTGAAAATCGTAGGAAAAGACTTTTTTTATCAATAAATTTTGAAGGAAAAATGACCCGGCAAAATTTTTCTGAAAAAGTCTTTCCCTACGACTTTCACGAAAATTATAGGGAAAGGTCTAGAGCCTTTCCCTACGATTTTTACGAAAATCGTAGGAAAGGTTGTAGTCCTTTCCCTGAATTTTTTTTTTTCATTCTAAACATTTCCCTATGATTTTCATGAAAATCGTAGGGAAAGGCTGAGCCTCTGGACATTTCCTTGAATTTTTTTTTTCATTCTAAACATTTCCTTACGATTTTCATGAAAATCGTAGAGAAAGGCTGAGCCTCTCCCTAAATTTTTTTTATTCTAAACCTTTCCCTACAATTTTTATGAAACTCATAGGGAATGGTCAAAGAAACACTGTCCCTACAATTTTTATGAAAATCGTAGGGAAAGGTTATAGATCTATCCTTGGAATTTTTTTTTTAATTCTAAATCTTTCCCTACGATTTTTATGAAAATCGTAGGTGAAGGTCTACAGCGTTTCCCTACGATTTTCACGATAATCATAGGAAAATGCTCTAGACCTTTACCTACGATTTCCTTTCCCTACGATTTTCATGATAATCGTAGGGAAATGCTCTAGACCTTTACGTACGATTTTCGTGAAAATTATAGGGAAAGGCTATAGATCTTTCCATTTAATATTTTTTTATTCATTCTAAAACTTTTCCCTATGATTTTCATGAAAATCATAGGGAAAGGTCACGAAAAATCATAGGGATAGGTCCAAACCTTTACCTACGATAAACTAAAAATTATAGGCAAAGATTTCATTTGCCTACGAAATTCATAAAAATCATAGGCAAAGGTCCGGAGGAAAGCTTCTTAAACCTTACCTCCTAGGAAAAGTCTTTGTGCATTGAACTTTGGTGCACAAAGCATGCACATGGCGCACGCATTGGCCACGTGCATTGCGAGCACGCATGGAAGGATGCCGCGGCCCGATGGGCCATAGTACGCATGCTGCACTGGCGTATGGCCAATGTGCATGCCCTGTGCACGCTTTGTGCATCAGAATTCGTGCAAGCGGGCATGGGCATCGCATTCCAATGGGCCTCGCTCGCACCGGATTCCGCTGCACAAAGACTTTTCTACCCCCTGATGGTCCTTTTCGATTCTTCTCAACTTTCCTCATTCCGCCTCCCTTCGTCCGTGAGCTCCCAATCCGGAGCTTACCTGATTCTTCCCTGATGAAGGACTTAGGCCAGGGCCTCGCCAAAACCATAATGCTCAAAAGCCCCCAATTGGTCTCCCAAGATCCTTCCTCTCTTCCCCCTCCTTCCTCCACTCTTTCTTCTGCCGCCATCGCCGAAAACCCTAACCCCAATCCATCTCTGAATACTAATCCTAACCCCAACTTCAATCTGAACCCCATCGTCGTGACACGGCCACCTCAGTCGATTCCGACCTTTGCCCCTTTGTTCCGGCCCTTGGGTACCCTCTCATCCCCTAGTACTCCATCCCAAATCCCTAGCTTCCAAGGCCCAATGGTGCAAAACCCCGGCATCCAGCCTCGTGGGGTCTTAGATCCGGTTTGATCATGCTACTATTGAAATCGATCTGGATAGGTCTAGTTTGGTCATATTTATATGCAATTATTTTTTTATTATAGTGATATTGCCTGCAATTATCTGAGTGGCCAACAAAATAGAAATGGCTGAGCATGCTTATTATTACCCCATTCAGTAAATCTTCCTTGCTGTCCATGTGGTTAGAATGTGGAACATCCATCTAAAATTGTAGTTTGAGATGATTGTTATTTCTTTTAAAAATAAAAATATATTTTTTTTATTTTTAAAATTTATAATAAAAAATATAGTTGATTATCATCATTATTTTTATTTTTTATAATTTTGATAACAAAATATATTTGATAACTATTGTTAGTTTTTATTTTTATTTCTTTTATATAATAAGAAATGATTTTAAGAAGCTTTTTTTCATAAAGTTATTTTTATTTTGGAGGAAAAATTACTTGGAAATATTTTTCTTAAAAAGCCCTTTCCTACTATTTAACAAAATTATAGGAAAAGGTCAGAGCTTTTCCTACGACAGACTGAAAATCGCAGAGAGAAAGGCTCAAATTTTTTTAATTTTTTTTGAAGGTAAAAGTATTCGTCAAAATTTTTTTCCTGATAAGTTTTTCCCTACGGTTTTTATTAAATTGTAGAGAAAGGAAAAAAAAAAACCCTTAACACCCGACTTTCGTCATTGTTGCCGAAATCCCTCAGTTTCGCCTTTACCCTAACTCCTCCGCATGTGCCCTAACTCCCTCTCTTTCGCCTCTGCCCAAACTCCGAGTTTCACCCAGCCCCTCCTCTCTCCCCTCCACCGATCCCGCCGCCCTCCCGTCGGACGCCAATGACGACGACGACCAGTACCCCTCGATCTCCTACCAGTACGGCCCCCGCCCCCTCCGTGACCTGCCCTCCTCCTCTTCTTCCTCCTCTCCCTCTCGACCATTGCCCTTGGCATCGTTACTGTCGCCGTCGCCCGTCGCCCTCGGTTTCCTCCTCTGGAACACGTGGGAGGAGCCCACCACCAGCGAGGTCGTCATCATCGGTGATGAAAAAAGCCCACTTCCTTTTCCATCAACGAACATATGCTGCAAAGTTGAAGCCAAAAGAGATAAAGTTCAAAGCCTTTCGTCACCCAAGATGGCGTCAACCTCCTCAACAAGCGTGAGCTCCCTGCTATCCCTTCCCCTTCTCTTTTTCATTTCATCAAACATCTAACCTCCCCTCTCTACCTCTCTCATTCTTAGGATTTCTCCCGGTCCTTGACAAGCTCGGCCGCATCTGCCATGTCTACCTGACGCCCGACCATGCCATGTTCCTCCACAACCTCCTTGGTGGCAATGGCATCCAGTTCGTCACCCAATACAGGAAGGACTGCCTCTTCCGAGACTACTGAATCTCCAGTCAGAATGCCGATCTCATCGCCTTCGTCATCGACATTGCCCTCCTCCACCGTGCCCTTCGAGTGCTGTCACGATCCAGATGTTGGGTAATGGGCCAAATATGCCTAAATGCCCTATGGGCCTTGAAAGCCCATCACCGCCCTTTAGTGTGTGAATGAGAAATTGCGGGGACATTTAGTCCCATATCGGAAAGAACAAGAAAGGAAGGTTCACTTATATGGAAACCACTTCCTTGAAGCTTAAGTTCCTTAGGCTCACCATAAGTGGAGAGCTTGAGGGTGATGCGTAGCATCGCGCGCGCGAAGGGCGCAATGGGCGCTTTGTAGGCGCAATTTTTCGATCGATCATGAGAGATGAAGGGTCGAGATGTGGTGATCAAATCATGATCCGATCGCGATCCAACGGACACCGTCGGTTGACCAGTCAGTTGACCAGTCAACAGGATGGTTGGTTGACCAGTCAACAGGACGGTTGGTGATAAGGCATCCGTCCGATCGTCGGTTGGTGATAAGGCACCCGTTCGATCGTCGGTTGGAGATAAGTCAACGGTCCGATCATGAAAAGGCATATCAAAGACATGCAACCGCCTATCTGATAACGTGATCATCAGATCACGATGATGAAAAGGCTTATCAGGATAAGGATAGGCTTATCTGATCGGCTGATCTTCAGATCACAGCCATGAAAAGGCTTATCCGATCGCCTGATCTGAAGATCACGATGTCTAAAGGGCATATCAAGGGTGATAAGCCCTTAACCCTCACATCCTTTGATTTTAGAATTTAAATTAAATTAAATTCGTAGGGTTGCTTCCAAAGGGTACCTAAAAACCTATAAATAGGACCCTAGACCTAAGCATTTCATTCATCCCAAGCCATTCCGAATTGAGTTCAATTTGAATCAATTCTAGTCTTCTTCTCTCTTAGGCATTTGCATACTTTCCTAAGGATAGTATAGCAATAGTGCATTGAAAAGAGAGTAGCATTCTTGGTTCGAAAGTTTTGGTGAATTGTAGTGCTGCTTTCATCAAAAGGAGACTGTTGTATCCTGGGAGAC
>UESW01002662.1:134719-145178 GCA_900491605.1 Calamus simplicifolius | reverse complement strand
CGGACTTACCTCATCATTATCCGCCATGAAGCATAGATTGGCCATTTCACTCTTTTCTTCCTCTTCGGAACTTGAGCTTTCTGAATCACTCCATGTGCCATCTTTTCCTTCTTTTTGAATTTTTGGGTGTCTTTCTTTAGTTGTGGGCATTTAAATTTAAAATGACCCGACTTCTTACATTCAAAACAAATAACTTCTTTTTCTTTGCCCTTGTCCTCATCTTTTCTTGCAAAGGGCTTTTTCTTTTCAAACTTCTTCTTCTTCATGAATCTTTTAAATTTCCTTGTGATGAGTGCCATGTCCTCATCATCACTTTCATCTTCAGATTCATGGGGCTCTTTCATGTATTCAGAAATCTTAAGAGCCATAGTCCTCTTCTTCTTTGACTCATCATCATCAATATGTTGCTTAATTTGAAGCTCATGAGTCATCAAGGATCCCAATAATTCTTCAGGGGTAGGATACTTAGATCCTTTGCCTCTTGTATTGCAGTCACTTTAGCTTCCCAAGTCCTAGGCAAAGAACGTAAAACCTTCCTCACAAGATCAGAATTATCATAAGATTTACCAAGGCTTTTTAAACCATTAACTATATCAGTAAATCTTGTAAACATATCGTAATAGATTCACATGCATCCATCTTAAACAATTCATACTTATGAACTAGCATGTTAATCATGGATTCCTTGACTTGATTTGTTCCCTCATGGGTAACCTCAAGTCTATCCCAGATTTCCTTAGCAGAAATGCAAATAGATATACGATTGAATTCATTTGCATCTAATGAGCAGTATAAAACATTCATTGCTTTGGCATTAGTTGTGCCAATTTTTTATCATGTTCATCCCATTCCGTTTCCGGTTTAGGAATCTTCATGCCATTAATTCTAGCAGTGGGTGTGTGTGGTCCATTGACTATAATGCTCCATAAATCATAGTCAAGTGCTTGAATGAAGATTTTCATTCTAGCCTTCCAATAACCATAGTTTAAACCATTAAACAAGGGTGGTCTATTAGTAGATTGGCCTTCGAAAAAAGATGAACCAGCTTGAGTTGCCATGTGGATCTTTGACTCTTGATCGTTAGATCAAATCAAATGAGCACTAGCTCTGATACCAATTGTTGGTCCAGATAGCAACCCAAGAGGGGGGGTGAATTGAGTTTTTCAAAAATTTAAACTCTTTTAAAAAATAAACCCCAGCAGAAATAAAACTTAGATTTGCGCAGATTAAAACAGAATATGCACAAATAGAGAGTTAAAGATAATGAGACAATCACGACAAACACAGAAGATTTTATAGTGGTTCGGTGTACCTACACCTACGTCCACTCCCAAGTATCTCTTGGGTCCACACTATAATCAACCTGATTACAATAGAGTTGTTTTGCAAGCTCACAATTCGAACTTGTTGTTTTCCCGGGTACACGAACCCAGCTGGTTTTCAAGGCTCACCAGCACAAAACCTTACACCATAAGCAAACTGCTTGCACAAGGCTAACAGCCTCAATGGAATCAATCCTCTGATTGACCCAGCAAACAATAATTATTTTTACAAAATAAAGGCTCCTCCAATGAGCAAATATACAATGATAGAACACAAAATAAAGAGATAGGAATCAAAGCCTGATTTGCAGATCTTGGTGGCTTGCTTCTTCTCTTCTCTTGGGTGGATCTTCCTTTAGAATGCTCTTGAAGCTCCGAAGATCAGAAAACTAGTGCTTGCTTCTTCTCTTGAGACTTCTTCAAAATGAAACTATGAAAGCTTGGAATCTCTCTCTTTTCTTTTGGGGAATCAGTATGATCTTTCCTCTCGAATCTTCCCTCTTTTCTTTTCTGATGGATTTCAATGATTTTTCTCTATTCTTGTCTTTTTGTCTCTCTTTTTCTTCTCTTTTTCTATATGTTTTTCGGATGCAGCAAACCCTCTTCTTATAGATCAGTTTAATCCATAAATAGTTTAAAACTATCCGTTAGAAACAAGTGTAAGAAGGATTAGATCCAAAAATAGCAATAGCCGTTGGGATTAAAAAGATAAAAGTAAAGTTTAGAGTCGTTTTGACAGTTCTGGAGTCGCGTCTGACATTTTGAAGTCGGCTCTAACTTTTCTGGAGTCGGCTCTAAATCGAAAATCCCCAAATCACTTAAACTGGAGTCGTCTCTGACTTTTCTGGGGTCGACACAAAAATCTTATGGAGTCGACTCTAACAGTCCCGGAGTCGACTCTAAGTCGTGGCAAAAAAAAACCATCGTTCTGTCTTTTCTGTTGGAGTCGGCTCTAACAGTCCGGGAGTCGACTCTAAGTCTGTGCCAATTTTCAGAGTCGACTCTACGATTCCATGTGTCGACTTTAATGTATGCAATCTTACCTTGACATTAAATTCGAACTAGAACTTGATTTGTCTTATAATTTTGATTAATAAATCATATCATAAACTGAAAAACTTAATCAAAATCATTAGTAACTTCAAATGTTATACTCAAATAGTTTTGTTAATCATCAAAATCAACAATTGGGTCAACAAATGATTCGCTTATTTAAGACCAGGGAAAAGTCTTTGTACACCCCCTCCGGTGCAGCAAGTCCTATGTGGGCTGCACCGCATCTCCTGATTGGTCCACGTGGATCCTATGTGGCTGACGATGCGGAATGGTATGGCTCTGCTACGATGTTACGTTCTGATCGTGACGGCCATTAAAAGCGCTTCTTCTTTATTTTAAAATTACTGTGCAGACGAAAATGCCCTTTCCCTCCAGCCTACTTCTATCACCATTTTTCTTGAATTTCATCTGTGCAAGAAAAACTCTTTCTTCCCCCTCGCTCTGGCTTTCATATGCTAAGGAATCAATCCAAGGTTTGAGCAAGATCCTGAGCCCTCTCTCTGAGGAGTTCGATCGGAAGAAAACTTATGGAGAAAATGTCATCTGCAGTAGGAAGTAAAAAGTCCTTATTCAAACTTCTTTGTAAAGCTTCTTTATTACACCAACAGTTTTTTTATCGTTAGAGGAAGTTAATGTGTGACCAAACCGTTTAATGCGCGGGTAACTTCCTTAGACCAAAACAGTTATGACATTCCGAGAGTCATAATTGTTTAAAGTTTACTGTTTTGTAGCACGAATGTCATACTCTTTTAACTAGGATGTTATACCTTATGAACTGGGGTGTCGTCAGAGTGTTTCGGCCTATATTCCTCGCTATTTCCTGTCCATATAGCTCTAGTATCGTCATAAAAGCTACGACACCCCAGATTTACTGTTAAGACACCATAGTTACAAGCCTACGACACCCGTGCTTATAACTGACCATGGAGAGAGCATGTGAATGGATATAAAGAAGAGAGAAGAGGAGGGAGGGTATTCTACGGAGGGCCAAGAGGAGAAGAGAGGGGAGCGACTCCCCAGTTTAAACCTTAAGAGTCTCAGAACGGGTGTTGTCATCTTAAAGCTAGGGTATCGTCAGATGAGAGCTAGGGTGTCGTAAGAGCCTAAGTCGGGGATGTCATCGGTCCCCGCCTTTTAACAGTTATGGAACGGGTGTCGTCGCCTTAAAGGTAGGGTGTCGTCATGCATAAGAGCTATAGTGTCGTCATAAAAGCTACGACACCCCAGATTTACTGTTAAGTCACCGTAGTTACAAGCCTACGACACCCGTGCTCCAAATGAATGCTGGAGAAAAGCCTCGCGACATCGCAGGAGAAAATCGGGAGTATTGCGACACCCAAGTTAAAGAAATAAGACACCTCTGTTAAACAAATACGACACCCCTGTTATGCTCGACCGAAAATCCTTCGCGACACCGCAGTTCAAACATCACGATACCCTAGCGACAATGCTACGACACCCATGCTTATAACCTTACGACACCTAAGTTGGGGATGTCGTCAGTCCCTGCCTTAACAGTCCCGCACGGGTGTCATCATGCTAAAGCTAGGGTGTCATCGGATGAGAGCTGGGGTGTCGTAACAACCTAATTCGGGGATGTCATTGGTCCCCGCCTTAACAGTCCCCGCACGGGTGTCGTTGCGTTAAAGCTAGGGTGTCGTCGCGTTAAAGCTCGGGTATCGTAAGAGCCTAAGTCATCGATCCTCGCCTTAACAGTCCCAGCACGGGTGTCATCATCTTAAAGCTAGGGTATCGTCGCGCTAAAGCTGGGGTGTCGTAAGAGCCTAAGTCGTCGGTCCCCACCTTAGCAGTCCCGGTACGGGTGTCATCGCCTTAAAGCTAGGGTGTCGTCGCGCTAAAGCTGGGGTATTGTCAGATGAGAAGAACTGGGGTATCGTTAACAGCCTGGGTCAGGGATGTCGTCATTCGCGACACCCCAGTTGAAACCTTACGACACCCCAGTTGAAACCTTAAGACACTTGTTCACGCTTAGAAGAAAACTTTACCACATCACATGATGAAATCGGTCGAAAAACAGTGACGACATCCAAGCTCCCTTATCCTTCGGTCTCAACGCCACCCTAGTACCAATGCTACGACACTGCAGTTGAAACCTCATGACACCCTAGTACCAATGCTATGACACCTGTGCTTATAACTGATCACGGAGAGAATACCCGCGACACCCCAGGAGGAATTCGGCCGAAAATCCTTCGCGACACCCCAGTTGAAACCTCACACCCCTTGGTATAAACTTATGACACCATTACGATAAATTTAAACTAGGCGGGAATTTTGACGTCACCCTAGTTGTCATCGCGCCTTAACAGTCCCCGCACGGGTGTCGTCGCCTTAAAGCTAGGGTGTCGTCGCTCTAAAGCTGGGGTGTCATAAGAGCCTAAGTCGTCGGTCCCCGCCTTAACAGTCCCGGCACGGATGTCGTCACCTTAAAGCTAGGGTATCGTCGCGCTAAAGCTGGGGTGTTGTAAGAACCTAAGTCGTTGGTCCCCGCCTTAACAGTCCCCGCATGGTGTCGTCGCCTTAAAGCTAGGGTGTTGTCGCGCTAAAGCTGGGGTGTCGTAAGAGCCTAAGTCGTCGGTCCTCGCCTTAACAGTCCCCGCATTGGTGTCATCGCCTTAAAGCTAGGGTGTCGTCGCTCTTTGTGTGATGAATAAAAAGAAATTTTAGTAACTTTTATGTTTGCTGCTAGACCGAAGGATAAGGGAGCTGGATGTCGTAATTGTTTTTCGACCGATTTCATCCTGGGATGTGGTAAAGTTTTCTCCTAAGCGTGAACGGGTGTCTTAGGTTTGTAACTTGGGTTTCTTAATAATTCAACTGGGGTGTCCTTACTGTTTTTCGGCTGAATTCATCGTGGGGTGTCGCGGGCCTTCTCTCCGTGGTCAGTTATAAGCACGGGTGTCATAAAATTGGTGCTAGGGTGTCGTAAGGTTTCAACTAGGGTGTCACGAATAATGACATCTCCGACTCAGGTTGTTAACGACACCCCAGTTCTCATCTGACGACACCCTAGCTTTAAGGCAACGGCTCCCATGTGGGAACTGTTAGGGGGGACCAACGATATCCCCGACTCAGGCTGTTAACGACACCCCAGCTTGCATCTGACGACACCCTAGCTTTAAGGCGACGACACCATGAGGTGCCTGTTAAAGCGAGGTGTCGTCGCCTTAAAGCTATAAGCAAGGGTGTCGTAGCGTTGTCACTAGGGTGTCGTAAGGTCTCAACTGCAGTATCACGAATGATTTTTGGCTGAATTCCTCCTTGGGTGTTGTAAGGTTATAAGCATGGGTGTCGTAGCGTTGTCGCTAGGATGTCGTGATGTTTGAACTGCGGTGTCGCGAAGGATTCGGCCGAACATAACAGGGGTGTCGTATTTGTTTAACAGAGGTGTCTTATTTCTTTAACTTGGGTGTCGCAATACTCCGATTTTTCTCCTGCGATGTTGCGAGGCTTTTCTCCAGCATTCGTTTGGAGCACGGGTGTCATAGGCTTGTAACTACAGTGTCTTAACAGTAAATCTGGGGTATCGTAGCTTTTATGACGACACTACAGCTCTCATGCGCGACGACACCCTACTTTTAAGGCGACGACACCCGTTCCGTGACTGTTAAAAGGTGGGACCGACGACATCCCCGACTTAGGCTCTTACGACACCCCAGCTCTTATCTGATGACACCCTAGCTTTAAAGCAACGACACCCATTCCAGGACTCTTAAGGTTTAAACCGGGGAGTCGCTCCCCCCTCTTCTTCTCTTGGCCCTCCGTAATGCCCCTCCCCCCTCTTCTCCTATGCTCTCTCCATGGTCAGTTATAAGCATGGGTGTCGTAGGCTTGTAACTACGGTGTCTTAATAGTAAATCTGGGGTGTTGTATCTTTTATGACGACACTAAAGCTATATGGACAGGAAATAACGGGGAATATAGGTCGAAACACTCTGACGACACCCAGTTCATAAGGTATAACATCCTAGTTAAAAGACTATGACATTCGTGCTACAAAACAGTAAACTCTAATTATGACTCTCGGAATGTCATAACTGTTTTGGTCTAAGGAAGTTACCCGCGCATTAAACGGTTTGGTCATACATTAACTTCCTCTAACGATAAAAAACTGTTGGTGTAATAAAGGAGCTTTACAAAGAAGTGGGAACGAGGACTTTTACTTCATGCTGCAGATGACATTTTCTCCAGAAGTTTTCTTCCAACCGGACTCCTCAGAGCGAGGGCTCAGGATCTGCTCAAACCTTGGACTAATTCCTTAGCATTCGAAAGCCTGAGCGAGGGCTCAGGATCTTGCTCAAACCTTGGACTGATTCCTTAGCATCTAAAAGTTAGAGCGAGGGGGAAGAAGAGTTTTTCTTGCACAGATAAAATCCAAGAAAAAATGACGATAGAAGTAGGCTAGAGGGAAAGGACATTTTTGTATGTATAGTAATTTTAAAATAAAGTAATTTTAAAATAGAGGAGAAGCGCTTTAATAGCTGTCATGATCAGAACATAATATCGTAGTAGAATTATACTGTTCCGTATCATCAGTTATATAAATTTATATGAATCAATAAAAAAAATAATATAGTTCATATAAAATTTACTGCACCGAGAACGGTATATTAAGATCAGTCCCTGCGACTACCACTGCGTGCAAAAGTTACGACAGTTTGTCGCGGGAGCCGGACCCATCTGCAACACTAGCCCTGGATTGATTGGATGATGCATCTATTAGGCCAATCACCTGCTGTGACTTGACTACCAAGGACAAAAGTGATCACAGTTTTTTGTGTGAGCCAGCGCCCACGCCACCACCTATAACATTAGCCTTGGATTGATGTGATGATTTTATTTAGAGCTCCGATTTCAGGTCCTGGCCTCCGATCTCATCGCTCAGAACTCTGTCAGAGCCTACACTCTCTATACTTTCATTTTCTATAAATTACGGTACCAACTACATCAAAGCATGCATGGTAAATTCTCTTAAGCAGATTCGACGGTTAATTCAAAAAGTTGTAGACTTTTATTTTTCTGTTAGAATCATTATCTTTCAGATTAGTAATTATCTGTTAGAAGAAGTGCTACTTATCTATCTCATCGACTGATTATTGCCAGGTGCAGACTCTTTAGATGGAATAGAGAGAAGTCGAAATATTGTTAAGCAAGTTGAGCAGGTTGAATCTACTATCTCTACCCTGCAAGCGAAGGAGGACCTCGGCTTCCTCCTGGATTCAGATCTATTGACTCAGGTCCAGCCTGGCTTGGCACCACTCTCTTATGCTGCAGCAGGAGACTTTTTGGAGGCAAAGGTCTAGAATTCAGTGGATTAGGGAGGGTGATCGCAATACTAGATTCTTTCATCAGGCTACTTTGAAATGCCAAGCGATGAATCGTATCAGGCGTTTAGTTGATGACGAGGGTACTATTCAGGAGGAGTTCAGATAATCAGGAATCAGTTTTTTTGTTCTTTCACTCAGGTGGACTGAGCATTTGGCGTGGGATTCCCTATCTTCCCTGTTCAGCCCCTATAGAGTCTCCACTGCTGAATGTTCGTCTTATCAGATTAGTCACGGCGGAGGATATTCAACGAGCTTTATGGGATCTTGGAGCTGATAAGGCCCCTGGGCCTGATGGATTTCCTCCGTTCTCTTCTGCCATTATTGGGATATTATGGGTCAAGATGGTCCAGGCTATTCAGCTTGTCTTTCAGCCTCATACTATTCCCCCTGATTGAAACCGAACCCTTATCACCCTGGTGCCTAAGCATTCTGATGCTTCTTCCCCCCTGCACTATCGACTATCAGTCTCTGCACTACCTTATATAAGGTTTGTGCTCGCCTTTTGGTTTCTCGGTTGGCTCCGGTGATTCCTTGTCTCGTTTCTCCGAGCAGGATGCTTTTATTAGGGGGTAGTAGTTTATGATAACGCTTTGTTAGCCCAGGAGTTTATGCATGACCTCTAGCATGCTTCTAGTCGTCAGAGCTCATGGCTGTCAAGCTTGACATGGAGAGAGCTTATGACAGATTGAGTTGGGATTTCTGCGCTATACCCTTCAGGTTTGGCTTCGACGACCTTTTATTGCTTGGATTTTGCGTGTGTTCACCGGCCGTCTTCTCTCTTCTAATTAATGGAGGTCAGACTGATTACTTCCATTCGAGGTTGGCTTGAGGCAAGGATGTCTCTTTCCTTTTTCTTTTTATCCTCTCTGTTGATGCTCTGTCCCGGGCACTATCTCAGGCTCAGATGGATTCGTCTTTCGTGCCCTATTCTGCTGGTCCCCTTGGGCCACTCTTTCCCACTTACTTTTTGCGGATGACTACATTCTTTTGGGAAGGCTTCTATCCGTAATGCTTCCATTTTGGCGACCATTCTGCAGGATTATTGTCGGGCTTCTGGTCAGAAAATCATCTTAATAAATCTTTGATCTGTTTTAGTCCGAAGACGTCTCCTATTGTCAGGGGATCTATCTTGCAAATTATGGGTTTCCTGTTCAGGCTGATTGGTTGTTCTACCTTGGGATTCCTATCACGGGAAGAAAGCATCGGATCTCCGACTTCAGTGTCCTTGGAAAGGAGGGTTCGCGATCGCCTGGACGGGTGGCACTGGGCTCTCTATGATGGCTCGGATCACTCTCTTACGCTCAGTGCTGTCTTCTCTTCCTCTCTATCTGTTATCCAATGCTGCATCCCACTGACATGTTTGAGGAAGATAGAGAGATATTTTCGGGACTTCCTCTGGGCCTCTATGCAGGAAGGTCATGGTGTTCATCTCTTGCTTGGGATATTATCTGTATGCCGATTGCTGAGGGTGGGCTTGGGATCCAGTCTCTTACTGCTAGGCGGGAGGCTATGATGCTAGGCATACCTCGTGGTTCTTGCTTGATCGCATTGTTTGTGGAGCTCATTCATGCATGCCAAATATGGTGACTGGAATCATTCTGCTTCCCCTCAGTCCTTCCGTGGGCACTCCTTCTTCTGGAAAGGTCTGTCGGCATGTACCGGCTATTCTAGACTGCATTTCTTGGATGATTGGTGATGGAACCTCTGTGGATGTTCTCCAAGATGCTTGGATTACAGACCTTCCCCTGTCTCGATGGCCAACCTTTGTTAGCACTAATATCCCTAATGGAATGAGAGTCTTTGGTCTTATCTCTCAGGATCATTCTGCTTGGGTTTCCTCGTCGGTATCTTGCTTCTTCGGGGTGAGCTCTACCGTTGCGTTACTTCTATTCCTCTCATTCTGGGTCCCACTGATGATATTAGGGTTTGGAGGAGATCTTGTTTGTCTCGGGCTTCTATGAGGGACCTCTTGAATATCTATAGGCCTCTACCCCAGCAAGCGATGGATTTGGCATGGATCTGGCACCTTCCCATTCACCCTAGAGTATGTCTTTTCATATGGAAGCTTGCTTGGAGTGTTCTTCCCACTTGTTCCTGCTCTCTAGGAGAGATGAGCATTATGCCTACATGCCCATTGTGTGGTCTCGAGGAGGAGACAATGGATCATGCTATCTTCTTATGTATTAGAGCGAGACAGATTTGGCAGAGCTCAGGCGCGTGTCCTTGGGAGCATGATTTTGATTACCAGCGTTTATCCTTTCTATGTCTGATCAGGCAGGCTTTGCGGAGTGGCGACTATCAGATGGTTCTGAGGTGGGCTTATATTGCGTACCAGATCTGGTTATCCCGGAATCAGATTGTGTTCACTGACGAGATAGTTTCCTCCCCCCGGGTCGTCAGGTCTGCTGCTTCCTTATCCACAGAGTATACTTTCCATCAGAGCACTCTTGTTTTTGCTAGCCTTGGCCACTAGGTCTCCTATGCTACTTCGGTAGCGCACCGGCATACGGTCTATTTCTTGGGAGCCCCCACCTCTAGGGTTTGCCAAAATCAACTTGACGGAAGTGTTCACGGCAGATATGCGGGATCAGCTTTTGTGATTAGGGGGTCGGATGGCATGATGCTCGCGGCTGGTGGATTTGGGTTGCTTGACTCTTCTGTTCCCCTTGCTGAACTGTATGCGGCGGGGTCGGTATTTCTTATGCCTTTGGAGTTGGGTGTCCGTAGGATTAT
>UESW01002662.1:0-132710 GCA_900491605.1 Calamus simplicifolius | reverse complement strand
GGGTTTTGTATTTGGCGATATCGCGCTCGATCTGGTGGAGACGATGCTCGAAGGCCTTGATCTCGCGGAGGATGATGGTGCAGTGGAAACAGGTAGTGTCATCACCGATCTTGAGAGAGATGGAGCCCATCGGGGTGGGGAAGAGGATAGGTGAGCACGGGGCGATGATGGAGTTTCGATCTCGCGGAGGATGATGGTGCTGCGGAAACGAGCAATGTCATCATCGATCTTGAGGGAGATAAGCCTATGGGGGCGGGGGAGAGGAGAGGCGAGCACGGGGTGGCAATGGTGCATGGGGGCGAAGATAAGCGAGTGAAGGAGAGGGCTCTGCTTAGTACAACCCAGTTCAGAGGTGGGCTACAGGCCGTACCATGCGGCACTTTTTTTTAACCGAGCCATGCTAGGCATGGCCAGATTTTTGGCTGGTCCGGCAGGCCTAGGCCGTGCCATGCCAGGCATGGTTCAGTGCCCATCTCTAGATGCCAGCTGCTTAGAATGAAAGATGACAAAATGAGGTGGGTCGAGTGTTTGGCTTCATATTGCTTGGATGGAGTTTAACTACAGAATTATCGTCTCACTATAATCTATAGCGATTAAAAAAACTTTTTGTGTATCGAGCATGATGCAAAAATGCGCACATAATACATGATGATTGATCGCACGTTATGACATACAGTGCATAAAATAAAAATGCCTTCAACGCATGCATGATCACACATATGCATAGTTAATCATCATGCGCATTACACAAGTTGTTTCCTATTGCTGCCATAAGCTCGTTCTTCTTGGGTGATCGCTTTTCTTAGCCGTCAGCCTAGGATGCATGCAACGCTAAATAAATTGCACGATCGGTTTGGCTCTTTTTGTTTTATTTTGATGTCAAACTTGAGAAAAATCTTGCTTCACCGTTGGCTCAGGAATATTTTTTTTCGCTTTTGATATGTGGATGTGCATACGCCGCGTATTATTCACCGTGCATAATGTAGCTTCTGCTTATAGAATGCCTAGTGTACGTGCTGGGCCACTTAGGTTTCGCTTGAAGTGGTATCACTTTCAAGCCATGTCGTCCAAACAAATCCCATCCCAGGGAGTGCAAATTAACCTCCCAGAGGCCCTTATGGCGTTCCATAAGTTGAGTCAAGGAGTCTACCATGTCTAATGTTGATTTCGATGGGCCTTGCTCGTGGTTGCGTTAAAATGGCATGATACATTTTGTTGCATTAGAATTCGACGTGTGTCTCGTATTTTGTGAGCAGATGCGAGTGGTGAAACTTCCGGTTCGCATTGGTCCTCAACTGCGGCCGGACGGTAGATCCATTTGCATGAGGTTTGACTATTTTTTGAACCCACCGGAGAAAATCCACCATCACACGGAGTTCAGATTCTAGGCGCTGGTGCTTGTAACATCATGTGTTGGGCGGGCATGGTCGGCTACGACCGACCCACCCACGCCGACTAATGGCTCAATCTAAATGCATGATTCGAGACAAGATCTAAGCAATTATCGGGCGAAAAAATCATGACAGCTTTGCGTGCGAGAAGCCTGATCCTGCCCCATCTACAGTTGAGTAAGGAGCAACCGTTGGATTCACCGACCACGTATGGTGGTCCATGATTGGCGTCGCTGAGGTAGAGCGCGCGGTGCAGCCATGGTCCCGGACGGCATTCTACCGCACTCTCGTTGAGATATTTTAAAATCTAGAGTTTTAAACTGTCAGCTCAGCTGGGCTAGCTGAGCTTATGTTTCAGACGTCTCGATCCACTTTCCACCGCCGGTGAAGCAAGCTGGAGCTATTCGCTTCTTGATTGGAATCTCTGTACCCTTTTTATGAAAGATTTTGGCCATCGTGCATAATAATTATTATATTTACATGTCAAAAAATAATTTTATTTTTTATACATTATACGTACGGTTATATATACGGATGATCAATTAAGGCACAGTGCATACGATGCGAAGAACTTTTCTCTTTTTTCTAACAGTAGTGACCCTAGGCCCAACGGCTGGGACCAGCTATCAAAAAAATAAAAGTAAAAGCTCTTGATTATGTAGCGGGCCGTGCAAAAATTTAAAGACATAAAAGGCATTGAATAAAATGCATAAAAATATTTAAATATAACTTTAAATAGATACGATTACAGCCAGTTTTTTTTTTTTTTTTTTTTAAAATGCAGCAGCCAAACCTTATATTGATGTAAGAATAGTTATAAAGTAATGTAAATTATATTTTATCAAATATAAATAATTTATTTTTTTAGAATTTCAATATATATTTAATTTCTTATTGTTATTAAAAGAAAAAAAAATCATATCAAAATCTCCTAATAGTTTGATAACAAAAAAATGTATCTAGCTTAAAAAAAAGTATGCTTCAAGAAGAATACAAAGAGAATTCGTTAAAATAATTAATAGTTTGGTGTCAAAAAAATGACTTAAAAAATGTTCTTCACAAGAAAAAAGAAAAGTGCCAACTAAAATACATTAATAGTTAGGTATAAACAAAAAAATTTTGCCTAAAAAACATAATGTTTCCTATAACAAAAGAAATGATTAAAAAATAATAGTTTGATGTAAAAAATAGTTTTAAATTGGAAAAAATATTCTCTATTGATAAAAAAAAAAAAATCAAATAAAAAATCAATAGTTTGATCGATCAAAAAATTCAGTTAAAATAGAGTTTGATTGGTTAATAAAAAAATTGTTTGCTCTAAGAAAAAGTTTTTGATTTGAAAAATATATTTTCCATGGAAAACAGAAAAACAACAAGCTAAAAATTAATAATTTAATTTTAAAAGTTTTATATTGAAAAATAAATTACTTATTTTGGAGAGAAATATTTTTTAACATTTAAAAAGATTCTCCATGAGAAAAAGGAAAAGAATAAGTTTTAAAAAATTAATATTTGATATAAAAAGTTTTTGACTAAAAAAATATTCTTCATGATAAAAAAGAAAAGAGTCAGCTAAAAAAATATCAATAATTTAATGTAAAAAAATTCTAACCTAAAAAAATAATGTTTTCTATGAGAACAAAGAAAAAAGAAGGAAAAACAACCAAGATTAATAGATTGATGTGAAAAAGGTCGTTTTTAACTGAAAAAAAATCTTAAAAATTTTTTCTATTAGAAAAGAAGAAAAATCAGCTTAAAAATCAATAATTTGATTAGCTAAAAAAGTTTAACTAGCTTAAAAATAATAGTTTGATCTATTAAAAATAATTAAAAAAAGTAAAAGAGCATGCATGCTAACAAAAATTAATGATTTTATTGCTAAAAAAATTCCAATAGAAAAAAAATTGTTCCCTTGGAAAAAAAAAGAACTAGTTAAAAACATAATAGGTTGATATAAAAGAAAATTAAGCTGAAAAAAAGCTTTTCATAGAAAAAAGAATTAACTAAAAAATAATAATTGATATTAGGAAAAAATAATTTCCAACTGAAAGAAAATGTTTCTTGTGAAAAAAAAACCAACTAAAAATAATTAGTACTTTGATCAGCCTAACAAATTTTAAGCTGGTTAAAAAAAATTAATTAATTAAAAATACTTTGATGTAAAAAAATTGATTAAAATGTATCCATCATTCGAAAAGAGAAAGAGATCAGCTTAAAAAAAAAAAGCTTTTTTTTAAAAAAATGGTAAAGGACAAATATCAGCTTTTTTTTAAAAAAAATCAACTTAAAAGTGAAGAATGTTCAGGGCATAGCCCCCCGCTACCTTGCCACCGCACAACATTGCTCCGTTGAAAGAAGATATATATATATATATATATATATATATTATTAGCTTTGTACGTTCGTTAGATGCTATTTTGCATGTTGGTTCTAATCAGCTGAAGCGACGGTGTTCTGCTTCAGCTCTAGATTTGATTGGTGTGATCGTTTATATATATATTTTTTTTAAGACCAGATCCCGCGTGACCACCATGACGCCACTACGCCCGCGTTCGCGCTGGCCCAGCAATGAATGGTGGTGATTATTTCAGCGGCAAACTCCGGCGCGACCGCCAGGCAAGCGAAAGTCTCACGGTATTTCATCAAAGCCGGCTCTCTTTCCCCGGTTCACAGCCAACGAATCGTACCGTGCTCTGACAAACAGCAACGATTCGAAAGGGAAGGACAAATAGTCACCGTCGACGTAACCCTTTCGCGAGCTTTATGTGTATATATATATATACAAATAGAACTGGCTCGACGCTAAGAGTGTCCGCATTTTTAGTCGTCAATGATGTACTATTTGACCGTGCCATCCGCAACAAAAGTTGAGATGCTTCACCGATGGCATTTATCTCGTGAAAGACTGTATGTCTTGCCTCCTCTAATCAAATTTTGGCAGCCGAACCACAACTAAGTTGCGCTTCGCGTGAAAATGAAAGGCATAACGTGCAAGTCCATGGCGTGCAATTGAATTGAGGACCTTAAAATGGAGAAGATCCACACTCACTCCAGAAAAAAGTCCGATTATATTTTACAATAAGAATATAATAAAGTAAGACATCAGGTTAGATACTCTCTGGAGAGGCTTTTGTCGTGATGAGCTTGGATTTTATGGGAGCTATGATTCTCGTTAGTTCTTGAGAAAAAACAGTTAACATTGATTGAGTTAATAATCATCAAAGAGGACGATCACCAGATTTGTGATAGATCATTTTGAACATTCAAGTAGGTTTTTATAGGATATGAGAGTGCCATCGCGTTTAAAACTCTTTTTTTTTTTTTTTTTTTGAGTGGAGAATAAGGCCAGCTCCAAGAAACTTACAAGACATATGTCTTTACCATCGACTTCTAAGAGCTGTAAATATTATTAAAAAGATAATTACGCCAAAATATAACTTGTGTTATGCTTATAGCTAGAGTTGCAAGATAGTTCGCTGCTAGTTGGCCATTTAAAATAATGCCTATAATAGAGGTTGAGTAGTATTATAATCTTCCACTAAAGACACCTTATCAATAGATGGAGGTTCCTAGAACAATTGATTCTTCTTATAAGATTTTATCTTATGCTGATGATCTTGATAATTTAGCACGATGGGAAAGCTCATTCCTTAAATCATACCAAGCAGCTACCACTTTAATAGAGGGAATATACGCTCGAGGCAGAGGACTTACAACAACTAATGGTTAATCAAGGTAATCTTAAATGGTAAATTCTACTTCAATAGAGTTCGGATGAAATAAGTCATCAAGATTAATTTTAATATATTATACCAAAAAAGATTACTAACATAATTTTGTAAAAATATAATCCCAAACTGATGATCATCGCTGACTAGATATTAGAGAATATGGATGAATGGTACTTGATGAATTGAACTAACTTCGCAAACATGTGACGTGCCTACTTGGAAATATAAATAGATTGAAAATTTTTTATTCTAAAACCATTCCTCATTTGTTTCCTTTCAGATGAGTCGTAGTAAATAAATTTAAATTAAAAAATATAATAAAACTCTAATTTATATGCCCAAAAATCAAAATTTTACTCCAATTTATATGCTGGTTCCATGCTCAAGTTTTAAGCTTTTTTTAAACTAATTTAATTACGCCATAAGAAATTCGTTCATTCATTATATTAAACATCAAAAATCTTATCATTAAAACTATTATTACTTTCATAATATTTGCATCATTCATCATTGTTACTTTTTTTACATTATCCATCATTATACCTTTATTATCAATCATGCTTAATGACTCATCTTCTGTTAATTTTTAATTTAAAAATAATTCTTTGCCTTTGGCTGCATCCTGAAGCTTGAATTGCCTCTTTCCATCTTCCTTTTAAACATTCCGAGTTCTTTTTTTTTTTTACTGCCAGATATGACTTTTTCTTTCTTTGTCCCTTCGTTAATTAAATTTTTTGATTGAAAAAATAGCTATTAACTTCCTCCATCTTAAAAAACTTGATGGGCTCCTCTCTCCAAATGAGCCATGTTAAGAAAATTGCATGTTAAATAATTCTCTTACAGTCCTTTGTTCTTAAAAATTTTCATATAAAATTTAGCTATTAACTTCCTTCATATAAAAATATTAAAAAAATAGCCTGATTTGCATACTAACTTTAGGGAAAATAACATGCATACGTTAACTTAACTATGTTTCTCTCAAATTTTATCTCTTTCTAAAAAGCTTGATCAGCTCCTCTCTCTTAATAAGGCTATGTTAAGAAAATCATGACATGCTAAATAATTCTCTTAAAAAAATTAGTAACTATAAAAAAACCAGTTCATCTTCATACATATTCATTTTGACCGCCAACTAATTTTCTTTCTTTGTCTTTTCCTTAATTAAAAATTTTGATCAAAAATTAGGTATTAGCTTCCTTTATTTGAAAAAACATAAACAACAATAGCTTGATTTTCATCCTAACTTTAAGGAAAATAACATGTTGCTTATAATATTGATCATCTACTTCCACTTGCCTTTTTTGTACCAGTCACTGCCATAGGATGCAACCCCCTCTCATCTCAGGTTTTGCTCTACCAACCTTAGTGAAACTTCAAATAGAGATTATCATCATTGCTCCGATAGGCTTCTTAAGTGTTAAGTGTAAGAGTTTAGAATCTTTAATAAATAATTTGTTACATAAAATTAAATATAAAATACTTACTTGATGCAGAACTCGTCATAATCGTAGATAGACTTGAATCTGATTGGATTTTGATAGCCTATTTTGTTAAAAAAATAATTGATTTCTCTTTCTTAACCTTATCTCTTTCATAGCAGATAACTTGATAGATTTTTTTTTTTAAATTGCTACCCTTTTTAGGTGGAGAGATAACTAATTATATATATAGATAACTTTCAATCTGTACTTTCATCAAATATCAAACTTAATGGCTTAAACTTTTGGACCATAACTAACACCTGATTGGATAAAAGGATGATGGCCCTTCGACTTCTTCACATGAGGTGCTAGTTGGATGAAAGGACGATGACTCTTCGTCTTCGCATGCGAAGTACCGATTAGGGAAGAGGCATCGACTCTTTTTCAAACATATCTAATATTCTTCCACTTGGTCCAATAGTTTATGACATTAATATTTAATAGTGTAAACATTAGATGCACATAATTAAATTTCGTAATGCCATGCTGTTATCATGATTGACTTTAACATAATAAATTACATAATAAGAGTTATGGCGATCATACACGTTTCAATTGTATACTCCCTTCAATATACTACATTAGGTCACATAATTTATATAACTTAATGTCAACTTAATTGTCTTAAAGATATACTATTTTTCTTGTTCAAAACATTAAGAGTATACAAGCATAAGGAACAAGAAATAATTTAATAAAATAAAAAACATATCATATTAATAATATCATTATAATCAATCTTCAATACAACTAAGACCTATTATATGTATATGTTCTTTAAATATCTTTGGTTGTAAACCTTTAGTTAAAGGATCTGCGATCATAAGATCCGTTCTAATACGTTCATTACGCACTCTTTGTTTCTGAACCTCCTCCTTGACAATAAAGTACTTTAATTCTATATGTTTAGCACATCTAAAATATTTATCATTTTTGAAGAAGAAAATTGCCATGGAATTATCATAATATATTTCCAGCGGCTTGGTAATGGTGTCGATAATTCCAAGTTCTGAAATAAAGTTTCACAGCCATAATGCGTGAATTGTAGCTTTATAACAGGCTAAAAACTCTGCTTCCATAGTGGATGAGATAATGATAGATTGTTGGCACTTTTCCATGAAATAACCCCTTCTCCCATCAGAACAAATAACCAAATGTTGACTTTCTAGTGTCAACACAATCAATAAAATCTGAATATGAATATCCAATCACTTCCAACTGATCAGACCTTTTAAATGTGAGCATATAATCCTTAGTTCCTTGAAAGTATCTCATCACTTTCTTTGCAGCTTTCCAATGATCAATACCAGGGTTACTCTAATATCGTTCCAACATCCCAACCGCGAAGTTAATATCTGGTCTTGTGCAAGTTTGCAAATACATCAAGCTACCCATAGCAGAAGCATATGAAATAAATTTTATTTGCTTACATTCCACATCATTCTTTGACATTGCATAAGACTAAATTTATCTCCTTTTTATATTGGGACAACACCTGCTGAACAGTTGCTCATATAAAGCTCTCAAGAATTGTTTCGATGTAAGCTTTCTAAGACAATCCTACCAATCCATACAATCTCTTTCTAAATATTAAAATTTTAATCACATAATATGCCTCCCTCATATCTTTCATCTCAAAATTTTTAGAGTGAATTTTAGTCTCATACATGATGCCTAAATCATTAGCAGCAAGTAAAATATCATCAACATATAGAACCAAAAATATAAACTTACTTTCATAAATTTTTTCGGTAAATGCACCGATGAATGATATTTTCATCAAAACCAAAAGAAGTAATAGTATCATTAAACATAGTATACCATTTTCTGGAAGCTTGTTTAAGTCCACATATTGATTTCTTAAGTTTACACACCATATGATCCTTTTCTTCATGGAAAAACCTTCAGGTTGATCCATATAAATTTTTTGCTTTATATCTCCATTAAGAAAGGATATTTTTACATCTATTTAATATAACTCTAAATCATATTGAGCTACCAAAGCTATAATGATTCTTAATGAATCTTTCTTTGAAACCGATGAAAATGTTTCTTTATAATCAATGCCATCCTTCTGAGTATAACCCTTGGTGATAAGTCTAGCTTTAAAACGTTCGATATTACCATTCATGTCATGTTTGGTCTTAAAAACCCACTTACATCGAACTCGTTTAGAATCTTCTAGCAATTCAACAAGATCTCAGACATTTTTTAGCCATTGATTTTAACTCATCTTTCATAACATTAATCCATTTATCAGACTTGTCAATGTTAATGGCTTATAAAAATAAAATAGGATCTTCATCAATGCCACAATCAAAATCTGACTCTTGCAAATAAATAAAATAATCATATGAAATAGCTGATTTTCTTATCCTTACAGGTTTATTTAAAGCTGTTCCACATGGTTCATTTTTGTCAGCTATTGATAGGTTAGTCTTCATGTGGTACTTCTTCATTCAAACATTGTTCATTATTATTTTGTTCTTGCATTTCTGGAACAATGTATAGAATAATTATGGATGCAGAAACATTTATGGGTAATAAAATATTAATCCTTACTTCATTGATATCCACAATCTTTTTGTCAGCACTCTCACTAATTTTACCATTCTCAATAAATTTGGCATTGCCTGTCTCAATAATTTTAAAACTATAGTTTGGATAATAAAACTTGCATCCTTTGGATTTCTTTAGGTAACCAATAAAGTAACCACTGGCAGTTCAAGAATCTAATTTTTTTTCATGTGGATTATATACTCGTGCTTAATAACCCCAAATATGCAGGTGTCTTAAACTAGGTTTCCTTTCAGTCCATAACTCAAAAGGAGTTTTAGAAACTGCCTTACGAGGAATCCTATTCAGTAAATATACTGTAGTTCTAAGGGCATATGTCCACAAAAATTTGGGTAATGAAAAATTACTTATCATTCTCCTAACCATATCTATTAATGTTCTATTTCTCTTTTCTGCCATACCATTTTGTTGAGATATGCCTGACATAGTATACTGTGCACATATGCCATGCCTTTCAAAGAACTTTGCAAATGGACCTGGATTTTGTCCTAATTCATCATACATTTCATAATACTCACCACCTCTATCAGATCTTACTATTTTCATTTTTTTATCTAATTGTCTTTCAACATCTTTAGTAAATACCTCAAGAGCATTTACAGCTTGAGATTTTTTTAAAGCAAATAGACATATCCATAATGTGAAAATTATCTATAAAGGTGATAAAAAAACTTTTCTCCACCAAAAGATGGAGTATCAAAAGGTTCACAATATCAATGTATATAATTTCAAAAATATGAGTACTTTTTGTAGCTTCTTTCTTGTTATTATGTTTGGTTTGCTTTCCCTTGATGCAATTTACACATAAATCAAGATTAGTAAAATCTAGATTTGATAGAATCTCATTCTTTACTAATCTTTGTAGTCTTTCTTTGAATACATGATCCAAACATTTATGCCATAAGTAAGCAGAGTTTTCATTTACCATACTACGTTTAATTTCAATATTTTGATGAACACACATTAGGAATGCAAAAAAATTATCATCAAGTTTTAATTTATATAAATCATCCATAAGAATTTTAGAACCAATAAAGGAACCATCTTTATTAAATAAAATGAAACATCCTTTTTCAATCTTAAAACGAAACACATTAACATCAAGTTTCGATATAAAAACCAAATTTCTAGAAAGTGAAGGAACATAGAGAGTTTAGTAGATTCAAGTGATGCCTGATATCTAAAGTAAGACGATAAGTCCCTATGCCTTTAATTGAGGCCTTCTCTCGGTTTTCCATGAACAAAAAGTTCTTATTTAGGTTTATGCTCTGGATTGTAAGGAATCCCTACATTACATTAAAATATGAGTAGTGGCACCAGAATCCAACCACTAAGTGTTAGAAAAAACTTCAGATAAGTTTGATTCAAAAATTGGAGAAGTATAATGAAAGATAACCTTCTTTTTGAACCAAGCTTTTCGTTTCAGACAATCTTTCTAATAATGTCCTTCTTCTTAAAGAAGCGACATTTATCTTTCTTTCTTCCCTTCTTATCATTATCAGCAACCTGTGTTACTTTAGTGGATGCTTTTTTCTTAAATTTCTTAAATTTTAGTTTGATAACTTTACCAGCTCCTTGACCCACTAGGTTTATTGAATGAACCCCTTGTGCTTTTAATCTCGTTTCCTCTTGAGTAAACTTACTGGTCAATTCATTAACATCCCACTTATCCTTAATAGTGTTATAATTAATTTGAAAAAGCTCATACTTTTGAGGTAATGAGTTCATAAAGAATTATACTAGAAACAAGTCATCCATAGTCATTCCCAGGATCTTAAGTCTTGCTGCAATATTAGTCATATCAAGGACATGTTACTGCATACTTCGCATGTAGGGAGAAATAACCTCCGAGGCATGCAAATTTTAATAATTTGATAACAATTATCAATGCAAAAACTTAAAGATTACATATTAATCTATATAACATGCATCAAGATCATATCTTTACCTTATACTATAGGATCGTTTGATCTAAAATTATGCATATAAATTAAATAATCAAGATCATATCTTGATCTTCAAGATAAGAAGTCATACTACTTATCTTGAAGTCTGCCTTAAGATCTAGAATCAAATCACTTACCTTAAGAACAGTAGGTAAATCCTTTGTGCTTTGCAGCTATTCAATCGTCCTGCCTCTAGTATCGTCCATGCGAAGCCTCCGAATGATCGGATTTCCGAGAGTGCTAGCTCGCAGAAAAATAACTTTGCTGATCTTGAATCCTCCCACTTGAATCTTCTTCCAGAATTCATCAAACTTTTACTAACAGCAGAATCACACAAGGATTTCTGTTCTAACTCTTTAGAATTTCAATCCATGATATATCGTGTGTTGTGTTGTAATCTGGTGAAGAATGTCCTATGTTTTATAGACTCAATTTAGCCTTTAACCTATTGAATTATAACACTTAGAATTCTGTTATTCGGTGAAAACCAAAGAGACGCAATGTTTGGGTAATTCCAACGTTCGGTGAAAACCAAAGAGATGTGAATTCTAACACTTATAATTCCATCATTGGTTAATTCAATGAGGTACATTAATTCCACATTGATTCTAACACTTAGAATTCCAACGAAAATGGTTTGGAGAAGATTAAATTAATATATTAAATTCTATATGAGAATTGAATCAAGTTATCTCATCATGTGAGATCCTTATGCGAGGGGTTTGGGTTCGGATTTTGGTTTAAGCTGATTTGAATTTATTGGACTGAACCTACATAGATCATGGCCCTAGTCCAAATCAAATTTGTCTAGTCTGAATCTATTTAAATCCAAATCAAGTCTAATTTCAAATTAATATTTGAAATTGATTAGTCCTTCTAATAGACTTAAACCAAATTGAATCTTATTCACTTGTACTTAACCCAATTGAGATAATTCAATCAATCAAATTGATTAATTAAATCATATACAATTCTCAATCATTGATCAGCAAATAGATCATCCTAGGAAACTTCTATGCATGTGACTCTCTAGGTTCGAATCTAAGCCGGTAGCATAGAAATAACTTTCTATACTAATCGATGTGCCCATCTAGCAATGGAACCCGACGTCCGGATAGGTTAAAGAGTTGCCGAGCAAACTCTAAGAACTCTAAGAAATAGTTACCGTATAATTAATCCTCTTGACCACAAATGCTAAGGATGGCTAAAGAGCATGTCAACTCTAAACAGCAAATCCATAAAGTGATTTCAACTTTAGTGATCATGTGACCTTCACATGAAGTGCCTTGGCCAAGGTCTTGCTAAATTGAAACACAAGAATTTCTCCTTTTAACGGGATAGGTCAAATTCCATCTTGATCCATAACTGACTACCACAAGTACTTAACTGCACCCAGTAACCTTTCGTAGCTGGATTAGAAATCCAAGTGGTCCGGCACCTAAGTACATTGAGTTGCTTGCAAGTCACCGGTTGTGATCTTCAGGTTTGAAGGATACTTATACCTATATCTTCTCGGATTAACTCTTGATAGCAGAGTATCCGAAAATGAGTCACGTTCGATGAAATGTACTCCTACACTTTCACCTGTATGTCATACTAGTGTCTCTACACTCCTTGGTTAAGAGGACAACCAACAAATATGATATACAACGTTCTATAATTGATAGTACTATGGCCATGTTACAGTATATCATTTGGTCGCAAACTCTTTTGAGGACCTTCAAAGATAAATCCTCCTTTATCGTGAAGTAAGGTCCTGAGGGCTTCATTACTATTAGGAGTTTCAAGAAGATGTTCTTGTAATGAATAAACTATCAAATAACTTTTATCAATTTATATGTAATTTACATTAGCATAATCATCAAATGATTGGCTTTAGGATATAATTCCCAACAAACTCCCACTTAGCCTAAAGCTACTCATTACAGTATCTAATACCCATCAACTTATAGTTGTCCAACTCCTTGATGCTGAGTGCTTTAGTAAATGGGTCGCCTAGGTTTTCCTTTCCGTCAATCTTCTGAAGATTTATGTCACTCGTTCTATAATCTCTCGAATGAGATGAAACCGACGCAGTATGTGCTTGGTGCGCTAATGTGCTCGTGGTTCCTTTGCTTGAGCTATGGTACCAGTGCTATCACTGTACAACAGGACTGGTCCATCTATGGAAGATGCCACTCCAAGCTCAGAGAGAACTTTTGCAGCCACATAGCTTCTTTCACAGCATCTGATGCAGCGATGTACTCTGCCTCCTACACTGAATCTGCCACTATATGTTGCTTGAAACTTTTTAGCAAACAGCTCTACTATTTAGGATAAACATGATACCTGACACACTTTTTCTATCATCATGATCTGATTGGAAACTGGAATTAGTATATTCAACAAGTTTCAAATCAGACTCTCCATAGACTAACCACTGGTCCTTAGTATTTCTCAAATACTTAAAGATTGTCTTAACAACTTGCTAGTGTTTTTCTCCTGGATCAGATTAGTATCTACTCACTACTCCTAGTGAGTATGCCACATCTGGTCTTGTACATATTATGGTGTACATAATCGATCCCACTGCCGAAGCATATAGAATTCGACTCATACGTTCTCTTTCGTTAGGAGTTGTCGAACAATCCTTCTTAGAAAGATGAATTCCATGGCCTATCGGAAGATAGC
Source organism: Calamus simplicifolius (assembly GCA_900491605.1). Classification (NCBI taxonomy): domain Eukaryota; kingdom Viridiplantae; phylum Streptophyta; class Magnoliopsida; order Arecales; family Arecaceae; genus Calamus; species Calamus simplicifolius. The sequence goes on along the minus strand of UESW01002662.1, from coordinate 118,914 downwards.
TTTTCTTGGAATTCTCCATGCTAAACCTCTTTAGCACTGTGTCAATGTACGTAGATTGGGATAGACCAAGCATCCTCTTAGATCTATCTCTATAGATTTTCATCCCTAGGATGTAGGATGCTTCTCCCAGATCTTTCATGGAGAATTATGATGATAACCATATCTTTATTCCTTGTAATGCAGTGATATCATTCCCGATTAAGAGAATATCATCCACATATAATACAAGAAATACAATAACGGAACCGTTAGCCCATTTATAAATGCAAGGTTCTTCTTTATTCTTAACAAAGCCATAAGATTTGATCACATTATCAAATCGTATGTTCCAACTCCTAGATGCTTGCTTAAGTCCATAAATGAACTTCTGTAGCCTGCACACTTTATACTCGTCTTCAGATATAAAACCTTCAGGCTATATCATATACACCTGTTCATCTAAATTACCATTTAGAAAAGTGGTTTTAACATCCATCTGCCAAATCTTATAATCGAAGTGTGCTGCTATAGCCAGCATAATCCGAATGGATTTCGGCATTGCCACAAGAGAAAACGTTTCGTCATAGTCAATACCATAACGTTGATGATACCCTTTGGCAACTAGATGTGCTTTGTAGGTCTCTACCTTTCCGTCTGCGTCTCTTTTCCTCTTGAAAACCCACTTACACCCTATGGGTTTTATCCCTTCGGGTGGGTCAACTAATATCCATACATTATTTTTCTTCATGGAATCAAGTTTGGATTTCATGACATCAAGCCATTTATCAGAGTCAGTCCTTTGCATAGCATCCATATAGGTGATCGGATCCTCGTTGTTCTCATCGAGCTCAATAGGATCCTCGTTCTGGACCAAGAAACCTAAGTATCTATCTGGTTGATGTGGTACTCTACCAGATCGCCTTAATGGTGCATCTAAAATGGGTTTTGAGTTTGATCTAATCAACTCAGATTCTAAGGGTTCAATGGTTTGTGTTGTTCCTTCTACTTGATGAACTTCCTTAAGTTCAATATTAGAGCTATTTATTTCTTCACTAAGGAACTCCTTTTCAAGAAAAACTGCTCTATTACTAATGAACAACTTTTGTTCTTCAGTATTATAGAAGTAATATCCTTTGGTTTCTTTCGGATAACCGATAAAAAAATATTTGTCAGATTTAGATTCAAATTTGTCTGATTTTCTACATTTCACATAAGCCGGACACCCTCAGACTCTCAGATAGGTGATAACCAGTTTATGTCCATACCGCATCTCATGTGGAGTGTTAGAAACAGACTTACTTGGAACCTTATTGAGAATATGACAAGCTGATTCTAATGCATATCCCCAAAATGATATTGATAAGCTTGCAAAACCCATCATGGACCGAACTATGTCTAACAGGATTCGGTTCCTTCTCTTTGATACATCGTTATGTTGCGGTGTTCCTGGAGGAGTCCATTGGGAGAGAATCTCATTCTTCCTTAGATATACCACAAAGTCATTTGAAAGGTATTCGCCTCCTCGATCTGATCGAAGGGTTTTAATACATTTTTTGTTTGTTTTTCTACTTCTTTATGATATAGTTTGAACATTTTAAATGACTCAGATTTATATCTCATAAGATAGACATAATCGAACCTAGAAATGTCGTCTGTAAAAGTAATAAAGTAGTAATATCCATCTTTGGTACAAGTGTTCATCGGTCCACATACATCAGTATGTACTAAACCCAATAGCTTGTGGCTCTTTCACTTTTTCAGTAAAAGATGACTTGGTCATTTTACCAAGAAGATAGGATTCACAGGTAGTTAATGATTCACAATCATCAACTCGAAGGATGCCCTCCTGGGTTAACCTGTTTAATTGTTCTTGTTGATATAACCCAGTCGATGGTGCCAAAGATAAATATCTGTGACATCAGTTATTCTAGGGCGCTTACTTGATTTGTACACTATATTCATAGGCTGTGATAATATATAAATGCCATTAGATAAATGCCCAGTCATTACAGTGACTCCATTCATAATGATATTCAAAGTAACATCTTTATTGAAATTTCATAATGACTTTTGGCCAGAAGGCCTACAGAAATTACGTTCAACAAGAACGTTGGGCAAAAATGATAATCATTTAGTACAATGACATTTCTGTTGAAAACTATTTCAAGAACTCCTAATGCCAGAACTGGAACTAATCTTCCATCCCCGACATTGAGGAATCTTTCATTGTCTTCAAATCTTCTAGTGACCTATAGTCCCTGCAATGAATTGCAAATATTAAAAGGACTCCCGGTATCCAATACCCAGGTCTGATTATCATATTCAGAAAAATTACAAGGTGTTATCATATAAATACCTTATTGAGCAACATCTTGCCCCTTTTCCTTCTTTGGCCTGTTTTGATCAAGTGTAGCAATGTAAAGAGGATAGTTCCTCTTCCAGTGCCCTTGCATCTTGCAATGAAAGCATTTACCTTGACTTTTATCAACTTTCTTCTTCTGCATTTGACCCCTTATAGATGTCCTAGCATGTTGCACCTTTTTCTTATTCTTTTTCTTCTTCCCTTTCCCAAAGGGTTGACGCCCTACCTTAGATCCTTCAATCACATTAACCAAACCCTTAGAGAGCTGGTTATTCTTCTCAAAGTTCTGTAACAACCCCAATAAACCATAGTAGTTGACTGCAGGCTTTGTTATTCGATAATGAGTAAGGAAAGGTCGGAAGGATGTAGGCAAGGAATTCAAAATCGCATCCTTTCCCAACTGTTTATGTAGGGGAAAGCCGAGTTTGCTTAGGAGTTCTATCTTCTCGATTATATACAATACATGATCAGTGACAGGAGATCCATCCCTCAATCGAGCATTAAAAATAGCACAACTAGTCTTGTGCCTTTCAACATCGTCGGGTGTGCCGAAAGATTCATTCAACGCTTGAATGATTTCTTCCGGTTGAGCATTCTCGAACCGGCGATCGAATTCATCGTTTATTGCTGCTAGCATGATGCAACGCATGCTAGTTCTATCACTAAGCCACTTCTGATAAGTGTCTCTCTCAGAACTTTGAGTGTTTGCATTAGGTATCTTTGGTGTAGGATTATTTAGAATATATAGAACCTCTCATGCTCAAGGACGATCTTAAGTTTTCTAAACCAGCTATTGAAATTTAAACCATTTAACTTGTCATTATCCAATATGGACCTTAATGATAAATTAGTGGCCATGTTCTGCATAAGAAAAAACTAAAGTTTAGTAGTATATAAATTAATTCAGTCTAAAGACTTAGACTTTAGTCTAAAGATTCTTCTACTATTTTGTTCAAATTGACACCCTGTACACCCCAATTCGAAGAATTATTCTTAATTCTTTAGTGGGCACTAAGATCTACATAGACTACATACAGTCCCAAGTGAAGCTTGGTCAACCCATATGCATCTAAGAGTAGGTTCAAAACCAATTGTTTCCCCAAACAATTCTTAGTGTTCAGTTTTGCCCCATGTTCCTCTTCAGCAGGTATGGAGTGCCTTCGCTGAAAGTTCTGGTTAGGTTCAACCATTAAATAATATAATCAGTGCAATCTATCTATAGACAACCAAGCCCGAGTGAAGCTTGGCCCACCTGACTATCTATTTAATAGTTACACTGACTTATCATATAATGAATGATAATTCCGATGGTTGACAAGCACCAGGCATGGAGTGCCTCCAATGATTATCAAGACATCGGACTCATTATCACCCACCTTAATGGGAGGCTATGATCTAGTTATCATATAATAGTTTCATTTTAAGGACCTAATAATTTTAGAGGATTTAATAATCTGAAGATAAATTGACTAATCAAGTTCTTCCATTGAATCTATAAAGTCAGTAGAATGAGACAAGATTATGTCAGGTTAAGTGGCACCTAATCAGTCAGACTATTTCCTTACAGGCATGGGTTAACCTGAATTAGGTAAATGATCTGAATCATAAATGGTTCACCATATTGACCAGGTAAGTGAGATCGATGGGAGGGATATGCCATTAACTCATTAAAGATGCATCAATACGAGTAGCTTCCAATTAAAAACCATTCGATCGTTGATCTCAGAGCAACTTGCCAACTCACCTTGACATCATATGGTTAACCAATTTTGATTTGACCATCTAAGATATTCATGCTTAACCACTGAGCCTAATCTACCTCTATTTGGTTTAATCAAAGACAAGGACATGATCAACTACAACAATTCTTTGATTTAGAGCATCCTTAACCTAATCTAATTAATTTAGATTTGATCAAATACTCTTATAGTCCATTTTATTTAAACCTTAGGGTTTAACCCTTTATGGACCTAATTAGCTAACCCATAAGGTTAAATATATTTCATGTCATATATTTCAAATCATGTATCAGTTGCATTATTTAACTACTCATAATTCCTATATTTAGATCATATCTAAAAAGATTATGAATAAATATTTGACATTCAAATAAGACTCTCATAAATATTTGTATGTTTCGTAACATAGACAACAAGCCATTATATCTCGTATCTATATTTTAATACAAAAATGTAAATATCATGCTTTTATACAACATCAATATGTATCAAATATAAAATATCTTTTGAGAGTATGTGTAATATGTGTTTTGATGCCAAAGATCAATTTAAATTATCTTTTGATTAAGCATCAAATATGAGAGAACCTTAACGACACCGCAATATGTTATACCTCGTTGAATAGGGTAATTTAGATTTTTAATCCATCTATGACTTAATAGCTAGGTGAACCATTTTAGCCATAATTATACAATTAATAAGAACACTAATTTATATGCAATAAATTAGATCAAGACGAAATCAGGCTTGATGCCATTTGTAAGGAGAAATAACCTCTAAGGCATGCATATTTTAATAATTTGATAACAATTATTAATGCGAAAACTTAAAGATTATATATTAATCTATCTAACACGCATTAGATTATATCTTTGCCTTATACTATAGGATTGTTTGATTTAAAATTATGCATATGAATTAAATAATCAAGATCATATCTTGAGCTTCAAGATGAGAAGTCATACTACTTATCTTGAAGCTTGCCTTAAGATCTAGGGATCAAATCACTTACCTTAAGAACTGTAGGTAAATCCTTTGTGCTTTACAGCCGTTCAATCGTCCGGCCTCTAGTATAGTCCATGCGAATCCCCCAAATGATCGGATTCCGGGAGTGCTAGCTCGCGGAAAAATAACTTTGCTAATCTTGAATCCTCCCACTTGAATCTTCTTCCAGGATCCACCAAACTTTTGCTAACACCAGAATCACACAAGGATTTCTGTTCTAACTCTTTAGAATTTCAATCTACGATATATCGTGTGTTGTGTTGTAATCTAGTGAAGAATGTCTTCTATTTTATAGGCTCAATTTAGCCTTTAACCTATTGAATTCTAATACTTAGAATTCTACCGTTCGGTAAAAACCAAAGAGACGCAATGTTTGGTTAATTCCGACGTTCAGTGAAAACCAAAGAGATGTGAATCTAACACTTAGAATTCTATCATTGGTTAATTCAAGGAGGTACATTAATTTCACATAAATTATAACACTTAGAATTCCATTGGAGAAGATTAAATTAATATATTAAATTCTACATGAGAATTTAATCAAGTTATCTCATCATGTGAGATCCTTATGCGAGGGGTTTGGATTAGGGTTTTGGTTTAAGCTGATTTGAATTTATTGGACTGAACTTACATAGATCATGGTCTTATCCCAAATCAAATTTGTCTAGTCCTAAATCTATTTAAATACAAATCAAGTCTAATTTCAAATCAATATTTGAAATTAATTAGTCCTTCTAATAGACTTAAACCAAATTGAATCTTATTCACTAGTACTTAACCCAATTAAGATAATTTAATCAATCAAATTGATTAATTAAATTATATATGATTCTCAATCGTTGATCAGCAAATAGATCATCTTAGGAAACTTCTATACGTGTGACTCTCTAGGTTCGAACCTAAGCCGGTAGCATAGAAATAACTTTCTATACTAATCGATGTGCCCATCTAGCAATGGAACCCGATGTCCGGATAGGTCGAAGAGTTGCCAAGCAAACTCCAAGAACACTAAGAAATAGTTACCGTATAATTAATCCTCTTGACCACAAATGCTAAGGATGGCTTAAGAGCATGTCAACTCTAAACAACAAATCCATAAAGTGATTTCAACTTTAGTGATCATGTGACCTTCACATGAAGTGCCTTGGCCAAGGTCTTGCTAAATTGAAACACAAGCATTTCTCCTTTTAACGGGATAGGTCAAATTTCATCTTGATCCATAACTGACTACCACAAGTACTTGACTGCATCCAGTAACCTTTTGTAGCTGGATTAGAAATCTAGGTGGTCCAGCACCTAAGTACAATGAGTTGCTTGCAAGTTACCGGTTGTGATCTTCAGGTCTGAAGGATACTTATAACTATATTTTCTCGGATTAACTCTTGACTTAAGAATATTCGGAAATGAGTCACGTTCGGTGAAATGTACTCCTACACTTTCACCTTTATGTCATACCAGTGTCTCTACACTCTTTGGTTAAGAGGACAACCAACAAATATGATATACAACGTCCTATAATTGATAGTACTATGGCCCTGTCATAGTATATCATTTGGTCGCGAACTCTTTTGAGGACCTTCAAAGATAAATCCTCCTTTATCGTGAAGGAAGATCCTGAGGGCTTCATTACTATTAAGAGTTTTAAGAAGATGTTCTTGTAATGAATAAACTTTCAAATAACTTTTATCAATTTATATGTAATTTACATTAGCACAATCATCAAATGATTGGCTTTAGGATACAATTCCCAACATTGCGACCCATCATACTTTATAGTCATGAGTTCAGCCATTAGTATCCCTGCAAGTGACTTATCGACGGAATGAAAGTGCTCTTTCATAGCTTAAGATATTCTTTAGCAGTTATACTTTCTGGAAGAGCAGACTTAATTTTATTGGCAATTGTCATTCGCATGAAACTAAGACATAATCTATTAGATCTATCCCATGCTTTATGTTTTAACTTCTCTGCCTCACTGGTCGTATCAGTAATGTTAGTAGGTTTTTCTTCTAATAGTGTCGAGTCGAGATCCAAGATACCTAAATAAAAATTGACTTGCTCACGCCATTTAGAGAAGTTTAAGCCATTAAAGATAGTAACAGAAGAAGCATGCGAATGTAGAGAAATAGCTGCACAAAAATATAAATGCTCACTAAATTAATAAATTCAGATAACACATAAAATATATTATAGATTTTCTTTAGGTAAACACAACAATATATATACATCATCATCGTAATTAGATTGCTATTTAAACTTTATAAAGTAATTAATAAACCTTATCAAATATATATAGTATCTTTGGATATCCATATTATATTTGATAAGAGAATATTAGATTTTTTTCTTTACATTTATTAGTTATAGAATATCAATTTACCTTTGGGCAAATTCTTAATTTCTAACAACTAACAAATCTTTATGATTTAAACAATAGCATTCTATAAAATTTCATAAATTATATGACTGAATAGAAACTAGTTTAGCCACTTTGGTGACTAACTAATTAATTTAATCTTGATGCCATATAACTATAAATTTTTATAAATTATATGACTAAATATAAACTAGTTTAGCCACTTTGGTGACTAACTAACTAATTTAATCTTGATGCCATATAACTAAACCATAATACTATTAAAATATTAAAAAAATCTCTTTATAGGATCGTACAACCATATACTTGATTGCTAAGGAAATGGACAACCCAATCTGATTGATGACATGGATCCTCTTAGCCCTTTCACTTCGATTTGTTTGCAAATGATGTAGCAATCCGAAAGACCTATGCTATCATAATATCTATTTTATGATAAAACCCGCTTGCTATTTCTAGTACATTATCATCTCTGCATCTTGTAGTAGCAACCATCTCGTTTCATCTTTATGGTACCATAGGGAAAAGCACTCTTAAAAAATCCATCTACAGCACAAAGGATTCTTTGGTTTGCAATAGGCTAACAGCAAGGTATCAGTAGAGCTCACCCTACTGGGCTCAAGTATGGTTGTGAGGTTATTTTATAGACCCACAGTAAAATATACATATATATTTTAATGGCCAACAGTACATCCAGTCAAAACATGAAGGTTCATCGTCAATTCATTTTGATGCATATATGAACAAATTACTTATATTAAAAACTCTGGCTTTGATACCACTACGTAAGAGTTTAGGATCTTTAATAAATAATTTGTTACATAAAATCAAATATAAAACTTACTTGATGCAGAACTCATCATAATCGTAGATAGACTTGAATCTGATTGGATTTTGATAGCCTCTTTTGTTAAAAAAATAATTGGTTTCTCTCCTTTAACTATCATTTTCATAGCAGATAACTTGATCTACTACCCTTTTCAGATGGAGAGAGAACCAATTATATATAAATAACTTTCAATCTAATACTTCCATCAAATACCAACTTAATGGCTTAAATTTTTGGATCATAACTCATACCTGATTGGACAAAAGAATGATGATCCTTCACCTTCCGTACATGAAGCGTTAGCTGGATGAAAACATGAAGCGTTAGCTAGATGAAAGGATGATGACTTTTCGCCTTTTGTATGCAAAGTACGAATTGAGAGAGAGAGAAAATGACTCTTCCCCAAACATATCTAATTAAGTACTAAGAGCCACACTCGAAAGGCAAACAACCCAAATCATACAGTCTCTTCCCCCAAACATAACTAATTAAGTGTTAAAAAACCAAACTCGAAAGGCAAACAACCCAAATCATACTGCCTCTTCCCCGTACATATCTAATTAAGTGCTAAGAGCCAAACTCAGAAAGGCAAAAACCCAAATATGCTAAGGTCTATAAGTAATTATTTATTTAAAAAAGAAATGATTGAGAAATGACATCAAAAGGTGGGATTAGAAGCAGCTATCATTTGAAGTGTCAATGATGAGATGTTTTGTTGATCGGATAAGATTTTTGGTGACAACCTCTGAAGACAATTAGAAGCGAGAATGCTGGCATGAATAACTAAAAATCCTGCGAAAAAAAATAATCGCCTACGTACCAGCAGAAGGCTTTTTGCATGCAGTAATCTATGTAGGGTGAATCCATCCCTGAGGAACCCCACTGAAACCGCTCATAGATTCCTTATGTTCCCATTCCTTTTTGGTGGAGCGATAAGTATGGTAAAATATATTCTTTTCAATGCGAATAAAGACGAAAGTGAAGCACTGTTTTCTGGAAGGACCTTCATGGCTCGATCCACAGCAACTCCCTCGGCGCTGTACCACCCCAAAAAAGTTTAATTTATTTATATTGATGCTTTAGTATATTTGAATGCTCGGTTGAAAGGTATGATACGAGTTATATATGTCGTCGCATAAACGTAAGATTGATTCTCAATAATTTTGTCTTTATCTAAAAGGAATTTACCGGTCTCCTCTCTCTAAATGAGACGAAAATTACTGCATGTTAAGTAAAAATAGAAAAGTCTCTTTCCATCTACCTTTTTCAACCCTCGAGGTTTATCTTTATTTATTTTTGCTTCATTTTTAATTCGAGGTATGACTATTTTTTCTTTATTATCTACGGTCCAATTTGTATCCTAACTTTATTAAGAAAATAGTATGTGTATATGGACTCAAGCTTTAACTGTATTTGGTTTTCAAAATAATTTTTATTTTTTTTTTATTTTCTAAATTTTTTTTTATTTTTAGAATATGCGAAAAATTATTTTTTTGAAAATAAAAGCGGTGAAAACATGTTTAATATCATGAAATAGAGATGAGAAAAAAAAATAAAGCTGCCAGATTGGTATTTTCTGTTTTATATAAAAATAAAAAAAATTCATCTATTTCTAGAAATCAAACACATCTTTACTTTCCTAAAGATTATTACTACATGTTAAGTAATTATCTCAAGGAATTGATACCAATAATTTTGAATTTAAAGAATAGAAAAAAAAGTAATCCGATAAATTCTCCTTTAGCCTGATTATATTAATTCGTCAACTTGGTTGTTTAGGAAATTAAAGATATAAATATTATGAGTAATTTCTATCCATAAATTTAAGGGGAAAAAAATCACATCCTTCCCTGTATACTTTCCATTAGCTCTGCCTTTTTTTTTTTCCTTTCTTTCTTTAATATGATGACATAAATAGATCTCTATTTTACTTATAACATAAATAGAAATTTATTTTGCTAACCAAAATAATAAAGCATTGTGATAGATAATTTTTATGAATATTAATAATTTTTAAAGTGAGATGTCGTAAAAAATTATCAATCAATTATTTTGCTAACCATTTCACCTTATCTGCACTTAGTTATTCGTTGCTGCTCCAAACTATGTTGAAAATTTGTAATCCTAGGGTCTATTTGGATGGAAGGGAATGGATGTGTCTATTTGGATGAAGGAAATGAAGGGTAGAAAAAAAAAAAAAAAAGTCATAAGTTAACTTGTTTAGAAGGAAGATGAAAGAAAGAGAAAGAAAGGAATGTGAATAATCGGTTCCGTTAAATTTGTTAACCCCCAAGGGATAAGTTGGGAGAGGAAAAAAGTTTTAAATCATACTTTTTTAAAAAATCAAAATATCCTTTTATTTCTATTTTTTATTCTTTCAATCCTTTATATAAAGGGGTATAATTATTACAAAACTATTTATCTTCCTTTTCCTTCCATTCTGTCTAAACAAAATAATTATATTATATATTTTTTTTCATCCTTTTCAAAAAAAAAAAATCCTTCCTTTTCTTCTCATTTTTTCTTTATTTTTATTCTTCCCTTTCTTTCTCCAAAGATCCAAACATAACCTAAAAATTTTTCAGAGGCGGGCCCGGATACCTCCATGACGTTGGCTATAAGATCCGGCCCGCGGGTGCTGCCCTTCGTACCGAGGCTTATCCGCTCCCGCTCTAACATGGCCTCCTCCGCCTCCCATCCCTATTTCGACTTCTTCACCTCCTCGCTCTCCTCTCTCTTCTCCGTGCCGGTGCAGCCGCCAGCTGCTTCAACTCTATCTTTAGCATTGGGGACTCTCTCGCCGACACCGGAAATTTTCTCAGCTACGTCGGCGCCAACGCAGGCCCCATCGGCAGCCTTCCTTACGGCCAGACTTATTTCCACCACGCCACTGGCCGGTTCTCCGATGGCCGACTCATCATTGACTTTTTTGGTGTGCATTTCTTATCTCTTCTATTCTCCCTTTACTATTAATTACCAGAGACTGCTGTTTTTAATGGAACGGGGCTCTAGAGAGATCGAACTTAAAAAAAATATATATATGAAAATGAATTCTAAATCTAATCTAAACTTAAGCAGACCAAGTTTTAATTCTTTTCCTCCAACCCAATGTGGGTGCAGCACAAGCCTACGGACTGCCTTTCGTGCCGCCGTATCTAGCGGGGCCCGGAGATCACGGTTTCCGGCAAGGGGCGAACTTCGCAGTGGGAGGAGCCACTGCGCTGGACCTCGACTTCTTCAGAGCCAAGGGGTTCAATGTTACATGGACCGAGTATTCGTTGGGTGTTCAGCTCGAGTCGTTCAAGAAACTGCTGCCTTCCCTCTGTTCCTCCGACTCAGGTAAAGTCCTTAATTTTTCAGTTTCCATTTGCTCCAGGGATTGCTTCCTTTCCTTCTTTCTCTCTTCTTTTAAGGAATGAAGGTTATAAAAAATAATTATTTTTGAAGGATGCGCAGATAGGATTCTTATTAATATTTGATCTGATCGCATGACAGGATTTTTTTTTTTTCCTACAGAACCCATCACTTCTTAAAATTGATGCAGTAATGAAAACTATTTTAAACCTTAGTATTTCTATTCAAAAATTTTTAACGTTAAAATCATAGCGAATTTACTTAACGATATCACCACTTAAATGAGTTAGATTTGGTTGGAGTCAACTATCAAGAAGGACAGCAGGTGAGTATGTTTTCGATCTTGACAAAGATAATGATTGCATTAGAATCTAGGAATCTTATTGAATATTTACAACCCATGCCCCTTAAATGAGTTAGATTTGGTTGGAGCCAACTATCAAAGAAGACAAAAGGATGGTTGATCTTCAACATAAAGCTAATTATTGGATTAAAGTCTAAATTACAATTTTATTAAATATTTATAGCCCAACAGCATTAAGTATCCTTTTTCTCTATTTTTCAATAAATACCCGGTATTTGCGCTGATTTAATTTAAATTGTAAAAGTAAAAATGAGATAAAAATTTAAATTTAAAAATTATTTTTAATTAATTTTTAATTAAAATAAATATTTTATAAAATTATGTAAAACATAAATAATATTATTTTGATATCTCTTCTTTCACCCTATCTCTATCCCCCCCTCACTCTCTCTCACTATATCTAAATTAGATAAAAATATATAAAATAAAAAATTTATTAATATTAAAATAATTAAATAAGGTGATGTACGTGGTAAGATAAGTTAATCTTTTCAAATTTATTATATTATATACGTATATGCTTGTCTAATGTGTAAGTTGGTATAGTTTATATTTTAAAACAAGAAAGCGAATAACAGGAGAGAGAGAGAGAGAGAGAGAAAAAAAAAGAAAAGGTTGTATTTGGTAAAATGAAAAGGGCTGAATTCATGATATTATTAGTTGAGAGTGTAAAAGGAAAAAAAAAAAAAAAATATACAAAAGAGCATGCAGAGACATGAGGAGAAGATTAGTAAATTTTTAAGATTTAATATTTACTATATTATATTAAATTAGATAGAAAAATAACGCCCCTCTTCAGTTTTATATTGCATAAAAAATACTAAAAATAAACCTCTCGATCGGAGAAACATAGCATGTTATCACTTTACTAATTAATCCGCGCGCTGATCACTAAATTTTCGTGCGAGGATTCGATGCCGCATAATATCACTCTGATCTGCGTTGACCTAAATTTCAACCCCGAGAGCTCTAGTCTCGGCCTGCGATGGACCTGGGCTTGTGCTCTAAATTTCAGCCCCGAGCTCTAGTCTCGGCCTGTGATGGACCTGGGCTTGTGCTCAATCGTAGATTACGCGTACAGAGAGCAGCCTGGTTATAGATAAGAGTGTGAAGCAAGGCTCCAAAGGAGTGAGGTTTTGAAAGAAGATCAGGATTTAAAGTAGAGGATTCTAATAGCGGAATTAATAGATGAAAACCGCACTAAGAAAAGAAATCCATTTCTCTCATGGTTTGCCAGCAAATTCGATCAGTGTTCTAATGTCTCTCTTTTTCATTTACTCTCCTTCATGGGCAAAACATTATTAAGTATATAAATATGACGACGAATCTTACAAGTCGACTCTCTTTTTATCTTGTTCACGTCTGCAGATTGCCGTCAATTTTTAAAGAGCTCTCTTTTCCTCATGGGAGAGATCGGAGGGAACGACTATAACCACGCGCTGGCCCAACGAAGAAGCATAGACGAGATTAACACCTATGTTCCCAGCGTCATCGCTGCTATTAGCAACGCAATCAAAGTGAGCACATTTCACTCAACCTATTATTATTCCCTTCGGAAAGCCCATTTCATGCTCAATATTACTCTTATAACTCTTTTTACCACCAATGCTCTATTTTTAATTGCTAGACGTTAATCGATCTCGGGGTGACAACATTGGTGGTACCGGGTAACTTCCCAATTGGATGCGTTCCATTGTATCTGACGCTTTTCCCAGGCTCGGATGAAGGATACTATGATCCAGCGACGGGTTGCATCAACTGGTTGAATAAGTTATCGGAATACCACGATAGAGAACTTGAGGCTGAGCTAGGAAAACTTCGACAACTTTACCCTGCTGCCAATATCATCTACGCCAACTATTACGAAGACTTATTGAGTATCTTCCGTTCTCCCGGCGCTTTTGGTACGTGAGCCTTTCTTTCATATCTGTCTCGAATTTTTTTTTTTTTTGAATTATAGTTTTATTTGAAATCACTTTTATTTTTCTATTTTACAAATAAAATTTATTTTTTTTACTTTTAAAAATATATTTATATTTTATGTAGTTAATTATTTTAAAATATATACCTGGTAATTAAGACAATGAAAGCAATGTATAGTCGGCTAAAACATCACCGGAATTGGCGTGATTGTAGGATTTGAGAACTCTCAAGCAGCATGCTGTGGAGCTGGCGGTACCCATAATGTGGGTGCACCTTGCGGATCTCCAGGCACTACGGTCTGCAGCGACCCATCAAAGTATATTTCGTGGGATGGGCTGCACTTAACGGACGCGACTTATAACGTCCTTGCTCGTGGATTATTAGAAGGACAATATTCATCTCCTCCCTTATCTAAGACATGCCCGATATCTTTCAGATCTTAGCAATATTCATGTGAAAATATCAAAATCAATTGGAAACAATAAAGTGTGTCTTGGCTTATTCCGATACCATTGTCTCACAAAGTTTAAATAAATCGATCCTTCGATGCAATATGATTACAGAATTTCTTGGGTGTACGCTATGGCGAGTCATAATCTTTTATGGAAGTTGAAGGTTTTATCCTTAGCAAGTGTGATGCCCCCTTTCAATAGATCCATATCGAAGAAATGAAAGTTGATTGTATGGTTTATAATCCGTTAAAGAAGATGGACAAGTACCATTTAGATTCTTTTTGGGCTGAACTATAATGGCTCAAATTGGTGTGGACCTTGTCCATCTTGCTTTATTGTAACGAAACGATTTTATGGGTTTGCAGGCCCGGATCGTTACAATATAGTATCGGAGTCATGCACCAACCGAAAGTGCATAGCTAAGTGCCATGCAGGTAAAGTGCTACATTTATGGGATGAAAGTCATCTCTTGAACCTGTGAGGGCCATCCCAGGGTGTAACTGAGTTGAGACAACTCGTGAGTAGCTCGAGATCTATTCGAAAAATACTCGAAATCGACTTGTTGCTTATCAAATCGAGCTTGAGCTTGAGCTACTCAAGTAAATTATCGAGCCGATTTGAGTATTAAAATACTCGGCTCGAAAAGCTCGCGAGCTTGATCGGGTTTATGTAACTTTTTTTAAATATAACGATCAGCGGTTCAGTGGGGCTTTAAGACGAAATTAGAAAAAGTGAAAAACAAACCATCGTTCATCTCAGCGAGAAAATTAGGAAAATGAACAGTCACTTGTGAGTCCCTCACCCTCCAAAATCCTCTTTTGCTAACATGCTCTACAATAACCAACTCAAAACTCACATAGAGTTATTAATTTATTCCATTTTTGATGAGTCATCGATGAGATTACTATATTAACATTAATCCGCAAGAACATCTAAATCACCAAAATCACCACAAGTAAAAAAAGGCTGTGACGCCCAATCGCCCACCGTCCCTTCGTTATCTTCTCCCCAAAACCCATCTTCCCTCTACGGCGTGAGTGACTCTCATCCCTCCCTCTATGTCCCCAAAACCCATCTTTCCTCCACGTCGTGACTCTCGTGACCTCATCCTTCCCTCCGTATCCCCAAAACCCATCTTCCCTCCGTGACGTGACTCTCATCCCTATGAACAGTGAGAGGATAGAGCTCATCTCTAAGCGGTAATGGTAAGCCCTATCTTCATAAAGATAATGATAATCTTTGCCTTATCTCTAACAGTGTCCTTTGAATTTTTAGTTAAAAAAATAGTTTATTTTAATTTAAAAATTATTTTTTTAATTTTTATATAGAAATTCGAGCCGAATCGAGTCGAGCTCGAGTACATCGAGTATTTTATCGAGCTCAAGCTCGAGCTCGAAATAAAAAACTCGATCGAGCTCGAGTTGAGTTTCGAGCTTCAAATTTTAGAGTCGAGTCGAGCTCGAGCTTGGCACTGTATCGACTCGACTCGGCTCGATTACACCCTAGGGCCACTTTTAGAATCCTGTCCTTTCCAATAGTCTCATATCGAAAAATTGAGAGTTAGTTGTATGGTTTATAACTAGTTAATAAAAATGAACAATACCATTTGGATCCTTTTTGGACTGTGATAGCCCAAATTGGTATGGATCTTGTCCATCTTGCATTCTTGTAACAAAATGAATTTATGGGTTTGCGGGTCCGGATCATTACCGCTGGCCATTTAACTCCTATCAAATCTGTTATTTTCTCAATGCCATTAATATATGCTACATATAATTATCTATTATCTATGGCTTTCTTGAATAGTGTGGAAAAGGATATTACAGCTTTCCTGTAGATCCCTTAATCGAGTAAAGAAACTTTCATCTAATTAAATGGCCAACCATTTGCTCTCCAAAATTGCAAGGTGTATTTGGGTCTACAGTAGCTTCAGCTTAGATAAAGGCTTTAATGGGATGCAATGGTTGAGAGTAAGTACAATTTTATGGCATCTTGTACTAATTATAAAGCAGCTAAGGGATGCTTTTGCTCTCTGGTGAAAAGTTTGCTCTAATGCCTATATAATTCAACATGAATTTGTGTGGATGATCACGGATGGCATCAGGTTCACTTGTTTACTATTCTTTGGTTTTTCTCTACATCTTTTATTGCATGGCCTGTACCATTTGCTATGGATGTTGTGATTATGAATATTAAGGTGGCTGATATGATTACATCTGAAAGATAGTATAACACTTTCTTTCTTTCTAATAGCTCAAGGAACCTGGCCAGATACTTTATTTTGGAGAGTCGGCATACTAAAATTTTAGCAGGTGATGTATATCATCTTATGCATTCTTATGTTTTGCTAGATGAATCAAAGCAATTTACTTAGATTTGGCATCTTACTATGCTACGTACCTAGAATTAAAATTTTTTGGCAGAAATTTTGTTGTGATAAATTTCCTTGTAAAGTTTTGTTGCGATCCAAAGGTCTTAATCTTCCCCTCTATTATGCTTATTTGTGGTTTACGTGCTAGCGATGATGAATATGACAGTCATACTCTTATGACATGCTAGCTAGTATGCTAGATAGTGTTGGGAAAGTCTTGCAAAACATATTATTGAGAGGTATGTGCTACAATCTTTAACCGATCTGATGCACTTGGCA
This sequence comes from Calamus simplicifolius, assembly GCA_900491605.1. Classification (NCBI taxonomy): domain Eukaryota; kingdom Viridiplantae; phylum Streptophyta; class Magnoliopsida; order Arecales; family Arecaceae; genus Calamus; species Calamus simplicifolius. Next base: position 101,880 of record UESW01002662.1, on the reverse strand, counting down.
TTCAAGAGACATACTCAAAAGATAACCATGCTACTAAGGGTGTAACTTGGGCCGGGTTCGGCCGAACCCGATTTACAACCGTGTTTAAACTCATGTTTGCCCAACCCGAACCCAAAAGATCCGGGTTTAACTTGGCTCGATTTGCAATTGATCCAGGTTAGGGTTGACCGCAATCCGAACCCGAGATAACCCGAACCCGAGGGTTACCCGAACGTGGGTAGCTTATCGGCACCAGATTTTTGGGGGCATTGAATGCACCAATCGGATCGGATGAGATACCAACTTGAGGGCGAAGAGAGCAAGGTCATCGATCACAGGCGAGAAAAAGGATAAACATAAAGGTGGACCACTTGCACATTTCGTTTCACTTCCCGCCTCCTCCTCTTCTTTGTTTACGACACCTCTTCCTCTTATTTGTTTCAGATAAGACTTTTTTTTTAAGACAATGTTAAAGCCCCGAGTCCAGCTTATGCGTTCGGTAAGAGATTTTGTTTTTCCGTCTTTAGGATCCATAATTCGATGTTTATTTACTTTGGAAAAAAAGCATTTTTTTTCTCATCAACCCGAATTCCAATCTGAAACTCAACCCGAACCCGATTTTTAAAAATAGGGTTAGGGTTGAGGTTTTATAAATAGGATTAGGGTTAGGGTTAGGGTTGATATTTTACAAATAGGGTTAGGGTTAGGATTGAGAAAAACCCGAATTTTATGAGCTCAAGTTGCACCCCTATATGCTACTCCTAACTATTGCTAGCTGGATGGATAAGATGACAGGCATCACATGCCAAAATTTTGGTGAGCCAATATAGAACAAGGATCTTGTAAGAAGGGTCGATATGTTAACTATGAAATGGCAGCACGTTCATAAAGGTCATGATTTCAATATATACATAGTGAAGGAGTTGGGGTCATCTTGGTACTTGGTGCCCTAATCAAAGAATAGATATCACAATCTCTTGGTCACCCTCCTTTTTGTGTTAAAAATCAACTTTGATAAATTTGTTAGTTAGTCAGCAATAGGCTTGGAAGTTGCTATTAGAGACCATTATGGTCATCTCATTTATGCTTCAAAGGACAAGAGTGCCAGGCTGCTGTTTTGTAATGGTTAAAATAGTTGTCGTTGCTCTATCCATATTCTCGTAAAGGTTCGTGCTACGGGTGAGAGGGTTACTGTTTAAGGTTCTACTTTAAGATTCGTGCTACGAGATTTCTTCGTCCCGATCTCCGATGATTCCGGTTGTTCTGCTTCCACTGGCCTGCTGGTGATGGCCGACGGCAGCAAGATCCCGTCCTCCGGTGTCGATCATTGTCCGGCTGGTGGAGTGCCGGCTCGTCGTAAGGGAGCAAGCTTGTTCACTTGGTCTGCTCCCTCGCCGTCCTCTGCTGAAATCCCCGGGCTGGAACTCCAGTTTCGGAGATCATTCAGCTTCCCACGGCGGCAATTGACCGGGAAACAGAGGATTGGTCATCCTCTGGTTTGATTGTGCGTACTTTGTCTAGATGGGTTCCCCCTGAAGCTGTGATCAGGGAATTCCGCCGGACAGGGCTTGCGGGACGAATTGACTCAATCTCCCTTGCCCACCACACAACTTTGTTGAAGTTTGAGCTCCCTGCTGCAAGATCTGCAGCCCTGGGTAGTGAACGGCCACCGTTGGCTGTGGAGGTTTGGAGACCGGATTTTGTCCCCGCGGACGATGCCTTGCGAACTACTCTACTTTGGGTTTGTCTTTCCAACCTTCCGCTGGAATACTGGGATGTGGAGACTCTTCGTAGCATCCTATAAGTGGCTGGGCAGTTTGTGGAAGCTGACACTTTCATGAAGGAGAGACGGCGGGGAAGCTTTGCCCGTGTGTTTGTTAGGGTTGATTTGAGTAAACCACTGCGGCCGGGGGCGAGAATCAGAGCTCACGGTCACCCGTTTTGGTAGCAATTTGCCTACGAGCATGTTGACTGTATTTGCGCTCATTGTGGATCTATTCACATGACTGGTGTTTGCTTGTCTTCTTCGGCTCCAGGTCCCTCTGCTGCAGCTCCGTTGTTTGGCCCCTGGATGGCCGCGCTTCGTCACTGGAAGCTTTCCTCTGTTACGGAGCAATTGGGTCAGGCCAAAGCAGTGGAGTCTTTGGGAATGGCTAATTCGGACTCTCTGGGAGAGCTGGACGGTTGGCTGAAGCCGGGGAAGTCTTCTCGCAGAACAACGGTGCCGTCGCCCTCCTCTCCCAATGTAGCATTCGTCCATGCTGAGTCCCAAGTGTTTAAGGGACCATGCCGGGAGTCTTCTTCCGTGCTGGTTACTGTACATGCTGGCACGCTCATGTCTTCGGCTCCAGTGCTCTCTTCAGGGGTCCCTTCAAATCTGAGAGTAATCCCAAAGCTAAGAAGGCTTCCAAGGGAAGTAGGAAGAAGATCAATCACTCACCCAAGCTGAAGGAGAAGCAATTGTCTTCTGATCCAGTGTTCCAGTTCATGGCTGAATCTTCCGTGGCTAAGGAAACTGGTTCTGCTTCTGATAATGGAACTCAGCTGATTGTGAATGGGAAAGTTGTTGCTAATCCATTTCGCCTTCTTGGCTCGGATCGCTGGGCCGGATGCTCCAAGGTTCGGGAGGATGCTAATCCTGCTTCCCTAAAACGGGCCCGGGCTGTTGAGGTTATTGGGCCCAGATTGCCCCCTAAGGCCTTGGTTGAGAAGGGCAGGGTGTCTGCTCTTGGTAAGGGTCTATCAGTGGAAGTTGTTCCTCCTCTGGTTCTGACCCCAGGGTAAAGATGCTCATGAGGTGGCCCTTAAAGTTGCCAGAAATGCTTCCCCTTCTGTCTCTCGGGAAGACGGTCCTCCTGTTACGGAGCAGAGTGAAGTTGTTCCTATGGAGCCAGTTCAGCAATTAGCTCTCCTTGATCCGGGTCAGTGTCAGATGCCGGATCAGGGACTCCAAATGTTGTGTCCTGATTCGAAAGATCAATCAGATTTGGTTATGATGGGGGCTCAGGCTGAGGCCTAAGGCATCCTTGCTTCTCTTGTTATGAAGATTCTCATTTGGAATGTTCGAGGAGCATTGAAACCATCCTTTTGCTCCTCCTTTGGCAGGCTTTTGCAGATTCATCATTTTGATATATGTGTTTTGTTGGAAACTCATCTGTCGATCTTAGTCTTCAGCGCTTCCGGTGGCGAGTCTCCCGTAATTGGTCTTCCTATGCTGTGGAAGCTAATGGTCTATCTGGGGGTATTATGGCTCTCTGGAAGAACCCAACTATCCGAATTGATGCTTTTCATCATAATCATCAACAGGTGGCCCTGGTTATTTCTGAGGGAACCCTTCCACCCTGGCTGCTTCTAGGAGTCTATGCCAGTACTAATTTTCATCAGCGGCACGGCCTTTGGTCAGAGATTCTTTCTTTATTAAACAGGGCCTCCCTACTCTTATCGCTGGTGACTTTAATTGTATTTTGGATGCTTCTGAAAAGCATGGGGGGCATCGTTTTGTGGATTCTCCGAATTCCATGGAGTTTCGCTCCTTTATCTCCTCTGCGGGTCTTTTAGATCTGGTTTTCGGGGATGCAGTTTACTTGGTGTAATAACTACAGTGGGTCTGCTCGGGTGTGGGAGCGGTTAGATCGGGCTCTGGCCTACTCTTCTTGGATGCAGTCCTTTGTCAGTGCCACTATGACTCATTTTCGCGGATTGCATCAGACCATTGTCCCCTCCTCATCTCTACTGAGCTGTCTTCTGTTAGGCGGGGGCCTTTTCGGTTTGAGCAGTTTTGGACGTATTATTCTTCGACCCGGTCCTTAATTAGTCAAGTGTGGCATATGCCAGTTAGAGGGAATTCTACTTATCGGCTCACTCGCCGCTTAGAGCTCACCAAGCGCAGACTCTTACGGTGGCATAGGAGTGAGGTGGGGGATCTTATGCAGCAAGTCCTGGCTGTGGAAGCTGACATTTCTGCTCTTCAGGTGAAGGAGGATGTGGAGGGTCAGCTATCTGAGAGTGATCTTCAGTCTCTTAGGAGTTGTTTGGCTCTGCATCATTCCTTGCTCAAGCAGCAGGAGACTTATTGGCATCAGCGGTCCTAGGTTCAGTGGATCCAGGAAGGTGATCGCAATATCAAGTTCTTTCACCAGGCCATTGTGGCTAGGCGTGTTGCCAATCGGATTTCGCGTATTAGTGATGCGGAGGGTACTATCCTTGATGACGATGGGGCTATTCGAGAGCAGATTTTCCATTTCTTTCAGTCCCGTTGGTCGGAGGTTTTTGGTGCTGACTCCCCCAATACCACTGGTACTCGGATGTTAGGGTTTCTGACAGTGAAAATGCTCTTTTGACTCGGGAGGTCCTGGCGGAGGAGATTCGCTCGGCTGTTTGGGCTCTGGGACCTGATAAAGCTTCGGGTCCTGATGGCTTTCCGCCTTTTTTCTACCGCTACTATTGGGATATTGTAGGGCAGGATGTTACCTTGGCTATTCAGTCTGTTTTCTCTATCAGAACTATTCCTCCTGAGTGGCAGAGGACCTTTCTTGCCCTGGTTCCTAAAAGAGAGAATGCTCTGCTTCCTCAGCATTATAGGCCGATCAGTTTGTGCACTACTCTATATAAAGTCTGAGCTCGTATCTTGGTTACTCGGTTGCAGAGGGTGATTCCCCGGTTGATCTCTCCGGAGCAAGGGGCCTTTGTCCGTGGTTGTAGTATCTCAGCCCAGGAGTTTATGCATGACCTCCAGCGTGCCACTCGTCGTGTAGTTAGATATGGAGAGAGCCTACGATAGGATGAGCTGGATGTTCCTTCGTCATACGCTTCAGGAGTTTGGTTTTGTTGATCTTTTCATTGAGTGGGTTATGGCTTGTGTCCAAGGGCCCACTTATTCTATTATCATTAATGGTAGTCCGACTGAGTTTTTTCCCTCTGCTGTCGGACTCCGTCAGGGATGCCCTCTCTCTCCGTTCTTGTTCGTTCTGTGTGCTGATGATTTGTCTCGTGCTCTTAATCAGGCAGTTGGAGCATCTCTATTGCAGCCTTATATGCCTGGGCCCCATGGTCCTCCTCTCACTCATCTTCTTTTTGCTGATGACTGCATCCTGCTTAGCCCAGCTTCTGTCCAGAATGCAGCCACCTGTTCTGCTATCATTCAGGCTTATTGCTGGGCCTCGGGGCAACATGTCAATTTGCAGAAATCTATTCTCTGCTTTAGTCCTTCGACCTCTCCTCGCTGTCGTGTTGCTATCTCCCAGTTGTTAGGGATCTCGACTGTCACTGATCGTCTGACCTATCTCGGTACCCCTATTTCGGGTCATCGACCTAGGTTGCAGGACTTTGGGGACCTTGATTGTCGGATCTCTGCTAGGTTAGATCGATGGCAGGTTTCGGGTCTCTCTATGATGGGGTGTATCACCCTGATCCGTTCTATTCTTACTTCACTTCCTATCTATCTGTTATTCAATGCTTTGATTCCGACTATTTGCCTCCGCTGGATTGAGAGACGTATTCGGGACTTTCTTTGGGCATCTATGCAGGGGGGCCATGGCATCCATCTATTGGCTTGGGATAAGGTCTGCTTGCCTATGTGTGAGGGCGGTCTTGGGATTCTGTCCTTAGTGCTCTGTCGTGAGGCTATTATTGCCAGGGATGCTTCAGATTCCTATTGGACCCTCACTGTTTTTGGAGTACTGTTATGCGTGGCAGATATGGTAGTTGGATTTCTGGATCGGTTGTTAGTATCCCCCGCAGATGTTCTTTCTTATGGCGTGCTATCTGCCAGGCTGCCCCTACTATTATGACTGATATCCACTGTATGATAGGAGATGGGACTTCCGTTGATGTCTTTCAGGATACTTGGATAGCTGATCTTTCCTTATCTCGTTGGCCGACCTTTATCATCTCTGAAGTTAAACCCTCTCTGCTTGTTTCATCTTTGATTTGCCAGGAGAATGCTGGTTGGAACGCTCCTATAGTGTCTCATTTATTTTGGGCGAAGCTTGCTCATAGGATTCTTGCCATGCCTCTTCCTCATTCTGCTGGCCCGGATATTAGACTGTGGCATCAATCCTGTCTCCCTTGTGCCCCCTCTAGGGATCTGGTGGCCCGCTTCCGCTCTCGATCTTCAGGCCTTATTGATGTTGCTTGGATCTGGTGCTTGCCAGTTCACCCTAGAATCTAGCTCTTCTTGTGGAAGATAAAGTGGGATCGCTTACCTACCTGTTCCCTTTTGGCTGATCGTGGCCTCTCGATATTGCCTCTCTGTCCAATATGTGGGTTGCAGGATGAATCTGTTGATCATGTCCTATTCTTGTGTCCTCGTGCGACTCAGATATGGCAGTTGACCCATTTTACCCCTTGGGTGTTGGAAGATGGACCTATCCGGTTTTTCTTCCTGCAAGCTATACGTCTGCTCACCCAGTATGGTCCCTGCTCTGTGGGTGTTTTATCCGCCTATTTGGCTTATCATATTTGGCTGACCCGGAATAAGATTATCTTTGCTGAGGAGACGGCCAACGATTAAAACACCTTAATTTCACTATTAGAATAGCGAGAGTAAGGGATCGATTCCACAGGGACTTTAGCGATTATCTTGAAATAAATTTATAAATTTAACTAAATAATAATTATTAGTACAAAATAATCAAGATATGGTCTATCTTATAAGAGCACGGCCCGTACCCATAGATCACGGCCCGTCCCTTTTAAGTATAGATCAGTCTAAAATTATTTTCACTTAAATAATTTAATAACAATTAAACATGAATAGAAACTTTATTTTATATAAATTAAAGAGTCATGACATTAAGAAGGCAACAAGAAAGCAATAAATTCTCTCTACACCAAACCAAAGATGGGATGGAGTCTTTATTCATGCGCCTCCCCCGCACGAACAGATCACCTCGTCATGGATGGAAGAAGAGGAAATCACGGAACAGAGCACCTTGTCACTGCTCCACGTCCATGGATGGCCTTGGAACAGAGGAAGAACACGGACTCACGCATGGAGCAGCACGAACGGAGCTTTCTCCTTCCTGCGGACTCCAATACACGGCACAGACATCGCACGAGAACTCCACAAACTTCTTTCCAACGCCCATGGACGCCTGGAACAGAGCTTCTCCTTCTCATGGCCCGGAACGGGGCGTCTCCACGGCTGGAACAGATTCCCGGACGGCTGCTTCCCGAACTTCCTTGCTACTTTTTGTAGAGGCCCGGATGCGGTGAAGACGCGGCGAAGACACGGCATTGCCAAAACAGAGGACGCGGAAGCAACCAAAATAATGAAGAAAATCTGGATAAATCATCAATAAAATTAAATTCCTTCTAGAGGAATTTAATTCATTCAATTTGATAACTTCCAATCTAATCTATTTCTTAATTGGTGGAGGAAAAGATTAGATTGGAATCGGAGAAGAATCGTGTGGAAAAAGGGCTGAGAAAACGATGAAGTCGGCACTGGGTTTGCCGACTTCACTTTAAAATCCGTGCTAAAACAAATAGATCAATGTAAAATCAATTTCGGGCTCATCTTAAATCCGATTTGAGTGCCGTTTGCGTCGTTAAATCCCTAAAATTGAGCTCTTTAAATTGATAAGGTTTTATTTAAAATATTATATAAAATATTAAAATATTAAATAATAATAGGTACATTAAATTATTAATTAATAGGTTTAATGATAATTATTTATGCATTTATCACCAGGCGATTATCTGCCATGCTCTCTTTTATGCCAAGGAGTACACTCACTGTCATCTTGGTGTTCACACTGATGGGTCTGGACACTGGGACTCCCCTGCTGCTTTGGCAACGCACTCTTGGGAGCCCCTCGGGTTATGTCAAAGAGAACTTTGATGGTTCTATTTCTGATCGTTATGCTGGTTCTGGGTTTATCATTCTTGGGTCTGAGGGCCAGTTACTTACTGCTGGAGGTCATAGCTCTATTGACATTTTGGTCCCTATGGCTGAGCTTCAGGCTGAATGGGCTGGTATCACTCATGCTATTCGCCATTTAGGCTATCATCGGTTGATCATTGAAGGTGACTCCCTTTCGATTATCAGGTGGATTAGGCAGGATGGGGATTCTTATTCTTCTCTAAATCCCCTGATCAGAGATATCAGAGTCTCTCTTCAGTCTACTAGTGCCTTTGAGATTTGTCATATATATCGGAAAGCCAACGCTGCGGTTGATTGTGTTGCTTCTATTATTTCCAGCCATCCCGGTCAGTGGATTTGGCAATTCGGTGTTCCTTGTCCTGTTATTTTGCAGCAAATATTGTACTCAGATCTTTCAGGTTTGACTCACACCAGAGTAGTGTGATCGCCCGCCTGTAACAAAAAAAGGACAAGAGTGCCTTATATATCAATCCCTTTTTCTAAGCTAGAACCTGCTTGATAAGGTTTATATATTGTTGTTTATAGATACAAAGCTACTGAAGCATGATTAGAGGAGGATTAATTTGTTAACTATTATTTCTTGGATTCTTAATTCTGTTGCTGTTCCTCATAATTCATTGTTGAAAGATATTTGGCAGCTAAAGTCGACAATGTTGACTTTCAAATCTTCGCATAGTTATAAAGAAGATTGTTGCTGCCAAATCATTTTTGGAGAGCGTCGGACGAAAGAGGAGCTTCATGGGCCTTCAGAGGTATGACAGGATCGACATCCTTTAGCCGAAAACCTGCAAGAAAAGTTCCGGACCGATGGTGCCGATGGAGACCCTCCGACGCTCAAGTCAGCGATCTAGAGAATATGGATTTTTTAATGAAAGAGTAGAGATCGAGTCCTCCTCCTCGTTGTGAGTTGGGGTCTTTATATACCTGTTTGGGGTCCCACTTACCCTTCCGTGATAACAGCCAGATCTTCTCTTCCATTGAGATCGGCTTCATAGGTCAGCATCGGGTGGTTAGAAAATGTTCTGCGGATATCGGTAAATGTGCAGCACTTGTAACTGCTCGTGATATTGGTAAAAGGTGGGCGAGTGGATCGCGTTGTAGTTTTAAATCCGTTCAGCATTGAAGTTTGGCTTCATGGTTGGAATTGAGTCAATGGCTGAGATCGGAACCGGGGTCGAGGCCGATGCTGGAACCGAGGCCAGAAGCGGAGCCAAGGCCGAGGCCAGGAGTCGATGGTTTTGCCGAGGACTAGGCCGAAGCCGAAGCCATGGCCATGGCCGTAGCCGTGGCCGAAGCCAAAGTCGAAGCTGAAACCGTAGATGAGGCCGAAGCCGAAGCCGTGGCCATGGTGGCCGTGGCTGAGGCCGAAGCTGAAGCTGAAGCCGTGGACGAGGCCGTGGACGTGGCCGAGGCCGAAGCTATTCATGGCTGAAGGAAAAAGCCGAGATCAAGGGGACTAACGTGGCAGCCATAAATGCCTTAATACACGGGAGAGAATAAGGCAATAACTGCCTTAGAGCATGCTCGTGGCCTTTATGAGGCCATAAATGCTTTAATACTGGAATGAATAAGGCAATAAATGCCTTAGAGCAAGTGGATGCACATCGGCCGGGGCCGAAGCCGGGGCCGAGGCCGACTTAGATGAGGCCGAGACGAAGTTGAAGTCGAAGCGGAGAGCCTGGGATGGGCAACTAGCTCATTGTTGGGAAGAAACCCAAAGCCGTGGAGGTCCGGTGCGGATAGAACGGGATGGCCCAGAATTCCCTCTGTTCTGTCAGCTAAGCTTAGAGAGAGATGAGAGGCCTGCCGAGGTTGACCCTTCTCCCCCTCTCACGCTTTTCTTGTGCCTTTTGGTCCGAGCTATCAGGAGGGTGCGGATAGAACGGGATGGCCCAGAATTCCCCCTGTGCTGTCAGCTAAGCTTAGAGAGAGATGAGAGGCCTGCCGAGGTTGACCCTTCTCCCCCTCTCACGCTTTTCTTGTGCCTTTTGGTCTGAGCTATCAGGGGGGTGCGGATAGAACGGGATGGCCCAGAATTCCCCCTGTGCTGTCAGCTAAGCTTAGAGAGATGAGAGGCCTACCGAGGTTGACACTTCTCCCCCTCTCACACTTTTCTTGTGCCTTTTGGTCCGAGCTATCAGAAGTTACCCCCCCTTTCTTTTTTACCGCTAGGCCCTTTTATCATTCAGGCTTGTGGTAGCAGCGAGAGAGAGAGCTTGGGGCTGCCATCGGAGAAACCGTCCCTGCTTCCTCCGACTGCTCAAGTCTGTTGAGAAAGCTAAACGGCTGGGAAAGGCCGTTGAGAACAAAACGTCGAACAGAATATCGTGCTTGATTTTTTGATTTGAGAAGACCGTTTCAAGAACAAACTGCCACTTATGGGCCTGTTAACTGGCCCCATCAGATGCCCCCACACTTTTTGAGCTTGGGTAATGCAAGATATACATGCTCAAGAAGTGTAGAATTTTAGGCAGTTTTGAGGGTAAGTTGCCTGCCACTCAAAGTATCATATGCTAAGTTTTAGGGGGGGATGCTCGTCAGCTAACCGGCAAGGCAAAAATGAAACTGATGGAGCTGCACTAATGCCGTTGAGGTTTGAGAGGTAGAGCCGCTAAGGATGCTATAATGCCGTCAAGGCTGATAGAGCCGATGAGGCTACTATAATGCCATTAAGGCTGATAGAGCCGATGAGGCTGCAATAAAATCATTGAGGTTGATAGAGCCGTCGGGGCAGAGCGATAGAGTCGCTAAGGCTGAGGCCGAGGCCGTATGAGGCCGAGGTGACAGCTGAGTGCCGAGGCCGTATGAGGCCGAGGGGGCAGAGCCACTAAGGCTGAGGCCGAGGTGGCCGAGTGAAGACCAAGGCCGAGGTGGCCGAGCGAAGGCCGATTGGAGCCTAGGCCGACTGGGGTCGAGGCCGACTGGGGCCGAGCGGAGGTGCCGCGTGAAGCAGGACAGAATGATGTCGGGGCGGGGCCGACTTCTTCCTCTCTTTGCGGTGCCTTGTGTAGATATCTTCACGCTTTCCTTGACTGGCAGCCAGCAGTCTTCTTTCGATGCGAAGCCCGGAAGTGGATGCCCGTCAACTGTAAGTTGGAGAGTCGGTTTCTCCTGACTGTGAGTTGACTTTGGGTCTTCTTTTGTTATGAGATTTGGAGGTGGGTGATTGGCCGTTGGCCGCTGATACAGAGTTGAAGCCGCTGGGGCTGAATTGAAGCCGTTGAGGCTATGATGAAGCTGCTGAGGCAGAGTTGAGGCCGTCGAGAGCCTTTTGAACCCCGGAGGGTGACCCGAGAGTCGCTGGGATGGGACCATGCTCGGGAGCCTTTAACTCCGGGGGGTGACCTGAGAGTTGAGAGTCATCAAGTGCCTTTTTCTTTGCACCAATGATCTTTGCTACCGGCGTTGGTGCCGAGCTAGCCTCGGGCTTTGGTGTCGATTGGAGTCGGGCTTAGGTGCCGACTAGAGTTGGGCTTAGGTGCCGAGCTAGGTTCGGGCTTTTGGTGCCGAGCTGGTCTCGGGATTCGATGCCGACCGGAGTCGGGCTTAGGTGCCGAGCTGGCCTTGGGCTTCGATGCCGACCGAAGTTGGGCTTAGGTGCTGAGGGGAGTCTCAAGCTTGAAGTGCCGACGCGGAGCCGGGCTTCTGGTGCCGAGGGGAGACTCGGGCTTTAGGCGCCGACACGGAGCTGGGCTTCTGGTGCCGAGGGGAGACTCGGGCTTCAGGTGCCGATGCGGAGTCGGGCATAGGTGTCGAGGGGAGACTTGGGCTTCAAGTGCCGATGCGGAGTCGGGCTTGAGTGCCGACACGGAGCCGGGCTTGAGCGTCGAGGGGAGACTCGGGCTTGAGTGCCGACGCGGAGTCGGGCTTGAGTGCCGAGGGGAGACTCGGGCTTGAGTGCCGACACGGAGCCAGGCTTGAGTGCCGAGGGGAGACTCGGGCTTGAGTGCCGACGCGGAGTCGGGCTTGAGTGCCGAGGGGAGACTCGGGCTTGAGTGCCGACACGGAGCCAGGCTTGAGTGCCGAGGGGAGACTCGGGCTTGAGTGCCGACGCGGAGTCGGGCTTAGGTGCCGAGGGGAGACTCAGGCTTGAGTGCCGATGCAGAGTCGGGCTTAGGTGCCGAGGTGAGACTCGGGCTTAGAGTGCCAACGCAGAGTCGGGCTTCCGGTGCCGACGCTGAGTTGGGCTTGAGTGCCGAGGCGGAGTCGAGCTTTTTGGATCTAGTGGTACACCAGTCTTCGGTGCCGATGGTACATTGGGCTTTTGAGACGCTAACGCGAGGTTGGTCTTAAATGCCGATACAGAGTCGATCTTCCTTGTGTTACATTTTTAAGCATCAATGAAAGAAAAAGTCTTAAGTGCAGCGTATTTAGCTCTTGCGGCATCCTTGTTTTCCTTCTGCGGACTAGAGTGCTTCCGCCCGCTGGTGATTTGCCCCCCAGGGAAATCAAGTTGGTTGGAGTGGAGGTACCGCTGCCCTTACTTGGGCCTCTCTCTGCATCGTCGTCTGTAGGAGAGAAGGCTGCTTGGGTGGCGAGTGATGGCCCTCTGAGCTTTAAGTCGCTGATGAGTTGATGATGATGGACCTCTTGCTGAGGAGATTCCCAACAAGATGAATGATGACTGGCTTGAGCAGTGACCAAAGAGCAAGCGGAAGCTTTTGCTTGCTGTTGTGTGGTAACGAGATGTTGCTTCTGAAGCTTCTGCTCAGCTCGCTGAAGGTGCCCCCCAGCATAACTGGTGAAAGCTTCTTGAATTCTTTTCATCACTACCTTTATGATCCACCATTTTGATTAAAGGGGGACGGGGATCTGCAAACTAGCATCGCTGATCTGTCTCTTCCTGTCAACTTCAACTATGATTCCTTCCAGATGGAGAAACCTCTTTTCTTTTGTGCTGCCTTATGTAGATGTTTTCACGCTCTTTAAAGCCATACTTTTTGCCTGTTCAAAAAACTTTAAGTTTGTAAGTTTGGTGCTGGGCACTGAGGCGAGGCTGTACATGGCCGAAGGAAAAAGCCAAGGCCGAAGCTATTTTCATGCGGAGAGAGAAAAGGTGGTGGTGGCCGAGGGGAGCTCGGTCGGCTGCAAAAACGGGAATGACAGCCTCAGGAGCTTGCTGGAGACGGCAACGGGAGCTGGGAACAGTTGGGAGCGAGCTTGGCCTCATGCAGAAAAGGAGAGCCCCGGGTCCAAGAACACGGATGGCCATGCGGGACATACGCACGGCCGAAAGAACGAGGCCGACGGGCACTCAGCTCTGTTCCACCTGTTGGAAACAAGGTGGGCACACAAGATTGACAAAAATGGAGGATTCTTTCAATAAAAAAAATGATACTCTATATTAGAGGGAATACAACTTTTGGGTCTCTCTCTATTTTCAACATCATCATCATCTTCTTCTACTTCTAATTCTCTACATCTTTTCATGGGCAAACACCTTCCATATTTATACACATCTAGATGTCCTTTAATATGCCACTATTTAATACATGTATAGAAAAACTAAAAGACATTTGCAGAAAATTAAGAGTCAATTACAAATACTAAGAGTCAATTTATGAACTATCTTGTCTTTTTAAAATGACTCTTCCTTTCTCCCATGAAGCCTTTGGTCTTTTCAAGAGTGACTCTTCCTTTCTCCCATGAAGTCTTTGGTCTTTTCAAGAGTGACTCTTCCTTTCTTCCATGAAGCCTTTAGTCTTTCAAGAGTGCATTAAAACAAGTTTAATATTCCAACATTTCCTCCCGTAAACTTATTTTTTCTTGGTGCCATGACTCCAAGCATTTTTCTTAGCTTTTGAAAATCTTCACTTTTGAGTGATTTTGTAAATATATCAGCAATTTGCTCATTTGATTTACAGTACATAACCTTCACAATACCTTTCTTAACTTGATCACGAAGAAAATGAAATCTTGTGTCAATGTGTTTGCTTCTTCCATGTTGAACTGGATTCTTAGCTAGTTCAATAGCAGACTTATTATCAACATATATCTTCACAGGCTCCTTTTGTGAATGACTCAATTCTTTCAATAAGTTGCGCAACCATATGGCCTCACAAGCACATGATGCTGCTGCAACATACTCTGCTTCACATGTAGATAATGCAACAATGGATTGTTTCTTTGAGCTCCAAGAAAAAGCATTAGCACCAAAATAAAAGATATAACCAGAAGTGCTTTTTCGTTCATCAAGATCTCCTCCCCAATCACTATCAGAAAAACCAATTAAACTTGCATCATTGGAATGAGTATAAAACATACCATGATCAAGAGTTCCTTTGAGGTATCTTAGAATCCTTTTTGCTGCCATCCAGTGTGACTCCTTTGGATGTTCCATATATCTACTAATCAAACCAACTCCATAGACAATATCAGGTCGGCTTATAGTAAGATAACGAAGACTTCCAACAAGGCTTTTGAAGAGAGATGAGTTCACCTCCTTTCCTTCTCCTTCTTTACTAAGCTTGGCTCCATAAGCAACTGGGGTGTTTACTTCTTTGCAGCACTCCATTTTAAATTTTTGTAGAATGTTTCTAGCATAACTTTCTTGAGAAATAAAGATGCCATCTTCACTTTGCCTTACTTCAATGCCAAGAAAATAAGACATCAAGTCTCCTCCCGTCATTTCGAACTCCTTGCTCATGGTTGCTTTGAACCCATATATCATTTCCATGCAATTACCTGTCACAAGTAAGTCATCCACATATAGACATATAATTAAAATGTCATCTCCTTTTTTCTTTACATAAATAGCATGTTCATAGGAGCATTTGTTGAAACCACAATCTTGAAGATAGTGATCAATTCGAGCATTCCAAGCTCTCGGTGCTTGCTTTAATCCATACAAAGCTTTGTGTAACTTGTACACTTTTTCTTCCATGCCTTTATGGATATAGCCCTCAGGTTGCTCAATATAGATTTCTTCTTCAAGGTAGCCATTGAGAAATGCCGACTTTACATCCATTTGATATATTTTCCACTTGTGATGAGATGCAAGTGAGAAAATGAGCTTTATTGAATCAAAATGGGCTACAGGCGCGAAAACTTCATCATAATCGAGCCCTTTCTTTTGCTTGTAGCCTTTGGCAACCAAACGAGCTTTGTATTTTTCTACCTCTCCATTAGCAGTGCGCTTCACTTTATACACCCATTTGACGCCTATCGCCTTTTGTCCTTTTGGAAGTGAAGTCAACTCCCAAGTATTATTCTTTTCTATGGCAAGAATCTTCTCCTTCATTGCTTTTCTCCATTCAACTTTCTGCATAGCTTCATCAAATGTTAGAGGTTCAATATCAGCAAATAAACAATATAAATCAACTTGTTCAACTTCTTCTATTTCATCATAAAGATCACTAATACTTCTAAACTTTCTTGTTGACTCTTCAGGGCTTATAGAACTTCTTGAGGAAGTCGGTGTAACTTGTGGTGATGAAGATGATCTTGCTGGTGACAAGATTGATTGAGTAGCTTCCTCATTTGTATTCTCCTCAGCTTCATTGTAAGGTGTTATATATTTGATATGAGAATCTTTGCCATTCCAATCTCATACTCCATCTTCATTGAAAATCACATCCCGACTGATGATGACCTTATTTGTCATTGAATTATACAATTTGTAGGCTTTGGATTGCTCACTATATCTTATGAAGATGCATTTTTGGCTTCGATCATCAAGCTTCTTCCTCTTCTCTTGTGGTACTTGGGCATAGGCAATACACCCAAAAATCTTCATATGGCTTACTCCTGGTTTGTAGCCACTCCAAGCTTCTTCTGGTGTCATACCTTTGATGGCTTTTGTTGGGCTTCGGTTGATAAGATATGCTGCACATGCCACCCCTTCAGCCCAAAAATGCTTGGAAAGGTTCTTCTCTTTCAACATGCTTCTAGTCATGTCAAGAATGGTTCGGTTCTTGCTCTCGGCCACTCCATTTTGTTGTGGAGAGTACGGAGCGGTGAATTGATGTCGAACTCCTTCTTCATCACAATAGCTTCTAAAAGCATTTGACATATATTCTCCGCCTCTATCGGATCTCAAAATCTGCACTTTATTGTTACATTTTTTTCAACTAAAGATTTGAAATATTTAAACATAAAGAGTGCAGCCGACTTTTCTTTAAGAAAATAAACCCACAACTTTCTACTAAAGTCGTCAACAAATGTTATAAAATATTTGTTGCCACCACAAGATTCTGGAAGAGGTCCACATATATCAGTATGTACTAGTTGTAATGGTCTTGTTGCTTTCCAAGATTTTCTACTTTTGAAGGGAGCTCTTGCATGCTTAGCTAGTGTGCACTTCTCACAAACTTCATTTGGATACACCAATTCCCATAGTTCTCCTTAGTAAGCTTGGGAACTTGAATATGCACACCATCGTTGGCCATCTCCCTCAAGATTGATCCTCTCAAAAAAAAACAAGGCTCTGATACCACTTGTTGGAAACAAGGTGGGCACACAAGATTGACAAAAATGGAGGATTCTTTCAATAAAAAAATGATACTCTATATTAGAGGGAATACAACTTTTGGGTCTCTCTCTATTTTCAACATCATCATCATCTTCTTCTACTTCTAATTCTCTACATCTTTTCATGGGCAAACACCTTCCATATTTATACACATCTAGATGTCCTTTCATATGCCACTATTTAATACATGTATAGAAAAACTAAAAGACATTTGCAGAAAATTAAGAGTCAATTACAAATACTAAGAGTCAATTTATGAACTATCTTGTCTTTTTAAAATAACTCTCCTTTCTCTCATGAAGCCTTTGGTCTTTTCAAGAGTGACTCTTCCTTTCTCCCATGAAGTCTTTGGTCTTTTCAAGAGTGACTCTTCCTTTCTCCCATGAAGCCTTTAGTCTTTCAAGAGTGCATTAAAATAAGTTTAATATTCCTTAGCAAGATGCTGTAGGATAACTTCTCCTTGCTTAGGATCCTTAGCAAGATGCTGGCTGATCCTCTGACGAAGCCTATTCCTAGTGGAGATATGCTGTAGGATAACTTCTCCTTGCTTGACCATGTCTCTAATGAAGTGATATCTGATGTCAATATGCTTGGTCCTTCCATGGTACTTAGGATCCTTAGCATATTGTAATGCTGCCATACTATCAGAACTGATCTGAATAGCCTCTGGTGAAGTAGCTGATATTTCAAGTCTCCTCAGGAACCTCCTCAGCCACACAGCCTCTTGGACAGCAGCCGAACAAGCAACGTATTCAGCTTCCATAGTGGACAGGGCGGTACAGCTTTGTTTCTTACTGCACCAAGTGACAGCTCCACCTCCAAAGATAAACACATATCCTGTAGTGGATCGACGCTCATCCCTATCACCTGCCCAATCAGAGTCACAAAAACCCTTGATTCTTAAATCTCCTCCCTGATAACATAGGATGAGATTGGCAGTACCACGAAGGTAACGAAAAATCCTTTTAACTGCAACCCAATGAGCAAGTCCTGGATTACTTTGATATCGACTAACCAAGCCGACTGCAAAGCAAATGTCAGGGCGAGTACACATCATAGCGTACATCAAGCTTCCCACTGCACTAGCATAGGGAACCCTGCTCATCTTTTTACGCTCCTCATCAGTTCTAGGGCACTGATCGATGCTTAAAGTACAACCCTTTTCTATTGGGGTATCAACGGGTTTAGAATAGTGCATTCGGAATTGTTCTAAGATTTTCTCAATATATGTTTCTTGTGACAAACCAAGAAACCTCTTAGCACGATTCCTTAGGATCCTCACTCCCAGCACAAAATTTGCTTCACCCATATCCTTCATCTCAAAGACAGAGGACAACCACTCCTTAGTGGCATTGATCACTCTAATAGAACTCCCAGCAATTAGAACGTCATCAACATACAACGCTAAGATCAGAAATCCATCGTCTGATTTCTTAATGTACACACAGTGGTCTTCCTCAATCATATCTAAGCCAATCGATGAAATGGCTTCATGAAACTTGAGGTACCATTGCCTAGATGACTGCTTGAGACCATATATGGATCTATTAAGGTGGCACACCTTGCCCTCCTGTCCTTTGGTCACAAAACCCAATGGTTGATCCATATAAATCTCTTCATCCAGGCATCCATTAAGAAACGCTGTTTTAACATCCATTTGATGTAGTTCCAAATCGAAATGGGCTACAATAGCTAGGATCAAGCGAATGGAGGCAAATCTCACCACAGGAGAAAATGTCTCCTCAAAGTCTACACCCTCCATCTGGGTATATCCCTTCGCCACAAGTCGAGCCTTGTACTTGTCAATTGACCCATCAGCCTTGCGCTTAATCTTAAGAACCCACTTATTTCCTATAGATTTGCGCCCAGGCGGAAGATCTACCAAGTCTCACACATGATTCTTGGCCATCGATACCATCTCATCCTCCATAGCATCTTGCCACTTACTATGAGCAGGTGAATCAAGCGCCTCTTCAACAGAAGAAGGCTCATCTGGATCCAACGGAGTGCAGAGAAACACATTCCCTTCGATCCCAAAATATCGTCGTGGAATATGACCACGTTTGCTTCTCCGTAACTGTGGATCTGGACCCTGAGGACCGCTCTCAGGTGGTGCATCAACCCCCATAGGTGAATCAACCCCCATAGGTGAGCTCCTTCTGGGCTCAGGTTGTGCGCTCCCACTGTCTGGTGCAGCACTCCCACTGGGTTGTGCGCACCAACTGTCTGGTGCAGCACTCCCACTGGGTTGTGCGCTCCCACTGGGTTGTGAGAGATCACTATCTATAGCGATCTCTGGGATAGGTAAAAATTCTCCTCCCTTGCCAGAGAGAGTAGGAAGATCCTCCTGTAACTCATACAGGGACAGGTCCTTACGAATGTCACCAATGCTCGGGAATTCAGTCTCTATAAACTCCATATCTCTGGACTCCATCTCAGTCATCCCTCCATCAGGATGTGCTCCATACATCACATAACCCTTCGAATGCTCAGGGTACCTGATGAACACCTTTTTGCTGGCTTTAGGACCCAGCTTTTCCAACTTATGGGAGGCGTTGTGAACAAATCCTGCTGAGCCCCAAGGGCGCAAATGATCCACAGAGGGTCGCATGCCATGCCATAGCTCATATGGAGTGGAGGGTACTGATTTACTAGGCACACGGTTAAGGATGTAGGCAGCAGTCAATAATGCATCTCCCCAGAAACTAATTGGAAGATTAGCTTGCGCCATCATCGACCTAACCATGTCTAGTAAAGTCCTATTGCGACGCTCGGCTACACCATTCTGTTGCGGTGTACCAGGAATGGTAAGCTGCCTGCGTATCCCCTTTTCCTCACAGAGCCGCTTGAATTGCTCGGATAGATATTCGTGACCCCTATCAGTGCGAAGAGCCTTTAAAGACCTCGCCATCTGATTTTCTACCTCTGCTAAAAATCGTCTGAAACAATCCAGCGCTTCATAGCGATGAGAGATTAGGTACACATACCCGAATCGCGAAAAATCATCTATAAATGTGAGGAAATAGGAAGCACCATGTCGCGACTGGACACTCAAGGGTCCACAGATATCAGAGTGTACAAGCTCTAATGGATGAGAGGCCCTAGTAGCCTTACCAAAAGGCTTTCTTGTTGCCTTTCCTGCTAGACAAGACTCACACATAGGAAAACTTATCTTGGTAAGAGGGCCTAACAGCCCAGCTGTAGCCATACGTGTCATCCTATCTTGGCCCACATGACCAAGTCTAGTATGCCAAAGAACACCATCATCACAGGCAGGAATAGAAGCATAAGAATAAGAAGCACACAATTCTACATCAAGTCTAAAGAAACCTTGTGATAAATATCCACAAAAGGACAAAACACCATCCAGATAGACTGACATACGGTCACTAGAAAAACTAAAAGTATAACCAATTGCCAACAGAGCAAGAACAGAACAAAGATTACACCGGATAGTCGGGACATACAAAACGTCGTGTAGTATCAATACATGTCCACCTCGAAGTGAAACACGATATGCTCCTACACCCAAAACCGGCTCACGCAGACCATTCCCAAGAACGACAAACTGGGTATTTGCAGGTATCCGGTGAAAATCTACAAAACCAGCTCGATCTCGTACTATATGTTTATTTGCTCCCGAATCTACAATCCAATCGGGGAGCGAGTCAGCAACTAATGCATAAGAACAAACATGGAGAGAGCTTAATATGGAACATACCTTCTTTGGCTCAGTGCAATCACGAGCAAAGTGGCCTTTAGCCCCACAGTTGTAGCACTTAATTTTTGTCACATCTCGCTTGCCCCCTCGACGACCTTTCTTAGGTTTGGCTATAGTTTTTCCTTTATATCCCTGTGCACTCCTGTTACGTGCCTTTCCCTTCTTATTGTTCGTGGGCCGCGAAGACCCACCAGAAACCACATAGGCCGAAGGGAGGGAAGTCTCAATACGCTCAGCCTCTAGCTCAAGGTGACGAGCAATATCCTCAAAAGTCTTGATGTGCTCACTATGAGTCATCAAGAGTTTCATCTGACTCCACTGAGGGTCAGGCAGTGAACGAATCACTGCGAGGACCTGTTGCTCATCAGTAAGATCAACTCCAGCAGATTTCATTTCCCTAATCATGTTTCCCATCACACGAAGGTGGGTTGACATGGAATGATCGGGATCCTTAACATACTGTATGAATCGAAGATTCAAGGCACGTAGCCGTGTCGCCGTAGTCTGACCAAACCTGATCTTGAGCTGGTTCCACATATCCTGAGCAGTCTGGCAATTTTCAAAGTTGCCAATTAGATCATTGTGCATGCTGCTCAACATAGTAAAGCGTGCACAACGATCTTTCTTGACCCAATTGTCATAGGCTTCCCGATCAAGGCGATGTTGCTCAGTAGTGCCAGGGGCTGGTGGTGTCATACCAGTTGTCAAGGTCTCTAAGACTTCGAGGTCATTTAAAAGATATTGGATTTTTCTTTGCCATATTTCATAATTATGTCCATCTAGCTTTTCTCCTCTGTTGAGATCAGCAATTACGGATTTCGAGGCCATCAGACACTGTTGGTCAATCAAGGTATGGACATCAGGCACATGTTATCTTTAAAGCAAGA
This sequence comes from Calamus simplicifolius, assembly GCA_900491605.1. NCBI lineage: Eukaryota > Viridiplantae > Streptophyta > Magnoliopsida > Arecales > Arecaceae > Calamus > Calamus simplicifolius. The sequence goes on along the minus strand of UESW01002662.1, from coordinate 80,938 downwards.
AAATAACCAGATAGCTAATGTTTATTCTTAAAAATGAGATCAAAAATTTCGCTAAGCTCATAATCATCACTCAGTTTATAAGATTGAACACAGGATCTGTTATTTTCTATAGAACATATCTATCAGGTCCACATTTAAATTTGTCAAGAATATAAATGTTCTGTATGCACTAAGCATAAAAGTTCTGCATGCACTAAGCATAAATGAAATATATCAGCAGAAAAAATAGAAAAAATGCATAAAAAAAATATTTATACACAAAATATAAATGATTATGCATTCAACAGCACAAAAAATTTTGACTGTTTCTGGCCCATCTCAGCGCCCCAAAAAAAACGGCCCATAAGGCCTAAAACAGTCCAAACAACCCGTGACCTCATTTCTCTTATTAACAGGACCCGATCCCCTGTTTCACGAGAAACAGGAGATGGGAGTTAACGGCACAGCCCCAGGGTCCAAGATCACCACTCCGGCAGTGATCTTGGAAAGAGGCGTGAGGTTGGCCAGCGTTCCTTGATTCTAGGGAGAGATCCAAGGAGAGATTTAAGGAGTCTTGCCATATCCTCCCAGCACTCCATATCAGCCAGCAACCGATGCCAGAAGTTTATTTTATTTTATTTTTTTATTAGGAGGCGCCGTGAGGTAGGCATGCGACCCCTGATTTTAGGAAGAGATAATGATCAGCATTATCTCTTCTAGTACTGAGGCCAAATCAGGCGTTTTTGACAGGAACAGCTTCACCCCCCTGATTTTAGGAAGAGATAATGATCAACATTATCTCTTCTAATACCGAGGCCAAATCAGGCGTTTTTGACAGGAACAGCTACACTGAGTCCAAAGAATGAACGCACCCTCCTCTACCGTCGCCGAGGACAACCGATGCTTGGCTCTGATACCAATTGAAGGAACCGATAATAAGGAACGTACCTTATTATGGAAGCAGCGGAAGAAACAGATCGTCGGTCGGGAGCTACCAGAGTCCCCTGTTTTGCCCACGCCCCTAAGCCGCAGCACCGATGAGGGAGAGGAGAAGGAAGGCTTTTCTCTGTTGTCCCTTCCTATTTTCTGAAGACACCATCTTCTTATAGACTAGGAGCAGATAAGTCCCAGAGGAATACGAAGAGTCATACCACTTGGGACTTCGTGTGGACGCTATTCGAGAGTCCCGTCTCTTGGGACTTCGTGTGAATGGACGCTGACCTAGCATCCAGAAGCATCCAGACTAACAGTTGGGATGCCCGTGATGGAGTCGGGAATCTCTGGCCGAAGCCTAGGATGCACCCAAAACAGGGAGCAACCGTGGCGAAACCGGGGATGGAGCTGGGACTCGGGAGCCTGAGCCCTCGAAGTCCTTTGTTCGAGCCTCTTGTCGGGATTCACAGCAAGCAGGGAGCTGGGGACTGTGACCAAATCCGAGGTCCTCCGAGGCGGTCCGCTGCCTCCCGAGGTCCTGAGGTGAGCCGCAGAAGAGCACGGTGTCGTGTACGGCGGCCGTGTAGACGAGGACGAAGGCACCGGAGGTTGGGGATGATGCGGGGAGAGAAATTGGACTGCTTCTAATGTGGAGTTGAGACCGACTTTGACCTGGTCCAAACTACCTCTCATCCTCCCCTGCACCTTGAGTTGTTATGTGGACTTGGAGTGAAGGAAGGAGAGAGTGGGCGAGAGGGAGATGGGCCTGATGCTAACGTGCTCCCTGGGAACCCTCTTCACACGCCGCTTGGGAGCAGCACCCGCACCACTGAAAGGAGGGCTGGAGGAAAGCGAGAGGCCAGGAGATGGGGATTGGGAGCTTGGTGACATGGAGCTCAGGAGCATCTAGGGACCGAGAGCAAAGTTGAAGGCTGGCTCTGTTTCGCGGGTGCTCCCTTCGGGAAGAGATGAGGAAGGCCCTCAACCCCTAAGCCTCGGACGACTGGAAACAGCCGGGGAGAAACCCGGAGGCCGGAGCCCCCGGAGAGGACCAGGACGGTGCCCCTGGCGCTGGAGTTTGGAACAACTGGAAGCCGAGGCCATCCAGCCGGTGCCAGGAGGGGTTCGGCAACCTGCATGCAGGTTCAAGGTAAGGACCTCTTCGCTGTCACGGTCTCTTTCGTCTCCTTCGCCGAAGCTCCATTACGTGCAGCAGGGAGCCAAAGCCGGGTCTCCAACTGGACTCGGAAGCCACCTTCGGAGAAGGCTCAGGGTCAGCCTCTTGGAGTCTGTTACCGAGGCCGGAGAGGAGCAGTACATCCGCCTGCATGGCCGAGGGGAGCTCGGGAGAAGGTGGCGCGAGGCTGGGGGAAGGCGTGAAGCCTCCGCGTGTGGTGGTTAGCGAGGGAGTCAGGGGAGATCGAGACTGTTAGGGTTTATACCTTAATGAATAGCAATGGGATTCCCAGTTGAACAAGAACTAGAACTAAGGATTTCTAATCCTGTTAGGTTTAGACCTTGATGAATAGCAATGGGATTCCCCGTTCAACAAGAACTAGAATTAAGGATTTCTAATCCTGTTAGGTTTACTTCTTGAAAAGGAGGAAGATGGGAGGAGAAAGAAAGGGCTGCCGCCCTATGATGAGAGAAGGGAATTTTTGGGAGAAAAGAATCTGTTCTCTATTCCATCCAAACCCTAGAGACTAGAGTTTAAATACATCCACGAAGTGGGCCAGGCCCAGACTCAACAAAAAACTCCCATGGACTAAACCAATGAGATTAAACTAATCCCCAAGCCCGTGTACACCCGTGACTTGATTTAATCTCAACCCTTGGACTCAAACCCAGCCCAATACAAGTTAGCCCACCTGGGCCTTAATAGCACCACACCAGGCCCAACAATCTCCACCTTGGTGCTTTCAAGGCCTCAGCACGTCCACTGTGTCCATCAGCTTTAACAACGAAATACACTTTTGAAAACTGTCCCGTGGAAGAACCTTAGTCAGTGCATTGCTGGATTTTCTTTGGTGTATACCTTCACCAGCTCCACCTCACCATCTTCCACCAGCTCTCTGATCCTGTGGTATCTGAGGTCAATGTGCTTCGTCCTGGCATGATAGACTGCATTCTGCGCAAGCATCAGAGCACTCTGGCTGTCACTATGCACCTGGACAACCTTCTGATCAAGTCCCATCTCCAGCATCAAGCCCTTCAGCCAAAGAGCTTCCTTTGCTGCCTCTGTGATACCTATGTATTCTGCCTCCGTGGTAGATAAGGCTGTGATGGGCTGCAGACATGATCTCCACGATACTGGACCACCAAACAGGCTGAACACAAAACCTGTTGTGGATCTCCTAGTGTCCACATCTCCACCAAAGTCTGCATCCACATACCCATATAACTGCCCACGAGCCTCCTTGGATAAGTTGGATCTCTCAGCATCTTTTTGCTGTCCATAGCAAATACCAACCCCAACTGTACCTACCAAGTACCTGAAGATTCCCTTCAGTGCTCGCCAGTGCTCCCTACCAGGCTGCGCCATGAACCTGCTCACCTGGCTCACTGCATGGGCTATGTCTGGCCTACAACATACCATGGCATACATAAGGCTCCCAACACCTGAAGCATATGGTACCTTCTCCATCTCCTGAGCCTCCACCTCAGTCTGTGGTGACATGGTCTTCGATAAGGAAAAATGTGCTGCCAAAGGTAGTGCTGTCGGTTTGGCATCCTTCATCCCATATCGCTCCAGAATCTTTTTAATGTAGCCACCCTGACTCAGATGCAGCACACCCTTGGATCTATCTCTGATGATTTCCATCCCTAGGATCTTCCTGGCTGGCCCCAGATTCTTCATCTCAAACTCCCGAGACAAAGCTATCTTCAGTTCCTGTACAGACTTCTTACTCTTGCATGCTATCAGCATGTCATCTACATACAAGAGTAAGTACATCCTAGACCCATCATCCAGAGATTTAACATACACACAAGAATCATACTCACACCTGGAAAGTCCAATGCTCCTAACATAAGTGTCAAATCTCTTGTACCACTGCCTCGGCGACTGCTTCAGCCCATACAGAGATTTCTTCAGCAAACAAACTTTCCCATCTGATCTTGGTTCTCTAAACCCTGGTGGCTGCTCCATGTAGATGCTCTCCTCCAAATGACCATGGAGGAATGCTGTCTTCACATCCATCTGCTCCAGCTCCAAGTCCTGAGCTGCTACAATACTCAATAATAGTCTGATGGAAGTGTGCCTGACAACTGGAGAAAATATCTCACCATAATCGATGCCTTCTTTCTGAGAGTATCCTTTGGCCACTAGTCTTGCCTTATACATGATACCCTCTTGTTCTGAAGCTCCTTCCTTGCGCTGATAAACCCATTTACAACCAATGGGTTTCTTTCCTTGTGGCAGCTGGACCACCTGCCACGTATTATTGCTGTGAAGAGACTGCATTTCCTCTGCCATAGCATGGATCCACCTATTTCTATCCTGACTTTCCATAGCCTCCTCGTAGGTGAAAGGGTCTCCATTCGCTGTCACCAGGGCATATGACAACGAATCCTCAAAGCCGTATCGAACTGGTGGTCGCACGTTCCTCCTGGGCCTTTGATGTGCGATCCCAGTATCAGTCCCCTGTCCAGCTGCATCCTGTTGAACTCCCTGGCTTCTACCCCCTCTGTCAGTCCTCTCCACCTGAATCTCAAATCCTCCTGGTCCACTAGCAAATGGCACAACTGTATAGGAGGTTGTCTGACTAGTGTTACCGTGTTCTACCTCCTGTAGTCCCTGCTGTGCATCCATGCCACTTCTGTTCTGGAGGATTGAGCTCTCATCAAAGGTTACATCTCTGCTGATGACAACCTTCTTCTCCAAGGGGTCCCATAGCCGATACCCCTTGACTCCTCGCGGGTAGCCTAGGAACACCATCTTCTTAGACCTGGCATCCAACTTACTCCGCTCCCCAGCTCCAACATGCACATATGCTGTGCATCCAAACACTCTTAGATGGTTTAGGCTTGTCTTCCTTCCAGACCATATCTCCTCTGGAATGTCTCCATCTAACCTGGTGTGCGGTGACCGATTGACCAAGTAGCTAGCTGCATCTACTGCGTCAACCCAGAACATCTTTGGAAGCCCTGCCTGCAGCCTTAAGCATCTTGCCTTTTCCAATAGTGTTCTGTTCATCCTCTCAGCCACCCCATTCTGTTGAGGAGTTCCCATCACCGAGAAGTGCCTTCTGATGCCCCACTCCTCACAAAAAATCTGGAACTCCCTGCTGGTGTATTCCCCGCCATTATCAGACCTCAGACACTTCACACTTTTACCCTGCTCCTTCTCCACCTCAGCCTTCCAGATTTTGAACTTGGTGAAGACCTCTGATTTCTCCTTCATAAAGTAGATCCACAGCTTCCTTGAGAAATCATCTATTAGGGTCATCAAGTATCTGGCCCCATTCCTTGCAGAAACTGGGGCTGGTCCCCAGACATCTGTGTGTACTAACTCCAGGGGTTTAGCACTCCTAGCTGTGCTGACTGAGAACTGTACTCTCCTCTGCTTTCCCATCTGACAAGGCTCACAGATCTCCATATCTCCGCTACTCAAGTCTGGAAGCAGACTTCTCTTGCTCAGTTCTTTCATCCCCTTGTCTCCCATGTGGCCCAGGCGGTAATGCCACATCCTGTACACATCCCGGGGATCTTGCTCCACAGCTGCCACCTCAGATTTCACAGTCATCACAGAGCCCTCCATCTTGTATAGATTATTTTCCAGCCTCCTCCCTCTCATCACCACCATGGCTCCATTGGAGATGTTCAGAACTCCACTCCTGGCACGACTGCTGAAGCTGTATCCAGTCCGCTCCAAGTACCCCAGTGATACCAAATTCTTCTTGAGTTCTGGGACATGCTTCACACTGGTAAGAGTGCGCACTATACCATCAAACATCCTCACCCTCACTGTGCCAATACCTGCCACCTTGCAAGGGTGATTATCTCCAAGAGTCACATTCCCCTCCTCAACCTCTGTGTAAGTACTGAACCACGACCGGTTGGGAGTGTAATGATGAGAACAGGCTGAATCCAAGGTCCACATCTCTGTGCTGTGCCTGTGATCATCTGATACAACCAAGAGATCATCCTCCACCTCCTGATCTGCAACTGTACTCATAGACTCAGATCCTCCTTTTTCTCCCTTCTGATTTTTCCACTTAGGACAATTCTTCTTAAAATGTCCTACCTCTCCACACTTATAGCACTTCAGCTCTCTCTTGCCTTTCCTGGACTTTGATCGTCCTCCAGACTTACTTCTGTCCCTGCCCCTACCTTTGCCTGTCCTTTCCCCAACTGATAGACCCTCCTGAGGAACAGCTTCCTTGGTCATCTTCTCCCTCTGCTCATTCGTCTGAAGCACCGAGACAATATCTCATAAATTAATGTCTCCTTCCCATAGAGCAGTGTTGTGACCAATGAGTCATAAGACGTGGGCATTGAACATAAAAGCAGAAGTGCTTTATCTTCTTCCTCCATCTTCACCCCAACATTCAGAAGTTCATTGCTCATCTGGTCGAATATCTGGATGTGACCCAGCACATCTCCACCTTCTGACATCCGAAGGCTGTAGAGGCGCTTCTTCAACATCAACTTGTTGCACATATTCTTTCCCATATAGAGGGTGTGCAACTTCGTCCAGAGTCCCTTCGGGGTCTTCTCCTCCAGCACTGAATAGAGGACTGAATCCGCCAGACAGCCCCTGATCATTGAACATGTCTTCTTCTCCAATGAAATCCACTGCTTGTCTGTCATCCCATCTGGCCTTTCCTCCAAAGCCAAATCTAAACCCTGCTGCACAAGGAGGTCCTCTACCCGGACTTTCCACATGGAGAAACTTCCCTTCCCATCAAACTTCTCAACCTCTATTTTTATGCTACTCCCCATGGCCAATTTCAAAAATAGCACAAAAATAAATTTTATAAAATAGAGAAGTACCTTGACGAGATTCTGTTGAAATTATTTCAACTCCTTGAAGGCCTCCAGATTACTCCTTGAACCTGGCTCTGATACCACTTGTTAGGGTTTATACCTTGATGAATAGCAATGGGATTCCCAGTTGAACAAGAACTAGAACTAAGGATTTCTAATCCTGTTAGGTTTAGACCTTGATGAATAGCAATGGGATTCCCCGTTCAACAAGAACTAGAATTAAGGATTTCTAATCCTGTTAGGTTTACTTCTTGAAAAGGAGGAAGATGGGGAGGAGAAAGAAAGGGCTGCCGCCCTATGATGAGAGAAGGGAATTTTTGGGAGAAAAGAATCTGTTCTCTATTCCATCCAAACCCTAGAGACTAGAGTTTAAATACATCCACGAAGTGGGCCAGACCCAGACTCAACAAAAAACTCCCATGGACTAAACCAATGAGATTAAACTAATCCCCAAGCCCGTGTACACCCGTGACTTGATTTAATCTCAACCCTTGGACTCAAACCCAGCCCAATACAAGTTAGCCCACCTGGGCCTTAATAGCACCACACCAGGCCCAACAGAGACACGTCCAAAAATGGCTGAGAAGGTTGGGTGTTGGCCACCTAAAGCCAAGCGATGGAGCTGTTTGAAGCTGGGGGTCGGGAGCCTTTGTTCTAGCTTCCTCGTCTTCAACGCCATTCTAACCCATGCAAGGGGGCCAGCAGCGGACGCCAAAAGCCAGGGGTGCTAATGCTGGAAGCCGTGGAAGGCTGGGACCGCCGCGGACGAGGCCGTCGAGCCCATTGAGGATGGGGCAGTCGAGCCCGAGGCCGTCGAGCTTAGCGTCGTGGAGGTTGATATGGGGGGAAGAGGACTTAGCTGCCTAGGAGGTTGGAAATAGCTAAGCCGGTGGCGAGGCCATGGGGTTTGTTTGAAGCCGTGAAGCCATGCAAGGAAAAGGCCAAGATGGGGGCTGGAGCCAGAGGCATGGAGTCGGTGCTTCTTGATGGGATCCGCTCCAGCTTCTTGCCTCCATGCCAGCCGTAATTGGGGTTTGTTGGTGTTAACGTCATGGAGGTAGGTGGAAGTGGAGTTTAGTGGCCACCTCACCTTTGAATGGATGGTTGGCAACTGGTTTTAGAGTACAGCGGGGGGAGAAAGATGAGTACGGAGACAAGGCCATGGACTTGTAGTATACGTCCATGAAGGTGCCTGCATAGAGATGGGAATGAGAGCCTTGGGAGCTCGCAGGTGTCTGTCCAAGAGCCGAGGGAGAGCTTGGGAAGGAGAACGTTTTGGTGCCACGACCTCTCCTGCATGGGGGGTGCGTTGGGGCCATGCAACGTAATGCGAAGGGTGGTGCCGTTGGAGTTGAAGCGGCAGCCAATGAAGAGCTCTGGAGCATCCGGAGGCTATGGAGTCGAGCGGCTTCTCAGGCGGGACCAGGAGCACACGTAGAAGAGAGTCCGGTTGGACATAATTGAAGCTGCTGAGGCTGAAACGAAGATGTTGAGACTGTGATGATGCCGTTGAGGACGAGAGGCCACTGTAACTATCATGGAGGAAGAGGCCGTCGTGGGATGAAAGCTACTGTGGCCGTTGTGGAGGAAGAGGCCATTTAGGAAGCCCGCCAAGGATGGCCGCCTCTGACTAATTATTGAACCTTTGATTGAGCTCCTCTGGTTGCTGGTGTTGTTCATCCAAATGCCTCTTCATCTCATGATTAGGGTTCTTTCCAGACGGCTCAGAGGATGAGTAAGGAGAGAAGTGGCTGCTCGAGCAGAAGGTAGGAGACCGCAGTCTCTTGAAAGCTTCACAGTGGTGCTGCTTAGGTGAAGCATGATGGCGTTAAGCTTCTCTATAAGAAGATTTTTCACGGGTGAATCGCTGGCTAACTGGTGCAGCTATCATGGAAGATGTGAGAGGCTTGGGCTGCTGCTGAGTGGCCAACGAGCGTTACTTCTGCAACTTATGGACTGCTGCATTTAAGTCTTGAACTTGTTGATTGAGGATGGTCAGCTGGTTAATTAGAGCAGCTGAGGTTGGTGGCGAGGGAGGAGCAGAGAGAGTATGGTCCTTGGCTGCTCAGTGCTATGTGGATGCCCCCTGGCATGATTGGTGAGGACCTTCGGCATGCGGTCACCACCATGGCTATCTTAGAGGGGACAAAGACTTATAGGTCAGGGAGATAGAGCTCTCTTTCCTTTAGCACATCTCCCTACCTGGCGCGCCAATCTGTTGCTGTCAAATCACTTTTGGGGAGCGTCGGACGAAAGAGGAGCTTTGTGGGCCTTCAAAGGTATGACAGGATCGACGTTCTTTAGCCGGAAACCTGCAAGAAAAGTCCCTGACCGGTGGTGCCAGCGGGGACCCTCTAACACTCAAGTCAGCGATATGGAGAATAGGATTTTTTAATGAAAGAGTAGAGATCGAGTCCCCCTCCTCGTTGTGAGTCGGGGTCTTTATATACCTGTTCGGGGTCCCTTTTACCCTTTCATGATAATAGCCGGATCTTCTCTTTCGTTGAAATCGGCTTCGTAGGTTAGCATCGGGTGGTTAGAAAATGTTCCGCGGATATCGGCAAATGTGCAGCACTTGTAATTGCCCGTGATCTTGGTAAAAGGTGGGTGAGTGGATCACGTTGTAGTTTTAAGTCCGTTCAGTATTGAAGTTCGGCTTCATGGTTGGAATTACGTCAATGGCAGAGATCGGAGTCGGAATTGGAGCCGGAGCCGAGGCCGAGGCCAGGATCCGATGCTGGAGCCGAGGCCGAGGCCAGGATCCGATGCTGGAGCCGAGGCCAGGAACCGATGGTGGAGCCGAGGACAAGGCCGAAACCGAAGCTGTGGCCGAGGCCGAGGCCGAAGCTGAAGCCGTGGACGAGGCCGAAGCCGAGGCCGAGGCCGGAGCCATGGTCGTGGCCGAGGCTGAAGCCGTTCATAGCCGAAGGAAAAAGCTGAGATCGAGGGGATATAAATGCCTTAATACACTGGAGAGAATAAGACAATAACTGCCTTAGAGCATGCTCGTGGCCTTTATGAGGCCATAAATGCTTTAATACTGGAGTGAATAAGGTAATAAATGCCTTAGAGCAAGTGGATGCATGTCGGCCTCGGCAGAAGCCGAGGCTGACTTAGATGAGGCCGACACGAAATTGAAGTCGAAGCGGAGAGCTTGGGACAGGCAGCTCGTTGTTGGAAAGAAACCCGAAGCCGTGGGGTCCACTGCGGATAGAACGGGATGGCCCAGAATTCCTCCTGTGCCGTCAGCTAAGCTTAGAGAGAGATGAGAGGCCTGCCGAGGTTGACCCTTCTCCCCCTCTCACGCTTTTCTCATGCCTTCTGGTCCGAGCTATCAGAAGTTATCCCCCCTTTCTTTTTTTACCACGAGGCCCTTTTATCATTCAGGCTTATGGTAGCAGAGAGAGAGAGAGCTTGGGGCTGCCATCGGAGAAACCGTCCTTGCTTCCTCCGGCTGCTCAAGTCTTTTGAGAAAGCTAAACGGCTGGGAAAGGCCGTTGAGAACAAAATGTCGAACAGAATATCGCGTTTGATTTTTTGATTTGAGAAGGCTGTTTCAAGAACAAACTGCCGCTTATGGGCCACTTATGGGCCTGTTAACTGGCCCCATCAAAGATAATGCTGTAGCAGATTAGGCGGCTAAATTTTCATGACAACACGAAATATATTTCCAATGTTCAAAACCTCTCACAGCTGAACTTGTTTATCTATCACGCTTGGACACCCCTGATGTTATTTTTTATAGAAATAGATTGAAGCGATCTGAATTCAACGGCATATAATTGTTGCAACGTTCGTCTACGCAAGCTTCTTGAAGACATCTTGGATTGTTAAATTGTTGTATGTATTACTAAGTTATTGTATGCTTGTTGGGGTCTTTTTATCTTATCTCTTTGAGGCTTAAAAAAAAAAAGTATACTTTATCTTTTAGTCTCACCTTTCTACAAAGGCCAGTTTGGATGCGGCTGGAGGGAAGGCTTGCTTCAACTTAGAAGCGTGATGGACTTCATGTCCCTAATAAAATTTAGCTATAAGATAATTAAATCGTGTTTTTAAGTAAATTGGTAACCCAAGGTTATCTGAATTGGCTGGTCTTCATGAATCTATTAATTCTCTATTCTCATGCTTTCTTTTCTCCATTAACGTTCCAAATATTTAAAGAAGTTATCGCCAAATCATATATTTAACATCCAAACTGTTGGGATTGTTTCCAACACAGATTATTTTTGGAAGAGAAATCAAGATAGAAAAAAGGTTTTCTCTCAAGAAGAAAATAGATCTATTAATTTCATTAAGCACATCACTATATAAATATTGTTTCTTGTTTCTACGGATAAACATAATGCCTCATGATCTTATCCATCTAAGGCTACCCCACCAAAGCATAATAAAAGATAGGCCCAACTCAGACTAAATAAAATAAAATAAAATACTAAAAAACTAACAACCATTATATTTTAACACTCCCCTTTAATGGTTGTTCTTGGATACCCATGAGATCTCTAAAGTAAATGAATTTCTCCTTGGGTAGTGCCTTGATGAAGATGTCTGTAATTTGGTCTTCAGTCTTCACATACTTGACTTCAATTTCTTTTTCTTCTACCATATCTCTAATGAAATGGTACTTGATTTTGATGTGTTTGGTGCGGATGTGATATATAGGATTCTTTGTCATAGAAATAGTAGATTTATTGTCACATAGCAGAGTAGTAGCTTCTTCTTACTTTTCACCCATATCTCCAAGTATTCTTCTCAACCAAATTATTTGTTGTGCTGCCGAAGTTGTTGAAACATATTCAGCTTCAGAAGAAGATAATGCCACTATATCTTGCTTCTTGGATGCCAAGATATGATACATGATCCATAAAAGAATACATATCCTGATGTGCTTTTCATGTCATCAATACTTCCGCCCAATCACTATCACAAAATTCAAATAACTTCACAATATCATCCTTGTTTCTATTATACATGATCCCATAATCTTTAGTACCTTTGATGTATCTCAAGACTCTTTTTGCTTGTCCAAAGTGAATATTACTTGGCTTTTGTATAAATCTGGAAAGTAAACTTGATACAAACATTATGTCTGGCCTTGTAATTGTTAGATATAATAAACTTTCAATAATGCTTCTGTATAATTGTGCATTTGCTTCACCACTTTCATCTTCTTTCATCAATTTATCATTTACCACAAAAGGTGTTTTCACACTATTGTAATTTTTCATTTTGAATTTCTTGAGAATGCCTTCTACATACTTCTTTTGACTGATAAATATACCATCTTTTCTTTGATTGATTTCAATTCCCAAAAAATAATGAAGCAAACCCATATCATTCATTTCATATCTTCTCATCATATCACTTTTGAAAGTCAAGATCATATTCTCATTGTTACCAGTAATATTTAAATCATCAACATAAAGAGAGTCAATGAGAACATCATTACCTTGCTTCTTCACATAAAGTGTTGGTTCACTTGGACTTTTTAAAAAACCTTTTTCATTGAAGTAGGTATCAATCTGAGAATACCATGCTCTGGGTGCTTGCTTCAGCCCATATAATGCTTTCTTCAACTTGTATACCTTGTTTTCTTGACCTTTGATGATAAAGCCTTGAGGTTGTTCAACATAAATTTCTTCTTCCAATACTCCATTCAAGAATGCTGACTTTACATCTAGTTAATGTAATTTCCAACTTTTATGAGCTGCTATAGAAATAAGAGTTCTAATTGTATCATGTCTAGCAATAGGTACAAAAGTTTCTTGATAATCAATACTAGATAATTAAGAATATCCCTTTGCTACCAATCTTGCTTTGTGTCTTTGAATGGTGCCATCTGGATTGTGTTTTATTTTGTAGATCCACTTCAAGCCAATGACTTCCTTATCACTTGGTTTCTTCACTAATTCCCAAGTTTTGTTCTTCTCAATTATATTGATTTCTTCTTGCATTACCTTGTTCCACACTTCTTCATGCATAGCATTTTCATAAGTTTCAGTCCTAATCATACAGAAATTACAAGAAGCATAAATGTCACTTAACCTTCTCATTTTTATAGGAGTAGAACTTGAAGATGGACTTGAACTTGAAGTTAAAAATGGACTTATATTTGGAGAAGTTTGTGGTAAACCTTCAACCTCATTTTCTTTATTTTGAGCATCATAGATTTCTTCATCAAGAGAAATAATATTTTCTTCAACTTTCTTTTGCTTCCAATCCCAAGCAACTTTTTCATTGAAAATAGCATATCTTCTTATGATCACTTGATTTTGCTTCAAGCTGAAAAGTCTGTAACCTTTTGATTTAGAGCTCTATCCAACAAAGATACATTTTTCACTTACTTTATCAAGTTTATATCTCCTTTCCTTTGGAATATGTGCATAGCGTACACATCCAAAGATTTTGAAATGCTTCACTGAAGGCTTTCTACCATACCAGGCTTCAAATGGTATCATATTTTGAAGAGCTTTTGTTGGACATCTATTCATCAGATATACTGCTATATTCACTGCTTCTGCCTAATAAGAATTTAGAAGGCCTTTGTCTTTGAGCATAGATCTAGACATCTCAACAACAGTACATTCTTTCTTTCTGCAACTCCATTTTGCTCTGGTGTATAGCCAACAGTTAATTGTCTTTGTATACCATCATCTTCACAAAATTTCTCAAATTCATTTGAATTGTATTCACCACCTATATCATTTCTCAGCACCTTGATATAAAGCCCACTTTGTCTTTTCATAAGATTTTTAAACTTTTTGAAAATAAAAAATGCCTCTGATTTATGTCTCATAAAATATACCCATGTCATTCTTGAATAGTTATCAGTACAAATAATGAAGTAGATGTTACCTGCATGAGAAGAAGATTTCATAGGTCCACATATATCAGTATGAATAAGCTCCAATGGTGCTTTGGCTCTTCATACATGCTCTATTGGAAACGCCTCTCTATGTTGTTTTCCAAGTGCACATCCTTCACAAGGTTCTTCCTTGCCATGTATTGCTGGTAGACCATACACCATATTCTTTTGATATAAACTTCTCAAGCTTTAAAAATTTAAGTGTCCAAACCTTTTGTGCCATAGTCATGACTCATCATTTACTTCCATCTTCCATGCAGCATCCTTTGCATAGTGCAAAATAAGAGAAAAACTTCTATTTTTTTTCATCTTGATATTTGCCATAAGTTGATTTTTCATCCCTCTGTCATATAACTTGCAAACATTATTTTTAAAGTGTACCATATGCCCATGCTCAATCAGCTGTCCAACACTCAAGAGATTTTGCTTCAAATCTGGAACAAGTAAAACATCATGAATGAATTTTCTTCCTTTCTCGGTATTGATTTCAATTGTGCCTTTGCCTTTTGCTTGGACTAGAACACCATTTCCCATCTTCACTTGTGAAATTGAAGAACGGTCAATATCCACAAAAATAGACTTATCTCCTGTCATGTGATTGCTGCAACCACTGTCAAGATACCACATATTATTACTTTGCTCTTCTGCAGTTTGATATGCATATAGTATGCTTTGTTGACCTTCATTTTCTTCTAAGAAGTGTGCTTGTTCATTTGCTTTGTACCTGCAATCTTTTTGAACATGTCCAAACTTTTTGCAATTATAACATTGGGGTTTCCCCCTAAACCAGCAATCTTTTTCAGCATGAGAAGACCTTTTACATATATTGCACATTTATTGAGTACTCTCATCATATTGCATTCTTGAAAAATTATTTCTTTGTATTTATCTACCTCTTCCTTTCATATTTCTTTCTCTTCCTCTATTTTGGTTTTCACCTCTGAATGACTCTCTTTTGACTGGAGTATGACTAGGTGATTCTTTTTGAGAATTTTTATCAACCACTTTGAGTTTAGATTGAAAGGCACTTTCAATTGATGATTCTTTATGCCTAAACAATCTTTGCTTATGAGCTTCAAGAGATCCCATCAATTCATGAACACTTAATTCAGAAAGATCTTTAGATTCTTCAACAACTGTAACTATTATATCAAATTTTAGAGATAAACTAGCCAAGATTTTCTTACATATTCTTTGCTCGGTGATGGTTTCACCATAGCTCTTCATTTGATTAACAGTCTCCGTAATTTTGAAGAAGTAATCCTTTAATTTTTATTTTCTTGTAATTTTAAATTATCTAACTCTCTTCTTATAGTTTGAAGTTTGATAGCTCTCACCTTGATGTTACCTTGAAATTCCTCCTGCAAGATGTCCCATGCCTCCTTTGATTTGGTGGCTCTAATAATTCTAGAAAAAAATTTCTCAGATACAGCTTGTTAGATGAAGAACAGGGCTTTGGCATCCTTCTTTTTGTAGTCCTTCAATTGCTCCTTCTGATGATTTGTTGGATCAACTGGGTTTTCATACCCGTTCTCAACTAGATCCCATACTTCTTCTGAAATAAAAAGGGTTTTCATCTTGATGCTCCAATAATCATAATTTTTTCCATCAAAAATATGGATAGAAGGTTGGTGTATATTCATACCAATATTACTTGGGGTTACCATGAATTTTTTTATAGCAATTTTTTTTCACTATTTCTTTGTTAATCACCTCGTGGGATAGATAGACAACAGATCTTTGGCTTTCACATCCAACTACCAAAGGCTTTCCTTTTCTACTTTTTCATCAATATACCCTGCCTAAAAGAAGCTTATGATATGTACCTATTCCCTAACACCAATAGTTTCTTTGGAAAGCAGACACCAAAGAAACGACACAAAAAATCATCAATGGAAAGTCTTGCTTCTCTTTTTTTTTTATTGCTTTGGGAGGAAAAACAGAATTTCTTGCTTCTCTCTCTTTTTTTTTTTTTATTGCTTTGGGAGGAAAAACAGAATTTTTGCTCTTGATCGGGCCTTGTAAAACGGAAGAAAACGGGCCTTCTTGTCGCACTACAAGAGATTTTAAATATTGCGACGCCCAAATGCGTCGCAATTGCATCGCTAAACAAGATATTGCGACGCAATAGCGACGCAACTAGGGCGTCGCTCAACTGTCCGTCGCAATACCCTTTTGTCGCAATTGCGTCGCAATTTTGCGACTCTCTGCGACGCTCTTGCGACGCCACATTGCGTCGCAATATTGCGACGCATTAAAATGCGTCGCTAAATTTAAAAATAAATTTAGTTAGTTAAAAAATTAATTTTAAATATTGCGACGCACTAATTTACGTCGCAATATTTAATAATAATATTTTTAAAAAATATTATTATAAATATTGCGACGCAAATTAGTGCGTCGCAATATTTAAAATTAATTTTTTTAAAAAATATTATTATAAATATTGCGACGCAAATTAGTGCATCGCAATATTTAAAATTAATTTATTAAAAAAATTATTATTAAATATTGCGATGCACTAATTTGCGTCGCAATATTTATAATTAATTTTTTAAAAAAATTAAAACAGTTAATTCAATTTTGCTAAATCTAAATATTGATACAAACATTTTTCACTCAATCCAAACAATAATATATTTCAAAAAATAGTTTATATATTAAAATTTTGAAGTTTTTACAACATAAAAAAAGAAAAAAAAATACATCAAGAATCTGAATGATCACGTGGAGGCTGTGGAGGCTGAAGACTCTGCGACAAGCGTCTAACCATATCCCGCAAATAATGCATCTCATCTCGCATGTCTGCAACCTCCTGATCCCGGCCTCGCATACGATCCTCAAAATCCTGCTCGAACTCCTGCCGAACCTTCTCTGCAATAGATCTGCGAAGCTCCTGCAAATGCTCTAGAGGAAGATCAGCAGGAACTCGCGAGCTGGAGGCCTGATGGGGAAAAAATGTAGAAGCTCTAGTGCCCATACCATAGACCCTGCGGTCTCGTGGCTGGGCACCAACAGCCTCCAAAAACACACGTCGACTCTCCTCTGCTGAGAGTTCGACAGGCGTCTCCCCATCAGTAGAGTCGACCTGCGATGCCTGGGAGCGAAGCTCCTCGACTCGTGTCTTGAAAATATGAAATCAACAATAAATGAGTTAATAAATTTCTCGAAATAAAATTTTAGAAATTAAACAGATACTACATAAATCTAATTTCTTACCGCAACCTTCCGTGATCGCTTGTCGACCCAGGAGCCATCCCTCCTGGTGTGTGTCGCCCTGAATAGACGGAACTCACCAGGATCTCCGCTCTCCTGGTCAGTCTATAATAATAAAAAAAATGATATTAATACAAATATTTATAAATAACTAAAATAGTAATTAAAATATTTATGTTTTCTTACCATACGCTGTCTGTGCTCCTGAATCGATATGGAGCCCGAAGTATGACGGGAGAGACCCGTGCCAGGACCGCCCTTCTCAGATCGACGGTTCGTGCTGGCTGATGCGGACCTCCTGCGCCAGCCATCGGACTTCCAGGCCTGCTGCCACTCGTGCCAAATACCCTCTGGCACGTGCGCAGGATGCTGACCCGACGACCTCCAACGATGAAGCATGTCGGAGTATCGGCGTCGTGTAAGAGCCTCCCATGCTGCCCTAATGGCATCATGGGTGGTAGGATCCCACGTAAACTTTTTCTGCATTAAAATAAACAGTTAGTTTCTGAATATATTAACTTTAAAGAATTATATATCACTGATAAATTGTATTTAATAAGTTTACCTGAAACTCAGAAAAATAAAACTCCCTCGTGGCTGACGATACGTGGCACCAATCGTAGCCAGTGGGATCTGCACGCCTCTGAAAAACGGCGCTGATGTGGCTGGAGACATGATGCTGCTCAATGAATCTGTTAAAAAAATGCAAGTTTATAAGTAAATGACTTAAAAACATAAATAAATATTTTTAATTAGTATATACTTACATCCCCTGAGCATCAAGTCTAAGTACAGTGCGGCCGCCGATCGCGGAAGAACTCTCGGAGGTCTGTGCCGATCGGGTGGATGGTAATACTGGTGCAGAGATCGAAGGCTGCGCCTCTACTGGAGATCCAAACTCTCCATCTCCGACGCTCATGTGATCTGATCTCGCAGGATCCAAACTATGTCTCTGCTCACCCAAACTGTCGTCGGTAGATCTACCTCTGCCCCTCATACTGAAAATACTAAAGATTCACACAATTAAATTACGATTAATGATTGACTATGTAAGAATTTAACACTTATAAAAAAAGTTAAATTTTAAAAAACCTTTATGTTTAATCGGTGTCATTTGTTTCGTAAATGTTGGTTCAACATCCGATGCCGTATCGGATTGCGAATCAGTTTCATTATCATCGGAAGGAAACCGAACATTTGCATCCACAATTTGTTGGACATCACCACTTGGATCTCTAAGTGATGTTTCAGGAGCCCTTGTGTCATCCTCAATTGCATGCATTTCCATCTCATCCTCTTGAAATGCAGGGCACTCGGTTGATTGACTTGATGAACTCTCCTCTAATACGATTGTTGAACGTGGGACGATTTTAGAAACGGCCCACCAATCTCGCTTGTCGTTGTGCAAACTTGGATATCCGCAGTAAAATACTTGCTGAGCTTGGGATGCAAGGATGAATGGGTCATATTTCTGTAATCTTCGTCGATGGTTCACTTCAACCAAATTATAGTCGTTATGAACCCTTTTGCCCATAGGAACTATCGGATCGAACCAATCACAACGAAACAATACAGTTCGTTTCATAGGCCAACCGGGATATTCAACTTCAACCACCTCTACTAACTTTCCATAATAATCCTGCATATTTGCTCCAACACTTTCTTCTTTTACACACACGCCCCAGTTCTGCGTGCCTCTTGAAGCTGCTAATCGTTCAATCTGAAATTTGTACCCATTTACAAAATAGCCAGTAGAGGTTGTTACGGTCTTCAATGGCCATTGCGATAGATATTTAATGAAAATATTGTCGGTTGTCGACCATGGCCCGTTGACCTATAAATTAATAAGCTATTGACATCCAATTCAAAAAATAATAGTCATTATCGAAATTGATTGAGTGATACTACTCACAAATTCATAAAACCAGTAAGCAAACTCCGTTTCTAATTTCTGCCCAATTGCAACTTGACTGATGTCGGGATTCATCTGTCGTTGTCTATCACAGAACATCCTTATAGGATGAAAAGGATGAAAACTACTGTTAGAAATTAAATATTATGGTATATTATTATATAAATTTAAATTTTCAATTTAGCATTGAAGTATACACTTACTCAATATAAGGATCGACTTCTCGATAGTTCATTAGGATGTAATAATGTGCTGCATTATACTCCATATCGCTAAGATTTCTTGACTTCTGCCCACCAAATGAACGGCCGATAGCTTTAAAAATTGATATTCTACCGTCATTAGCTTCTGCTTCGTCCACACATACGTCATCGTTACGACCATGATTTCGGCTCCTCGTGTGGACGTGACCCTCAAAGTAATGTGAGGCAAAAGCTGAAACTTCTTCGACCAAGTGTGCATTGCATATAGAACCTTCAACCCTTGCTTTATTACGCACATTATTTTTTAACTTCTTAAGATACCTATATGTAAAGTTGCAAAAAAAATTAACGAATTTTTCAAGCAATGAAATAATATTTGAAATGTCAACATATCTTAATGATGTATATATTTACCTCTCGAAAGGATACATCCAGCGATACTGCACGGGACCAGCTATGCTCGCTTCGTATGGCAAGTGAATCGGTAAATGCTCCATTGAGTCAAAAAAACTGGGAGGAAAAATTCGCTCAAGCTTGCATAAAATAATTGGAATTTCCTCCTCAAGCCTTGCCATGGATGCAAAAGTAATGACGGCGGCACATAACTCCTTGAAGAATAAGCTGAGCTCCGTAATTGCCTTCCAGACATTTTGCGGAAGCAACTCACGAAAAGCTATAGGTAATAATCGTTGCATGAAAACATGGCAGTCATGGCTCTTCATGCCGAACAACTTGAGCTTATGCATGTCCACACACCTACCGATATTTGAGGCATAACCATCTGGAAATTTTAACCCTCTTAGCCAGTTACATAAAACTTCTCGTGAATTTCTGTCAAGAGTGTAACATGCTTTAGGATAGGTCCCATCGGCACTCCTTCTCAAATCACCTCTTCTGCAATACTGATTAAGTTCTTCTCTTGACTTTGCAGTATCTTTTATTTTTCCCGGGATGTTTAGCACCGTGTTAAATATGTTATCAAAGAAATTTTTCTCGATATGCATAACATCCAAATTGTGCCGGATGAGATTTGTGCTCCAATAAGGCAAATCCCAAAATATACTTCGCTTCTTCCAGTTATGTTCTTTACATATATGGCTATTTATTCTATCTGCATCCGGTTCCCATGCATACATCAACCCCAAATGCTCTATAGAATCAAATAGATCCGTGCCGGACCTAACCGGTTCGGCAAATTTTGTGACTGCTTTGTTCTTCCGGAAGGCGATCAAGTTACGCCTGTAAGGATGATTTGGGGGCAAGAATTTCCTATGGTTATCAAACCATGACTGCTTACCACTCTTCTGCAATGTAAATGCATCCGAATCATACATGCAATGAGGGCATGCCAGACGTCCAGCAGTGCTCCAACCAGACAACATTGCATATGCTGGAAAATCACTTATTGTCCACATCAAAGCAGCTCTCATTAAGAAATTTTGTTTTATAGAAACGTCGTAGGCTACCACTCCTGTTTCCCACAACATTATCAATTCGGCCACCAACGGTTGTAGAAAGACATCAATCTTTTCCTTTGGATTTGATGGTCCTGGAACCAAAATGGTTAAAAACATTGCAGGATCTTTCATGCACTTCCACGGAGGAAGGTTATATACAGTCAGTATCACAGGCCAACATGAATACTGTTGCCCCGCTTGACCAAATGGTTGGAAGCCATCGGTACAAAGACCTAATCTCACATTCCTTATATCTTCAGCAAAATCAGGATGATTATCATTGAAATGCTTCCAAGCCTTTGAATCTGATGGATGCCGCATTTCATCCTCTTTAGATTCATGTTCGGCATGCCATCTCATATCAGCAGCTGTTGCCTCAGATCTGTATAATCTCTGAAGGCGTGGGGTAAGAGGAAAGTAATGCATCCTCTTGTAAGGCACACTTTTCCTCCTACTTGTACTGGCTCCTCCTTCGGTGTTTTTGAACCTCGATTGCCCACAAATCTTACACCATCTAAGCTCTGAGTCTTCACCCCAAAATATCATACAATTGTTCAAGCAACAATCGATCTTATTAACTGGGAGCCCAAGCCCACGCAACAACTTCTTTGTTGCGTAAAAACTGTCTGCGGCAACATTATCATTTGGCAGAATTTCTTTGATTAACTCAGCTACAGAATTGAACGCCTTTTCTGATAATCGATGTTCTGCCTTAATATTCAACATTCGAGCAGCTGTAGAGAACTGGGAATGACCCTCACACCCAGGATACAATTCTTGATTTGCAGCACGCAACATATCATAAAATTGTTGTGCTTCTGGATTTGGTTCTTCATAAATGTATTCTGATTGAAGTCATTACCCGATGCATTCATCACCATTTGTTCATGTGTTTAAATTCACAAATGGTTCATCTACGGGAATTGACTCTTGTTGGCCTATAACAGCTGCTGGAATATCCTCTGGTTCACCATGACAGTACCAAACATAGTAATCAGGAACAAAACCCTTCTTACACAAATGCACCTTAACAGTTTCCACATCTCTGTAGGCTTTATTCTGACACCTGTGGAAGTTGCATGGACACCTAATCCTAGGCCCATCCATCCATTCAGGTTGGCTACATGCAAATGCGATAAATTCTTCCAATCCATTCAGAAAATCTGGATTCAGCAAGCCATCTTTTATCCTTGCATACATCCATAAGCGAGTCCCACTCATTTTTGACCGACTTATACAAAGTCTGGTAAATCATTAAATGAAACCAAAAATAAAACTATATTAGTATTAATAAATATATAACTAAATTATTTCTTGGGCACAATTATATAAGGTTAATTACAATCAATTAAATCATTTAGATGAACCCAAATTTTTTTTAGGTAAATAAGGACCCTACCATGCAAGGGCGAGCCACGGCTACGATCCTTGGGGTGCTAGCAAGGACCGATGCATAGGTTAATGGCTAAAGAAAGGGCTTGAGTTTGTGTCGTTTAGTCATTAGACTTCACAAGAATTCAAGTGTCTTAAATAATTCTACCTTCACTCCATGTCTACAAGGTAAGGCCCTATCCCATTCAAGAATATTTTTTGTGATATGTTATTCTGCTATTAATTATCATCGATCGGCAACATTAAAATTTCGGCAGCATTTCCCCATATGTTCTCCTACATGTGTGGTATATAAGCCACACTAGGAGAACGTATGAGCAAATGCAAACCGAAATCTCACCCCACGATGATTACTAGCAGACTAACATGTCACAAAAAATATTCCCAAACTGTCCACCAGGACAATTTGAGAATTTGCAAGACTAAGGCTTACAAATTCTCAAACGGGTCTAAAGGTTAATTAAAGTGCTCTGATTATGGAAGTCGAAGACAATCGAACTTATGCTTGTTATTCTTAACGTCTTGTGAATTGTACATGTAATCACTAACTTTTCTAAGATTATTGTGTCAAATACAAATGTTTGCGAATACTAAAATGTAAATCATTGAAACTAGTAATTTGTTGCTGAAAATTAAATAATATTACAACAAAACATTTTTTTTAGCATTTCAAAATGTAATGCATCATTAAGTTTGCAGCAGAATATAAATAATCAAGACATCACAAATGTAAATGAGTATAAATGCACAAATACTATTATCATAAACATTCTGCTTAAATTAATTATTGCATAAATATTATGTAAATTAAATAATCTAGCATTACAAATATTATTGAATATCAAGACATAAAAAACAGTCAATCCAAACAGCTTTATTGAAAAAACAGAGGGGAAGGGTGGTTTCCTCCCTCCCCTGTGTTAAAACAAATTTTTTTTTTTTTTTGTGATGACAGTGGCGGGGGGTTTCCTCCCCTCCCCCTGTTTAAAAAAAATTTTTTTTTTTTTGATTACAGTGGCCTGGCCACTGGCGGCCACGGCAGCGGCCGTGGCCGGAGAAGACTGCCACGGCAGCGGCCGTGGCCGCCTTGTCCGGCCGCGACCACGGCCGTGGCCGGACAAGAAAAGAAAGGGGGGGGGGGGGGGTTTCCTCCCCTCCCCCCTGTTTAAAAAAAAATTTTTTTTTTTACAGTGGCCTGGCCACCGTGGCCACGGCCGTGGCCGGACAAGAAAAAAGGGGGGGGGGGGGGGGGGGTTTCCTCCCCTCCCCCCTGTTTAAAAAAAAAATTTTTTTTTTTTTTTCAGTGGCCTGGCCACCGTGGCCAGGCCACTGCCGGCCACGACCGTGGCCGTGGCCGGAGAAGACGGCCACGGCAGCGGCCGTGGCCGCCTTGTCCGGCCGCGACCACGGCCGGACATGAAAAGAAAGGGGGGCGGGGGGTTTCCTCCCCTCCCCCATGTTTAAAAAAAAAATTTTTTTTTTTTTACAGTGGCCTGGCCACCGTGGCCAGGCACTGCCGGCCACCGTGGCCAGGCCACGCCGGCCACGGCAGAGGCCGTGGCCGCCTTGTCCGGCCGCGGCCACGGCCGTGGCCGGACATGAAAAGAAAGGGGGGGCGGGGGGGTTTCCTCCCCTCCCCCCTGTTAAAAAAAAAAAATTTTTTTTTTTTTACAGTGGCCTGGCCACCGTGGCCAGGCCACCGTGGCCAGGCCACTGCCGGCCACGGCCGTGCCGTGGCCGGAGAAGACGGCCACGGCAGCGGCCGTGGCCGCCTTGTCCGGCCGCGGCCACGGCCGTGGCCGGACATGAAAAGAAAGGGGGGGCGGGGGGGTTTCCTCCCCTCCCCCCGTTTAAAAATTTTTTTTTTTTTATTACAGTGGCCTGGCCACCGTGGCCAGGCCACTGCCGGCCACGGCAGCGGTCGTGGCCGGAGAAGACGGCCACGGACCTGCCGTGGTCGGAGAAGACGGCAGCAGGGAAATAAAAAAAAAACAGAAAATTTTTTTTTTTTTTGATTTTTGGGGCTAACCTTGGTTGAGATTCGCCTTGGCCGGTAGCCGGAGTCGGAGGAGATCCTCGGGGGGGCTGGGAGTCGGAGGATATCGCCGGAGTTTCGAGCTTTATCATGGCAGCGGCGGCTAGGTCAGACGGGAAGGAGGAAAGAAGAAAGGGGCCGCTTAAATATAGGTAATTAGCGACCGCGGCAATCGGTCCGATCGGCAAAGATCCGACGGTTGCGATCGATCCAAGCCGTGATCCCGATCGGCCACAACCTATCTTGGACAGTTGCAATCCGTCCGAGATCGGCGATGATCCGACGGTTGCGATCGATCCAAGCCGTGATCCCGATCGGCCACAACCTATCTCGGACCGTTGCAATCCGTCCGAGATCGGCGACGATCCGACGGATGCGATCGATCCAAGCCGTGATCCCGATCGGCCACAACCTATCTCGGACAGTTGCAATCCGTCCGAGATTGGCGACGATCCGACGGTTGCGATCGATCCAAGCCCTGATCCTGATCGGCCACAACCTATCTCGGACCGTTGCAATCCGTTCGAGATCGGCGACGATCCGACGGTTGCGATCGATCCAAGCTGTGATCCCGATCGGCCACAACCTATCTCGGACAGTTGCAATCCGTCCGAGATCGGCGACGATCCGACGGTTGCGATCGATCCAAGCCCTGATCCCGATCGGCGACGACCGATCACGGACCGCGGCAATCGGTTCGATCGGCAAAGATCCGACGGTTGCGATCGATCCAAGCCGTGATCCCGATCGGCCACAACCTATCTCGGACCGTTGCAATCCGTCCAAGATTGGCGACGATCCGACGGTTGCGATCGATCCAAGCCCTAATCCCGATCGGCGACGACCGATCGCGGACCGCGGCAATCGGTCCGATCGGCAAAGATCCGACGGTTGCGATCGATCCAAGCCGTGACCCCGATCGGCCACAACCTATCTCGGATAGTTGCAATCCGTCCGAGATCGGCGACGATCCGACGGTTGCGATCGATCCAAGCCCTGATCCCGATCGGCGATGACCGATCGCGGACCACGGCAATCGGTCCGATCGGCAAAGATCCGACGGTTACGATCGATCCAAGCCGTGATCCTGATCGGCCACAACCTATCTCGGACCGTTGCAATCCGTCCGAGATCGGCGACGATCCGACGGTTGCGATCGATCCAAGCCGTGATCCCGATCAGCCACAACCTATCTCGGACCGTTGCAATCCGTCCGAGATCGGCGACGATCCGACGGTTGCGATCGATCCAAGCCGTGATCCCGATCGGCCATGACCTATCTCGGACAGTTGCAATCCGTCCGAGATCGACGACGATCCGACTGTTGCGATCGATCCAAGCCGTGATCCCGATCGGCCACAACCGATCTCGGATAGTTGCAATCTGTCCGAGATCGGCGACGATCCGATGGTTGCGATCGATCCAAGCCCTGATCCCGATCGGCCACAACCTATCTCGGACCGTTGCAATCCGTCCGAGATCGGTGACGATCCGATGGTTGCGATCGATCCAAGCCCTCATCCTGATCGGTGACGACCGATCGCGGACCGCGGCAATCGGTCCGATCGGCAAAGATCCGACGGTTGCGATCGATCCAAGCCGTGATCCTGATCGGCCACAACCTATCTCGGACCGTTGCAATCCGTCTGAGATCGGCGACGATCCGACGGTTGCGATCGATCCAAGCCGTGATCCCGATCGGCCACAACCTATCTCGGACCGTTGCAATCCGTCCGAGATCGGAGACAATCCGACGGTTGCGATCGATCCAAGCCGTGATCCCGATCGGCCACAACCTATCTCGGACAGTTGCAATCCGTCCGAGATCGGCGACGATCCAACGGTTGCGATCGATCCAAGCCCTGATCCCGATCGGCCACAACCTATCTCGGACCGTTGCAATCCGTCCGAGATCGGCGACGATCCGACGGTTGCGATCGATCCAAGCCGTGATCCCGATCGGCCACAACCTATCTCGGACCGTTGCAATCCGTCCGAGATCGGCGACGATCCGACGGTTGCGATCGATCCAAGCCCTCATCCCGATCGGCGACGACCGATCGCGGACCGCGGCAATCGGTCCGATCGGCAAAGATCCGACGGTTGCGATCGATCCAAGCCGTGATCTCGATCGGCCACAACCTATCTCGGACCGTTGCAATCCGTCCGAGATCGGCGATGATCCGACGGTTGCGATCGATCCAAGCTCTGATCCCGATCGGCGACGACCGATCGTGGACCGCGGCAATCGGTCCGATCGGCAAAGATTCGACGGTTGCGATCGATCCAAGCCGTGATCCCGATCGGCCACAACCTATCTCGGACCGTTGCAATCCGTCCGAGATCGGCGACGATCCGACGGTTGTGATCGATCCAAGCCCTCATCCCGATCGGCGACGACCGATCGCGGACCGTGGCAATCGGTCCGATCGGCAAAGATCCGACGGTTGCGATCGATCCAAGCCGTGATCCCGATCGGCCACAACCTATCTCGGACAGTTGCAATCCATCCGAGATCGGCGACGATCCGACGGTTGCGATCAATCCAAGCCCTGATTCCGATCGGCGACGACCGATCGCGGACCGCGGCAATCGGTCCGATCGGCAAAGGTCCGACGGTTGCGATCGATCCAAGCCGTGATCCCGATCGGCCACGACCTATCTCGAACAGTTGCAATCCGTCCGAGATCGGCGACGATCCGACGGTTGCGATCGATCCAAGCCCTGATCCCGATCGGCGACGACCGATCGCGGACCGCGGCAATCGGTCCGATCGGCAAAGGTCCGACGGTTGCGATCGATCCAAGCCGTGATCCCGATCGGCCACGACCTATCTCGGACAGTTGCAATCCATCCGAGATCGACGACGATCCGACTGTTGCGATCGATCCAAGCCGTGATCCCGATCGGCCACGACCGATCTCGGACAGTTGCAATCCATCCGAGATCGGCGACGATCCGACGGTTGCGATCGATCCAAGCCCTGATCCCGATCGGCCACAACCTATCTCGGACCGTTGCAATCCGTCCGAGATCGGCGACGATCCGACGGTTGCGATCGATCCAAGCCGTGATCCCGATCGGCCACAACCTATCTCGGACAGTTGCAATCCGTCCGAGATCGGCGACGATCCGACGGTTGCGATCGATCCAAGCCCTGATCCCGATTGGCCACGACCGATCTTGGACCGTGGCGATCCGTCTGAAATCGGTGACGATCCGACGGTTGCGATCGATCCAAGCCGTGATCCCGATCAGCGATGACCGATCGCGGACCACGGCAATCGGTCCGATCGACGACGATCCGAGGGTTGCGATCAATCCAAGCCCTTATTCTGATCGGTCACGATCGATTTTGGACCGATCGCTATTTAACATAATTAATTTTTTTAAATATATAACGATGCAAAGGGTTGCGTCGTATTTTTTTAATATAATAATTATAATATATAAAATTTAACTTTAATTCAAATAATTACGATGCAACAAGTACGTCGCTATATTAAAACATAATTTTCCAAATTAATATTTTCGCTTATTACATCGCTAATGCGTTGCTATTTAACATAATTAATTTTTTAAAAAGATTGCAACTCAATGTGTTACGTCGTAATTATTTTTTCTCATATTTAAAATTTATCAAATTTAATTTTATTTAAAATTATTGTGACGCATTTATTGCGTCGCTATATTAAAAAATAATTTTAATTTATTTTCTGGTTTATTGCGTCGCTAATGCATCGCTATTTAAAATATTTATTTTTTTCCAAAATATTGCGATGCACTGGGTGGCATCGCAATATTTTTTAAAATATTAGTACTGTAAAAAATATATTCCATTTAAATTATTTGCGACACAATTGTGTCGTCGCTAATTTAAAATTAATTTTCTTATTTTTTTAGTTTATTGCGTCGCTAAGGCGTCTCTATTTAAAATATTAAATTCTTTTCAAAATATTGCGACGCACTGGTTGGCGTCGCAATATTTTTTAAAATATTACCACTGAAAAAAATATAATTCCATTTAAATTATTTGCGACGCAATTGTTGCGTCGCTATATTAAAAATAATTTTTCTATTTTACAATTTTATTGCGTCGCTAAGGCGTCGCTATTTAAAATATTTAATTCTTTTGAAAACATTGCGACGCACTGTTGGGCGTCGCAATATTTTGTAAACTATTTATACTTTAAATAATATAATTTCATTTAAATTATTTGCGACACATTTGTTGCGTCGCTAAATAAAAAATTATTTTTCTTATTTTCTAATTTATTGCGTCGCTAATGCGTCGCTATTTAATATATTTAATTCTTTTAAAAACTTTGCGACGTAATTTGATGCGTCGCAATATTTTTTTCCGATAATTAGATTTTATAAAATTTAACTTAATTTCAATTATTTGTGACGCAATTGGTGCGTCGCTAAATTAAAATATAATTTTTCTAATTATCTATTTTATTACGTTGCTATTTAAAATATTTAATTCTGTAAAATAAATTGCGACGCAATATTTACGTCGCAGTAGTTTTATTAATATTTATATTTCATAAAAAATTAATTTAAAAATATTGCGACGCAATATTTGCGTCGCAATATTAAAAATTTAATTTTTTTTTGATTTTTTGGCTAATTGAGTCGCTAATGAGTCGCTAATGCGTCGCAATATTTTGTTGTCACAAAGGCGTCGCAAAGAGGTCGCAATTTAGCGATGCAAAATTGCGTCGCTAAATTTGCGTCGCTATTTCGGTATTTTCTTGTAGTGTCGTCTCCTTCTGGGTTTTGATATGGGATTTCGACGGCGACTTCTTGGTGCGGAGATCGAGCAGCACGAACTTCTTCTTGGTGGTTTTTGATCGTGAAGACAGGGACAAACTAAGAAGAAGCTAGGAAGGTTGAGAATCCTTTGTTTGGATTTTTTTTCGCAACTTTGCTTTGGATATGATAGAATCCGAAAACCTGATACCAATTTTTATTGGGATTGTTTCCAACACAGATTATTTTGAAAGAGAAATCAAGATAGAAGAAAGATTTTTTCTCAAGAAAAAAATAGATCTATTAATTTCATTAAGCACACAACTATATAAATATTATTTCTTACTTCTACGAATAAATATAATGCCTCTTATGATCTTATCCATCTAAGGCCACCCCACCAAAGCATAATAAAAGATAGGCCCAACTCAGACTATATAAAATAAAATAAAATACTAAAAAACTAACAACCATTATATTTTAACATAAACAGGTCTCAAGAGTTTGTTTTATTTTATTTTTTAAAATAGAAAATATCTCGATGATGATTTCACAAGAACCAACACCTCAAACAAAATGACGAAAGAATGACGATAGCATTAATTTTTTTTAGAACTTAAAAAGAAATATTTTTTATAATCGACTTTCTCAAGAGCGAGTATGTATCAGCTAATTAGTTGACTGTCTGAGGTTAATCCATGCATGAGTCCGCGCCGATGGCTTCATCTTTCCTTTGACCGAGCCAAAAGGTGTCCACGTACCAGGACACACAAAGACGTTGAAGCTGAGGCAACGACACCCTAATTTTCGGCCATGGGGCTGGCGAAAGTAGGCTTGCGCAGATGTATTAAGACTTTTCACAATGTTTTAAAAATTAAACCGAACAAAAAACTTGCTTGGCATTGGATGGTGGGTCACTAAATCGGTTTGATCGAACTAAAAGATATTATAATTTAAGTAAAAATTTAAATTTTTTTAAAAAAATTAATTTTAATTTTATTTATCAAAACTAAAAGTTTAAAAATTGTAGACGAGTCGATTTTTCATAATCCGATCAATTCAATAATTTTTTTAGTTTTTACTAGATCATATAGAAGTCAACTTTAATAATAAAATCAAACTGGATTGATAACCGATTTTTGATTGGACCGGCTCAACCAGCTGATCCAGTTCAATTTTCAAAACCATACTTTTTCGCATCAAAAACATGAAACACGGGCTGCATGGCATAGCAGCCCATGTAACCAACCATAGGAGCCCACACTACAAGAAAGTATGATTTTTGTGACGGCGAAATATTTTCGTCGTTATATGTTCATTTATAACGGTAAAATCAAATTAAATTCGCCGTAAAAACTATTTATTATGGTGAAACTATTTTTGTCATAATAAACTACCTTATTACGATGAAAATTAATTTTCATCGTAATAGGGTACAATAATATAGGATTTTATTTTTTTATTTTTCTTTTCATTTTATTACGGTGAAACTAGTTTTCGCCCTAATAAACTATCTTATTATGATGAAAATTAATTTTCATCGTAATAGGGTACAATAATATTAGGATTTTATTTTTTTACTTTTCTTTTCGTTTTATTATGGCAAAACTAGTTTTCGTCGTAATAAACTACCTTATTACGATGAAAATTAATTTTTATCATAATAGGGTACAGTAATATATTAGGATTTTATTTTTTATTTTTACTTTTCTTTCGTTTTATTACGGCGAAACTATTTTATGCCATAATAAACTACCTTATTACAACAAAAATTAATTTTCATCGTAATAGGGTACAATAATATATTAGGATTTTATTTTTTTTACTTTTCTTTTCGTTTTATTACGGTGAAACTATTTTTCACCGTAATAAACTACCTTATTACGATGAAAATTAAGTTTCATCGTAATAGGGTACAATAATATATTAGGATTTTATTTTATTTTTACTTTTCTTTTCATTTTATTATGGCAAAACTATTTTTCACCATAATAAACTACTTTATTACGATGAAAATTAATTTTTGTCATAATAGCATACAATAATATATTAGTATTTTTTTTTTTTTACTTTTCTTTTCATTTTATTACGGTAAAACTAGTTTTCGCCTTAATAAACTACCTTATTACGATGAAAATTAATTTTCATCGTAATAGGGTGCAGTAATATATTAGGATTTTTTTTTACTTTTCTTTTCATTTTATTATGGCGAAACTATTTTACGCCGTAATAAACTACCTTATTATGATGAAAATTAATTTTTGACATAATAGGGTACAGTAATATATTAGGATTTTACTTTTTTTACTTTTCTTTTCTTTTTCTTACGGCAAAACTATTTTATACCGTAATAAACTACCTTATTACGATGAAAATTAATTTTCATTGTAATAGGGTACAATAATATATTAGGATTTTATTTTTTTACTTTTCTTTTCATTTTATTACGGCAAAACTATTTTTCGCTTTAATAAACTACCTTAATAAACTACCTTATTACGATGAAAATTAAGTTTCATCGTAATAGGTTACAGTAATATATTAGCATTTTATTTTATTTTTACTTTTCTTTTCATTTTATTACAGTGAAACTATTTTTCGCTGTAATAAACTACCTTATTACGATGAAAATTAA
The DNA here is from genome assembly GCA_900491605.1 of Calamus simplicifolius. Lineage (NCBI taxonomy): Eukaryota > Viridiplantae > Streptophyta > Magnoliopsida > Arecales > Arecaceae > Calamus > Calamus simplicifolius. The sequence goes on along the minus strand of UESW01002662.1, from coordinate 49,568 downwards.
TTTTTATCGTAATAGGGTACAGTAATATATTAAGATTTTATTTTTTTTATTTTTCTTTTCATTTTATTACGGTGAAACTATTTTTTATCGTAATAAAAACTACATTATCACGACGAAAATTAATTTTCATCGTAATAGAATGAAAAGAAAAATAAAAAAATCTTAATCTATTATGGGACCTTATTACGATGAAAAAAAATTCCATCGTAATAAGGTCCCGCTTTTCCCCTTTTCCCTAAGACCCTCCCATGATTTTGTTTCTTGAAACCCTCGCTCCCGCCGTCGACCCCCCGGCTCCTCTCCGCCGTCAGCCCTCGGACGACAGAACCCTCCCCCGCGAGCTCCTCTCGCCGTCAGCCCCCGGACGCTGGAACCCTCCCCCGCCCTCCCCCGTGAGTTCCTCTCCGCCGTCAGTTCTTTCCTTCATCTTATTCTTCATTTTCCGCTCCTCCCCGCGAGTTCCTCTCCGCCGGAACCCTTATTCTCTTCGCTCGTTTGATTCTTTCTTTATAGGGTTCGTTTTCTTCGCGAGCTCACACAATCCGAACGCGTTCGATCTCGATTCGGTGGAGAAAAAGCTGGTATTCTTCGATTTGGATTTTCGATCAGGTATTCTTCGATCTTTTTTGTCCCCCCAGTTTTTATTTTCGGTGGATTTTCGATTTGGATTTGGATCAGGATCAATTTATTTTATGTTAATGAATGTTCACTGAAAGTTTGCTTGAACACTGCTTGAGGTGTTTTGCATTTGCTTTTGTTCCTCTCCACCGTCGGCCCCAGGACTTTTGTTCTCTGGTTCTTCCTTCTGAGCCTCCGTTCTCCTTCCATTCTGACACTGCGGTTAGGGGTGTGTGTTGGATTTTTAATCCAACATTGGGCTTATATGTGAAATAATTATGTCTTACAGACTGTCAAATAAGGTTAAGCCCAATTAAAAGTGATCAGCTAAGGTTTCAGTGATTTGGGCTTTAATGTATCTGATTATGTGTGGTCCTTTAATGTGTAGAGACCTAAGGGGTTATTTCTATTTTATGATGGGCTAAAATAGAAATACAAAAAGATAATGATGAAATTATCTATATATATAGCGGTTATGGTCCCTGGATCACACGCACTACTTTCTTTTCTGAATCCCATCATCAGAAAGAATAGCCTAGAGAAAATTCTAAAGGGCTCTCTGGGAGTACGTGTTGATCTGGAAGGTTGATCTGGAAGGCCAACCGTAGGATTCTGAAGAGCAATCAAGCAATATGGATTCAGGTACGCTTCCGTTTATCAATTATGGATTCTTGATGATTAAACATGAATGATTCTTGGGCTTCATGGTGATGGTCTTCACCAAAAGGTTTGGATCTAATTCCAACAATTGGTATCAGAGCCCTATTCATGTTGAATGTTGAGAAATTTTTATTGGTTATATGCATTGATATTTGTATTTATGCATATGACTTTTTTGGTTTTATTCAGTAACCGTGAGACCAATACTCATTAGTTTAAAATTTTATTTTGATGCCAATAATATTTTTAATATATGTAGATCTAATTTTTAAACAAAATAAAGGTCATAGTGCATCAAAACTTTATTTTACTTCTGGGTTAATGATCATGAATTTTGATGTTAAGAGCGAAAGATATTCGCTGTATCCGTGATGTTAAGAGCGATATTCGCAGCATCGAAATAAGTCTTACGTGATCCGGAGATGAGATCTTTCATATGATAAGATAAAGCTTAATTATAGATAAAGTTAAATTCATATTTAATTTATTACTTAGTTGGGCCGATGGATTTAGGATTCCATCACGGGTGGTTAGTTAATGTTGAGGCTTTCCTTTGGCTTTGACTTCCATGTTTTTCGTGGGAATAGCGAAAAAAATGAGGCGTTGCGTTGAGTTCCTACACCGGAAATCTGACGCAATCTTGGAATTTATTGGGGGTAACCGAATGGGATTGGTTTCTTTTTAAAATATAATAATGTGTTATCTCTTTTTTTTTAAGGGAGCAGTTTAGGAATTTTTTCCCATTATATCCGTTCGGTTGGAGCCATTACGTGAAACTTCACAAGGAAATTCTTTTGATTGGAAAGAAACCCAGCGATATTTGGAGAGAGAAGAATCGGATGGAAATCTGGATGAAAATATAGAAAATCTTTTCAAAATTCTGGTGGTTGAATATCTCAAACCATAGAATAAAGAATATCTAGAGAAAATCATGGGAATAATAAACTTTGGAGTTGGAGTTGTGTGAAGGGTTAAGATTGCAATTAGTGCCTCACGCGGGAAGGAACGGTTGGTAGCATTTTTTTGGATACCGTGCCTCTCCACTATTCCGTGGGTCTCCACTCTTCGTGTGTCTCCAGACTCCAAGGGGAGTTAGGTGTCGCACCAAAGGGAGTTTTTAATGCATAAAATCTTATTTAGTGCATAGCATTAATGCATGAATTTTGGACTGGTTCATGAACTCTAAACGTTTCGAGCTTCATTAAAAATTATTATTTTTAATTTTGTAAGCATGAGCAACCTTCTTCCGTATGGTTTAATTGGTTCCATAAAGTAAAGCTTTATCCATTAGGATAAAATATTTTTTTGTTATAAAGATTGAGTTGGAACCACAAAATAACTTATTTTTTTTAAAGAGGTTCAACAAATTCAAATTAATGGTATTTTTATGTCTAATAAATTTGTTCATCATTCAAATTGAACTAATTAAAATAAGATATCACCAAAGTAACCTCTCTTGTGTAGATGGTTCATGTTGGATGTTGTGTATGTGTATGTTTCATGCGGGTATTAATCGGCCCAAAGGAAGGTTAATGCCTAGCCGAACTACACATATGTGTGATGGTAAACATGTAACGATTATAAGGATTTACATGTGAGTAATAAGTCGATCCAAAGATAGATTTATTATTTGACATGTATTATTGTTAGTGTTTGATCATTACAACAAGAGTACCACTAGCAGTTAATATTATTGTCCAAAGACTTGATATTAATGTTGCACTGGGTATCTTGAAATGAGATTTACCATTAATTTGAATTTATTGATATTTGGTATTAATTATTTATATGAGCATGTTATTTATGTATTGCTTTTATTTTACAGCTAATGTTGCTACTATTTATGCTAACCTCAATTCGGTGCCGGTCCTTAATGGTAATAACTTTAAGGGCAAGGATAAAAGCAAGAAAATAAAAAAAATAAGGCTGCTAAGGGTCCAACAAAGAAGAAACAAAATTAGGATAAGGACAGTTGTTTCTTCTGCAATAAGCCTGGACATATTAAGAAGGAATGTTCCAAGTATCATGCATATCATGAAAAGAAAGATACATTTCTTAATATGGTCTGTTCTGAAGTGAATATAGCTTTAGTACCTAGAAACACTTGGTGGTTAGATTCTGATGCTACTACTAACATCAGTGTTTCAATGGAGGGTTGCCTATGCTACCGAAGGCCAACTAATGCTGAAAGACGCATTTATACGGGAGATGGCAAGTCGGTGATGTGGAGGCAATTGGGCATTTTATATTGTTATTAAGTTCTAGTTATTATTTGGATTTGAAAGATACTTTTGTAGTACCGTCATTTAGACGGAATTTGGTTTCTATTTCAGCTTTGGACAAATTAGGATATTATTGTTCATTTGGAAATAGTCAGTTTAGTCTTTCGTTAAATTTAAATATTATTGGAACTGGTTCTCTTATGGTGTATGACAATCTATATTTGCTTGATATTGTTGCTTCTTATAATGAAACCCTGAATATGGAATCAAGAGGTAATAAGCGTGAAATTTGCAATAAAAATTCAGGAACATTATGGCATAAGCGATTAGATCACATCTCTAGAAATAGAGTTGAACGACTTATGTCAGATGAAATTTTGGATTCTTTGATTTTACAGACTTTAATGTCTGTGTTGATTGCATTAAGGACAAACAAGCCAAAACAAAGAATTTGGGTGCATGTAAAACTATGGAAGTATTAGAGTTGATACATACGAACATTTGTGGACCATTTCCTATACCTTCTTGGAATGGTCAATAGTATTTTGTATCATTCATAGATGATTATTCAAGATATGCATACCTATTTCTTATTCATGAAAAGTCCCAAGTTTTGGACGTGTTAAAATCATTTAAAGCTGAAGCTGAGCTTCAACTCAACAAAAGGATTAAAGGAGTCAGATCTGATCATGGTGGTGAATATTACGGTAGATATGACGGATCAGGTGAACAACGTCCAGAACCATTTGCCAGATACCTAGAGGAGTGTGGAATTGTCCCATAATACACCATGCCAGGGTCACCTAGCATGAATGGTGTAGCTGAAAGACAAAACATGACTCTTAAGGATATGGTAAGGAGTATGATTTGTCGTTCTACCTTACCAGAGTCACTCTGAGGAAAGGCACTAAAGACAGCCTGCATTCTAAATAGAGTACCAACTGAAGCAGCTATCAAAATACCTTATGAGCTTTGGATAGGACGGAAGCCTAGTCTAAAGCATTTTCATGTTTGGGGATGTCCAGTTGAGGCAAGGCCTTATAAGCCACATGAAAAGAAATTGGACTCCAGGACAGTGAGTAGCTATTTTGTTGGGTATTCTGAGCGATCCAGGGGTTACAAGTTTTATGATCCCAAATCAAGGATAATTTTTGAGACGGGAACTGCAACATTCTTTGAGGATATTGAGTTTGGGGGGAGAAATAAAGTTAGAGACTTTGTCTTTGAGGAGGAATTTGAACCTACTACTCTTGTTGAAGAGCAGATAGTTCCTATTCCTATAATTGCTTTTGATAATGATCAAGTTACAATTCCAGAACAACAAGAAATTATTGTTCAACCCTCAGAGGTACAAACTCAACAATCTCAAAAACAAGTGCATCAAGAACAAGTGCCTTTGCGGCGATCCACTAGAGAAAGGAAGAATGCTATTCCAGATGATTATATAGTGTTTCTTCAGGAACATGAGGAAAATAATAACATGATCGAAGATGATCCTGTTAACTTCCTTCAAGCCATACAAGGTTCCAATTCAGAAAAGTGGATTGAAGCAATGAAAGAAGAGTATAAGTCTATGCAAGACAATAAAGTTTAGGAATTTATCCCATTACCATAAGGTGTGAAACCCATTGGTTGCAAATGGATTTTTAAGACCAAACGAGATTCAAAGGGTAATGTGGAAAGGTATAATGCTCGTCTTGTGGCTAAAGGCTATACTCAAAAGGAAGGGATTGACTTTAAAGAGACCTTCTCTCCAGTTTCATCGAAGGACTCTTTTAGGACAATCATGGCTCTTGAAGCACAGTATGATATGGAACTCCATCAAATGGACGTCAAGACGACGTTTCTCAATGGAGACATTGATGAGACAATTTATATGGTGCAACCAGAAAACTTTGTGTCAGGAGACCCAAAGAAAATGGTTTGCAAATTGATAAAATTTATTTATGGGTTAAAGCAAGCTTCTCGTCAATGGTACCACAAATTTCATCAAGTAATTCTCTCATTTAATTTTGAAGTGAATGCAGTTGATGATTGTGTGTATCATAAGTTCAGTGGGAGTAAATATATTTTTCTGGTTTTGTATGTGGATGACATTTTGCTTGCCACAAATGATATAGGCATGTTGCACGAAACCAAGAGATTTCTATCAAGCAATTTTCAAATGAAAGATCTTGGTGACGCCTCCTTTGTATTGGAAATCCAGATACATCAAGATCGTTCTCAGGGTATCCTTGGATTATCACAAAGGAGCTATATCGATAAAGTACTTAAGAGATTTGGCATGCAAAATTGCAAACAAGGTGATACCCCTATCGCTAAAGGAGATAAATTCAGTATTAATCAGTGCCCAAAAGGAAACCTTGAAGTTGAAGAGATGCAGAAGATTTCTTATGCTTCGGTTGTAGGGAGTCTAATGTATGCTCAAGTTTGTACCCGTCCGGATATTGCGTACATTGTTGGAGTGTTAGGCAGATATTTAAGCAACCCAAGTATGGATCACTGGAAAGCAGCCAAAAGGGTTATGAGATATCTAAAAAGAACAAAAGATTACATGCTCACATATAGGAGATCAGATCATTTTGAGATCATTAGGTATTCTGACTCCGACTTTGCGGGATGCTAAGATATTAAAAGATCCACTTTGGGCTATATATATATCTGTTAGGTGGTGGGGCTATTTCTTGAAGAAGTGCAAAACAGACACTCATAGCTTCTTCTACCATGGCAGCAGAATTTATAGCATGTTATGAAGCATCCAATCATGGGATATGGCTGAAAAATTTTGTCACTGGGTTGCGCATATTGGAAGGAATTGAAAGACCACTAAAGTTATTTTGTGATAAGTCAGCCGTATTATATTCCAACAACAATAGGAGCTCAATCAAGTCAAAGCATATTGACATTAAGTTCCTAGTTGTAAAGAAAAGAGTACAGAGTGGTCAGATTTCTATAGAGCATATAAGGATAAACTCCATGGTTACAGATCCCCTTACAAAGGATGTGCCGCCCAAGGTCTTTCATGAGCATAATACTCACATAGGCGTTATAGAGCATGACATGCTTAGATTCAGTGGGAGTTTGTATTGCTTCTATTTTATGCTTTATGTTTGGTTTGTACACACTTATGTGTTTGGATATTTTCTGATCAGAAATAAAGTATTTCATTCAGTTCAGTACACTATGTACAATTATGTTAAAGTTTTGATCTCACTCAAGTATAAGAAGGACCAGTTGGAAATAGACATGTTAAGATCATATTACATGTAATTTCCATGCTACACATCCACATCATGATTCATGTCATTCAGTTGTATCAACATACGTGACCATTGATGGGTCGAGTTATGATAGATATAACAAAGGCCGCTTTGATCCTATGTTGGTATGATTGATGGACCGGATTGGTTATAGATACATTTCAGTAATGACAGTAAAATTGAGCTCATTTGATTATTTTTGCAACATAATTATAAGGTTACACATATAGCCCAGCGGGAGATTGTTGGATTTTTAATCCAACATTGGGCTTATATGTGAAATAATTATGTGTTGCGGACTGTCAAATAAGGTTAAGCCCAATTAAAAGTGATCAGCCAAGGTTTCAGTGATTTGGGCTTTAATGTATGTGATTAGGTGTGACCCTTTAATGTGTAGAGACCTAAGGGGTTATTTCTATTTTTATGATGGGCTAAAATAGAAATACAAAAAGATAATGATGAAATTATATATATAGCGGTTATGGTCCCTGGATCGCACGCACGACCTTCTTTTCTGAATCCCATCATCAGAAAGAATAGCCTAGAGAAAATTCTAAAGGGCTCTCTGGTACGTGTTGATCTGGAAGGCCAACCGCAGGGCTCTAGAGAGCAATCAAGCAATATGGATTCAGGTACGCTTCCGTTTATCAATTATGGATTCTTGATGATTAAACATGAATGATTCTTGGGCTTCATGGTGATGGTCTTCACCAAAAGGTTTGGATCTAATTTCAACAGTGTGGATACCTTTGGAGACTCTGGTAGCCTCCACTCTTGCCGATGATCTTCTTTCTTCTACTACCAGGCTTCCTTTCGCTGCTGGGTTGGAAACGAGGTACGTCCTCCCATCTACCCCCTCCACCTTCAATAACCAATCAGTTTACAATGGGTCGAAATTTGCATATATTCTGTTTGTATTCAGATGGAATTTTTGTGTTCACACACCTAAACTTAGGTATTGAATTCATCAGTAAAAATTACAACCGACATGAAAAGAAAAGATAGAACATGGTAAGTATTTTAAATTTACCTCATTGGCTGAGATATATCCATTTTGATCCTTGACAAAGACCTCGAATGCTTCTTTTAGTTCCTCCTCTGCGTCAGTCTCCTGCAAAGAGGGTAATACTAAATGTCAAGCCCTTGATTACCCAAGAATAGGCTGGGGGAAAAAGAAAACAAATACTTCCTCATTTATAAAACTATTAAAAAATACACTTTTAACATCCATTTGAAATAAGTTTATGTTCATATGACATGCAAATGCAAGTAGTAATTTAATTGCTTCTAATCTAGCTACAGGTGCAAAAGTTTCATCAAAATCAATACCTTCTTCTTGATTATATCCTTTTACAACTAATCTTGCTTTATTTCTAATTACTATGCCATTTTCATCCAATTTATTTCTAATACCCATTTAGATCCTATAACTGAATGACCTTTAGGTCTATCAACTAAGGACCATACATTATTCCTAGTGAATTGATTTAATTCTTCTTGCATAGCTAGCATCCAATTACTATCTTTTTAGTTTTTTCAACAGTTTTAGGTTCAACTTGAGATACAAATGCACGATGATTATTGATATTCCTTATAGATGACCTAGTTCTTACTCCTTGAGATGGATCACCAATAATCAATTCCTTTGGATGACCATAGGCATATCTCCAATCTCTAGGAAGATCTACTTCATTATAATTAGTATCAATATCATCAATCCTAGGTGAATTATCATCTTTAGCTTCTTGTTCATGATCTGAAGATACATTTATATTTAATTTTTTAATATCTCTTTCTAGTATATTTGTATCTTCCTCATCATCAAATTTTTCTGAACTTGATGCTAAAGACTCATAAAAAACTACACGAATGGATTCTTCTACAATTAAGGATTTCTTGTTAAATATTCTATAGGCTTTATTAGTTGTTGAATATCCTAAGAATATGCCTTAATCAGATTTTGCATCAAATTTTCCAAGATTATCTTTTCCATTATTATGAATAAAACTTTTACAGCCAAATACATGAAAATAACCTATCTTTGGTTTTCTATTATTCCATAATTCATAAGGTGTTTTCTTAAGGATTGGCCTAATTAGGGCTCTATTAAGAATGTAACATGCTATGTTTATAGCTTCCGCCCAGAAGTACTTTGGAAGTTGGCTTTCACATAGTATGGTACGGGCCATGTCTTCTAAAGTCCTATTTTTTCTTTCTACAACTCCATTTTGTTGTGGTATCCTAGGTGAATAAAAATTATGATGAATGCCATGTTTTGTGCAGAAATTTTTAAATAAGTGATTTTCAAATTCTGTATCATGATCATTTCTAAGAGACACTATGGTGTTATTTTTCTCATTAGTGACTTTCTTAAAAAATTTCAAAAATATTGAGAAAGTCTCATCCTTATGAGCCAGAAACAATACCCAAGTGTATCTAGAATAATTATCTACTATCACAAGACCATATTTCTTTCCTCTAGACTAGTGGTTCTAGTAGGTCCAAAAAGGTTCATATGAAGTAGCTCTAATGGCCTAGAAATGGAAACTATATTTTTTGATTTGAAAGAGTTTCTAGTTTATTTTCTAACTGACATGCATCATAAATTCTGTTATTTTTAAAATATATCTTTGGAAGATCTTTAACTAAATCCATTTTAATTAATTTTGAAATTAGGTATGTGCTTGCATGACCTAATCTACGATGCCATAACCATCCAATCTCATTAGCATTAGCATTGTTAGCTACTAAATAATGATTATTAGTAGATAAATTGTCTAAATCAATTAAGTAAACATTACCATTTCTATTACCAATAAATACAATGCTATTGTCAATAGGATTAGAAATAATGCAGATAGAAGCTTCAAATGAAACTTTGAAACCTTTATCACATAATTGGCTAATACTAATTAAATTATGCTTTAAGCCATCTACATATAAAATATTTTCTATAAAAGTAAAGGGAGTTATCTGAATTTTACCAAATCCCATAATTTGGCCTTTACCATTGTCTCCAAATGTGACAACTCCTCCTCTTTTATCTTCAAAGGTGATGAATTGCTCCTTGTCACCCGTCATGTGCCTTGAGCAGCCGCTATCAAGATACCACTTTCGTTTTGATCTTTTGGCCACAAGATACTCCTGCAAGGTAATCAAACTTTCTGTTTAGCTACCCAAGCTTTCTTGGGTCCTTCATGGTTAGTAGCAACAAAGATTGTTCCTTTCAGAACCCATATTTTCTTTCCCTTAATACTTAAATTCTTATTAAGTTTTCTAAGATTGCATTCATAGGCTTTATGTCCTTTCTTGTTACAACAATAACATGAAAAATCATTCTTATCCTGTTCTTTTCTAAAGAAATTTTTAACATACTTTTGCTTCTGTTAGGCCTATAACGTAATCCAGCTTTATCAAATACAGCCCTTTGATTACTCAATAACAAATTAAGTTTTTCAGAGCTATATGTAAATTTATCAACTATATTTCTATATTTATCAACTTTTCTCTTTAAATTAATATTTTCATTAGAAATTAACTCTTTATCTTTTAGCAAATTTTATTTTCAGATTTTAGTTTTTCAACTTCCTGAGTTAGTTTATCTTCTCTTTGGCAAGATTTAAATTATCATTTTTAAAGATTTTTTCTTCTTTTTCAAAGCTTTAAAATCACTAACTAATTCATTAAACACATCATATAATTCTTCAAAAGTAAAATCATCATAAGGTGTTTCAGAACTTACCTCATTGTCGTCGTTTACCATAAAGTAAATGTTTACAACTTCTTTTTGTTCCTCTTCGGATGAGGATTCATCACTTTCACTCCATATTGCAACATAAGCCTTTTTCTTCTTCTTGTGCCCCTTTTTCAGTTGAGGACAATCATATCTAAAGTGCCCAGTTTCTTACATTCATAACATATGAGGGGGTCTTTCTCTTTTTCTTTTTCCTTGTCCTTCTCTTTTTCTCTTTCTCCTTCCATTTTTGTTCCATATGTTTTCTTATGAAAAGGTCTCCTTCTTTGCATAAATTTCTTAAATTTTATAGTAAGGAGAGCTATCTCATCATCGTCCTTTTCTTCCTCACTGCTGCTTATTTTCTTTTCTGCAGCTTTAAGGGCAATTATTTTCTTCTTTTGACTTCATCCTCTTGATGTTGCTTCATGGCAGTTCATGGGTCATCAATGATCCAAGTAGCTCCTCCAAAGGTAAGATGTTGAGGTCCTTGACTTCTTGGATAGCAGTTACCTTTGCTTTCCATGTCCTTGGAAGAGACCTAAGAATTTACGAACCAATTCAGAGTTAGTGTAAGTCTTGCCAAGACTTTTCAGACCATTTACAATATCAATAAATCTAGTGTACATGCATGTGATGGTTTTATTTTATTCCATGCTAAACAATTCATACTTGTGCACTAGAATATTGATTTTAGATTCTTTAACTTGGTTAGTACCTCATGGGTAACTTCTAATCTATCCCAAATTTCTTTTGCAGAAATACATGTAGAAATTCTATTGAACTCATTAGCATCTAAAGCACAATATAAAATATTCATGGCTTTTGCATTAAGCTGAGCCATTTTCCTATCGTTCTCATTCCAATCCCTTTCGAGTTTAAGAACTATTGAACAATCTACCAAGTGTGTGGGTGTGCTTGGTCCATTAGTGATTACACTCCAAAGTTCATAATCTAAAGCTTGAATAAAAATTTTCATTCTAGCTTTCCAATAAGAATAATTTGAACCATTAAATAAAGGAGGTCTATTAGTAGAATAACCTTCAGCAAATGAAGATCCAGCTTGAGCTGCCATTTGGATCTTTAGCTCTTGATCGTGTGATCAAATAAACAATGAGCACTAGCTATGATACCAATTGTTGGCCCAGATGGCAACCCAAGAGGGGGAAGGATGAATTGGGTTCTTAAAAAATTTAATCTTTTAAAAACTATGTGCTTTGGAATAGATGAGATTAAGTGCATGATAAATATTAAGCACAAATAAAGAGATAGAGCGAGAGAGTCAAAACACGGTAAATACAAGGATTTTATAGTGGTTCGGTGTATCCAACACCTACGTCCACTCCCAAGTATCACTTGGGTCCACACTATGATCTACTTGATTGCAGTCGAGTTGTTTTACAAGCTCACAACTCAAAACTTGTTGTTTTCTCAAGATTACAACGAACCCAGCTGGTTTTCTGGGCTCACCAGTACTAAACCCAACCACAAGCTATCCTTAGCTTGTACTGAGGTATACCACCTCCACTAATTCAATCCCTTGATTGAACTAGCCAACAACTATGAAAAATAGAGTTTACAATATAAGACAGCTCCTTAAGTGAGCAAATATTCAATTAAATAAACAAGGGTAAGAAAGCCTGTTTGAAGCGAATTTGATTTGAGCTTTTCTTCTTTTCCTCTTCTCCTTTGAAATGTTGAATCAGGTCTGAGCTCAGATTCTTCACAAAGATTGCAGTTGAGTTGGGATCATGGCTTTTGCTTTCTTTTTCTTCACTTGAAAAATCCTTCGATTTTGAACTTGAATGCCTTGGATTTCTCTTTGGACTCTCTTGGATTGGTTGATGTAAGCTCTGAGTCTTTCTTTTTGATTTCTCTCTCAAGATTTTTGTTTTTTTCACAAAATATTCCCTTTTCCTTTTTCGATTTTTCCTCTCTATTCCACCTCTTTCAAACGGATGGTTTTTCCCTTTTTATAGATTTTCTTAATCCAAGTTTTAGGTGAGAAATATAGCCGTTGGAGATGTTTGGATTCTTGTACACACAAAGAAAATAGTCGTTAGAGGTTAGGTGAAAAGAAATCTTACTGTTGAAATACGTTCTACAGATGAAAAATCCGTTCCTGACAGGTTAGAGTTGGCTCCAACTTTTCAGGTGTTGGCTCTAAGTTGGGTGTTCAAAAATAGTAAAGAAAAAGTTGTTGGGGAGTCGGCTCTGAGAAAGGTAAGTGTTGGCTCGTCGCTTTCGGGAGTCGGCTCTGGAAACTGTAAGTGTCGGCTCCAGAAAAGTCCATTAAACACGCTCTCTGTTCTCAGGTTAGATTCGGCTCCAGAAACTCAGGCGTTGGCTCCCGAATTCTAGGTGTTGGCTCTAAAAACTGAAACAGAATGCACTTCTCTGTATCTCAGGTTGGAGTCGGCTCCAAAACCTTGGGTGTCGACTCCAGGCCATGCCAAAATCTTAGAAACCTTCTGATACGCCTTGGGGTCGGGTCCTGACTATTTGGGTGTCGACTCCAGGCTCTGAACTTTGAAAATTTCTTTAAAACATTGATTCAAAATATGTTTCTTTATCCATTTTGATTGATCAAACATTTTAATCCCTGAAACACTTGTTAAATCTATTAGAAACAAAATGAATATACTCAAGTCTTTTATTAATCATCAAAATCAATAATTGGGTCAACAGCCTGTCTCAATAATTTTAAAACTATAGTTTGGACAATAAAACTTGCATCCTTTGGATTTCTTTAGGTAACCAATAAAGTAACCACTGGCAGTTTGAGAATCTAATTTCTTTTCATGTGGATTATACACTCATGCTTGATAACTCCAAATATGTAGGTGTCTTAAACTAGGTTTCCTTTCAATCCATATACTATAATTCTAAGGGCATATGTCCACAAAGATTTGGGTAATAAAAAATTACTTATCATTCTCCTAACCATGTCAATTAATGTTCTATTACTGTGCACATATGCCATGTCTTTCGAAGAACTTTGCAAATGGACCTGGATTTTGCCCTAATTCATCATACTTTTCATAATACTCACCACCTCTATCAAATCTTACTATTTTCACTTTTTTGTCTAGTTGCCTTTCAACATCTTAGTAAATACCTCAAGAGCATTTGCAACTTGAGATTTTTTTTAAGCAAATAGACATATCCATAATGTAAAAAATCATCTATAAATGTGATAAAAAATTTTCTCCACCAAAAGATAGAGTATCAAAAGGTTTACATATATCAGTGTATATAATTTCAAGAATTTGAGTACTTTTTGTAGCTTCTTTATTATTATGTTTGGTTTGCTTTTCCTTGATGCAATCCATACATAAATCAAGATCAGTAAAATCTAGATTTGATAGAATCTCATTCTCTACTAATCTTTGTAGTCTTTCTTTGGATACATGATCCAAACGTTTATGCCACAGGTAAGCAGAGTTTTTATTTGCCATACTATGTTTAATTTTAATATTTTGATGAACACACATTAGGAATGCAAAAAAATTATCATCAAGTTTTAATTTATATAAATTATCCATAAGAATTTTAGAACCAATAAAGGAACCATCTTTATTAAATAAACTGAAACATCATTTTTCAATCTTAAAATGAAACACATTAACATTAAGTTTCGATATAGAAACCAAATTTCTAGAAAGTGAAGGAACATAAAGAGTTTGTAGTAGATTCAAGTGATGCCCAATATCTAAAGTAAGACGATAAGTCCCTATGCCTTTAATTGAGGCTTTCTCTCAGTTTTTCATGAACAAAAGTTCTCATGTAGGTTTATACTCTTGATTGTAAGGAATCCCTGCATTACATTAGAAACATGAGTAGTGGCACCAGAATCCAACCACTAAGTGTTAGAAAAAACTTCAGATAAGTTTGATTCAAAAATTGAATAAGTACAATGAAAGATATCTTTCTTTTTGAACCAAGCTTTCGTTTCAAACAATCTTTATGATAATGTCCTTCTTTCTTACAGAAGTGACATTTATCTTTCTTCCTTTCCTTCTTATCATTATCAGCAACCTGTGTTACTTTAGTGGATGCTTTTTTCTTACATTTCTTGGATGTTGGTTTGATAACTTTACCAGCTCCTTGACCCACTAAGTTTATTGAATGAACCTTTTATGCTTTTAATCTCGTTTCCTCTTGAGTAAGCTTACTGGTTAATTCATTAACATCCCACTTATCCTTAATAGTGTTATAATTAATTTGAAAAGGCTCATACTCTTGAGGTAATGAGTTCATAATGAATTATACTAGAAAGAAGTCATCCACAGTTATTCCCAGGATCTTAAGTCTTGCTGCAATATTAGTCATATCAAGGACATGTTGCTGCATACTTCGTGACCCATCATACTTTATAGTCATGAGTTCAGCCATTAGTGTCCCTGCACGTGACTTATCAATGGAATGAAAGTGCTCTTTCATAAGCTTAAGATATTTTTTAGCAGTTATACTTTCTAGAAAAGCAGACTTAATTTTATTGGTAATTGTCATTCGCATGAAACTAAGACATAATCTATTAGATCTATCTCATGCTTTAGGTTTAACTTCTCTGCCTCACTGCTCGTATCAGTAATGTCAATATGCTTTTCTTCTAATAGTGCCAAGTCAAAATTCAAGATACCTAAATGAAAATTGACTTGCTCACGCCATTCAGAGAAGTTTAAACCATTAAAGATAGTAACAGCAGAAGCATGTGAATGTAGAGAATCAGCTGCAAAAAAATATAAATGCTCACTAAATTAACAAATTCAATAACACATAAAATATATTATAGGTTTTCTTTAGGTAAACACAACAATATACGTCATCATCGTAATTAGATTGCTATTTAAACTTTATAAAGTAATTAATAAACTTTATCAAATAAATACATAGTATCTTTGGATATCCATATTATATTTGATAAGAGAATATTAGATTTTTTTTCTTTATATTTGTTAGTTATAGAATATTAATTCACCTTTGGGCAAATTCTTAATTTCTAACAACCAATAAATCTTTATGATTTAAACAATAGCATTCTATAAAATTTCATAAATTATATGACTGAATATAAACTAATTTAGCCACTTTGGTGACCAACTAACTAATTTAATCTTGATGCCATATAACTAAACCATAATACTATTAAAATATTAAAAAAATCTCTTTATAGGATCGTACAACCATATACTTGATTGCTAAGGAGATGGACAACCCAATCTGATTGATGACATGGATCCTCTTAGCTCTTCACTTCGATTTGTTTGCAACTGATGTAGCAATTCGGAAGACATATGCTATCATAATATCTATTTTATGATAAAACCCACTTGCTATTTCTAGTACATTATCCTCTCTGCATCTTGTAGTAGCAACCATCTCGTTTCATCTTTATGGTACCAATAGGGAAAAACACTCTTAAAAAATCCATCTACAACACAAAGGATTCTTTGGTTTGCAATAGACTTACAGCAAGGTATCAGTAGAGCTCACCCTACTGGGCTCGAGTATGGTTGTGAGGTTATTTTATAGACCCATAGTAAAATATACATATATATTTTAATGGCCAACAGTACATCCAGTCAAAACATGAAGGTTCATCGTCAATTCATTTTGATGCATATATGAACAAATTACTTATATTAAAAACTCTGGCTCTGATACCACTACGTAAGAGTTTAGGATCTTTAATAAATAATTTGTTACATAAAATCGAATATAAAATACTTACTTGATATAGAACTCATCATAATCATAGATAGACTTGAATCTGATTGGGTTTTGATAGCCTCTTTTGTTAAAAAAATAATTGATTTCTCTCCCTTAATCTATCATTTTCATAGCAGATAACTTAATCTACTACCCTTTTCAGATGGAAAGAGAACCAATTATATATAAATAACTTTCAATCTAGTACTTCCATCAAATACCAACTTAATGGCTTAAATTTTTGGATCATAAGACAAAAGAATGATGGTCCTTAGCCTTCCGTACATGAAGCGTTAGCTGGATGAAAGGATGATGACTTTTCGCCTTTTGTATGCAAAGTACGAATTGAGAGAGAGAGAGAAAACGACTCTTCCCCAAACATATCTAATTAAGTACTAAGAGCCACACTCGAAAGGCAAACAACCCAAATCATACCGTCTCTTCCCCAAACATAACTAATTAAGTGTTAAAAAACCAAACTCGAAAGGCAAACAACCCAAATCATACTGCCTCTTCCCCATACATATCTAATTAAGTGCTAAGAGCCAAACTCAGAAAGGCAAAAGCCCAAATATGCTAAGGTCTATAAGTAATTATTTATTTAAAAAAAGAAATGATTGAGAAATGACATCAAAAGGTGGGATTAGAAGCAGCTATCATTTCAAGTGTCAATGATGAGATGTTTTGTTAATCGGATAAGATTTTTTGGTGACAACCTCTGAAGACAATTAGAAGCGAGAATGCTGGCATGAATAACTAAAAATCCTTCGGAAAAAAAAATCGCCTACGTACTAGCAGAAAGCTTTTGCATGCAGTAATCTATGTAGGGTGAATCCATCCCTAAGGAACCCCACTGAAACCGCTCATAGATTCCTTATGTTCCCGTTCCTTTTTGGTGGAGCGATAAGTATGGTGTTGATGCTAGATCACCAGATTTTTCTATTGCTATGAGATCTCTTTTTCTGAAGAAAAAATTCCCCTTCTACCTCCTCCTTCCTTCTTTTTATCCCTTTCTTTTATTTATTTTATTATTATTTTTTGTTTTAATTCCAGAGGTCCACGTGTAGGATAAGTGTTCATCTTTCGCTACGTGGTCATTCAATGATAATTAATAATAAGGGTATTAAGAAACTTGCTCATGAAGATAAGGATTTTCATGATGACCTTGATTATCCCAAGGGAATGTCAGGGTTAGTGAGGATGTCAGAGTCAGAGAAAAGGCATCTGGCTCTAAAATAGAAGTTCAGTGTCTCCTTTTTCTAGATAAACGGCGGTGTTTCAGTGCTTGTCTTATTCGAACCATTTAAAGCGTTATGATGTTTAACATTTTTCGATTTCTATTTCGAATACGATGGTTTATCATGTTTAGTAATTCTGGCATGAATATTATTCTCAATTTGGGGGCCACCCAGGATTGGGGCCCGTCCAGGACTAGGGGCCGTCCAGACTCTGGGGACCGCCCAGGACTGGGGGCTGCCTAGACTCTGGGGGCCGCCCAGGACTGGGGGCCGCCCAGACTCTGGGGACCGCCCAGGACTGGGGGACACCCAGACTCTGGGGGCCGCCCAGGACTGGGGGCCGCCCAGACTCTGGGGGCCGCCCAGGACTGGGGGCCGCCCCAGACTCTGGGGCCGCCCAGGACTGGGGGCCGCCCAGACTCTGACTCTGGGGGCCGCCCAGGACTGGGGGCCGCCCAGACTCTGGGGACCGACAAGGACTGGGGGCCGCCCAGACTCTGGGGGCCGCCAGACTCTGGGACCGCCCAGGACTGGGGGCCGCCCAGGCTCTAGGGCCGCCCAGGACTGGGGGCCGCCCAGACTCTGGGGGCCGCCCAGGACTGGGGGCCGTCCAGACTCTGGGGGCCGCCCAGGACTGGGGGCCGTCCAGACTCTGGGGATCGCCCAGGACTGGGGGCCGCCCAGACTCTGGGGACCGCCCAGGACTGGGGGCCGCCCAGACTCTGGGGACCGCCCAAGACTGGGGGCCGCCCAGACTCTGGGGGCCGCCCAGGACTTGGGGCCGCCCAGACTCTGGGGACCGCCCCGGACTCGGGGCCGCCCAGACTCTAGGAGCCGCCTAGGACTGGGGGCCGCCCAGACTCTAGGGGCCGCCCAGGACTGGGGGCCGCCCAGACTCTAGGGGCCGCCTAGGACTAGGGGTCGCCTAGACTCTGGGGCCGCCCAGGACTGGGGGCCGCCCAGACTCCGGGGACCGCCCAGGACCGGGGGTTGTTTAGGACTTAGTGACCAACTTTTATTTTCTAATTGTTTTATTTATTATCCATATCATATGCCCCCTTGCCCATCTTCCTTGTGTTCAGGTGTGTTGTGCACGTGCAAGGGAGAAGGGCGGAAAAATTTGAATTTCAAAACGTCCAGTACATGATAAGTGACATTTCAAAAAAGGAGAAAAAGGAGGGGAGGCGCATATCTCTAAGAGGATAGCGTCTTTTCGTTTGTCCGGCTTCACTGATGGACTACCACGTGTCCTTGCGGTGCTCGAGGGGTTGCGTTTGGTATATATAAAAAAAGGGGGAGCCATCCCTTTCCCTTAATCTTTGATTTTGTGTATCCTCCTGCGTTTTTTACCTCTTCAAGCCCAGGTCAGTCGACTCCTTCTTCTCCCCTTTCTCCCTTTATGGATTCCTCTGTAGATAGGAAAGGTAAGGGCCCCATGGTTGAGCCCTCCCGAGAGGAGATTCTTCAAGCACGTCGACAGGCTCTGGGAGGGGTAGTCATCCGTGGGGACCAACCCGTTGCTCGGTCCATACATCCCGTGTCTAGGTTGTTATCTCAGTCCCCTAGGGTTTCCTCTTCGTCTACCAGTCGTGAGGTAGGGCCTCCCGCGGTTGTTTCTAAATTGGCTAGGCCAGCGAACATTGCCTCTGTTATATCCTCTCAGGATCTTAGGAACCTTAGGGCTCAGTTCGGAATCCCTGATGACATTTGGCTCTCCGTTCCCCTTCCTGAGGATAGGGTCACTCTAGTACGACCAGGTAAGGTCGCTTTGTATGAAGAGTTTTTTAAGGGTGGTCTACGACTGCCCTTACATCCTTTTTTTGTAAACTTATTGAACCGATATCGCCTTATCCCCGCACAGCTTACTCCTAATTCTATTCGTATTATATTTTTATTTCTAGTACTTTGTTCTTTTCATGGAGCTTCCGCTCGACTTTCTTTATTTAGGACACTATATAGGATTCGAAACCCAGTCAGGGATGGGTGGTGGAGTTTCGCATCGAGGCCCAAAAGGGTTCTTAGGCTTAATCTCCCTTCTAAGATCAAAGGGTGGAAATCTCGATTTTTCTATGCACATCTGGAGGGGTTGGGTGTAGATTGGGGTATCCCGGATACCAGTTCTAACCAGAATGCGAGTGTTGATGAGAGAGACCGTGAGCTTTTCAACACTCTAATCTCTACCATCATTCCCCCCAGTAAAGAATTGCTATCGGAGGATAATCTCCGGGAGATTGCGTTCGTGCCGGTGTCGCTGGCTGCAGCGCCCGGTGAGCCTCGAAGAATTCATCTCTCTCTTTTCCTCTTCCTATCTCTCTTCTTTGTATTCCTAGCTAACATATTTGGTGTCTTTTTTAGCTAACCCTATGTTCACTATATTGCAGCAATGAAGTTTTCTCAAGACTTTTTGGTATCAAACCTTCGAAAGAGAGAGAGGAGCGAGCATGGCGCGGCAGGGAACGAACCTAAAAAGCCCCGTCAGTCAGGATCGGATTGCCAGGCCCAGCCTCCGGCGGCTATTCCCGAAGCGACCCTGATAGAAGATAGCGAAGGAGAGACGAGTCCTCCAACGGGGATCCCGATAGGAGATCCTATCGAGAGGGAGCTTCCGGAGGTCATTCCATCCCCCACTAAGGGCGCTGGGGATCTGTAGGGAGTGCGGAAGCAGTCGAAATCGATTTGCCAGGTCCTTCGTCGTCAAAGGAAGTGGGCGTTCCTGCCCCCGCTCCCTCAGATGCTTTAGGAAATCTATCTCCACCTCCTCAACCGCCTAATCAGGGTGCTGGGTACAAAAGTTGCCTGTCGGAGACAATTCTTAAACTTGCGATCCTGCCCAGGTTCCAAGATAAAATGAGGAAGGTAACACAAGAAGAGTCATTTGACACCATGTTCACAGCTGCGCTTCAGGTAAAGTTTCGACCTTTTCCTTTTGTGATTATCGAATTCGGGCATTCACTGAATGTATTTTGCAGATGTCTAATGGCCTTTTTGTACTGCGCGAAGACTTAAACAAGGCCAAGTCTCGGAGTGTGAGCTTAGACAAAGAGTTGGTGGAGACGAAGGCCCGAGAGTCAAAAGCACTACACGACCTTCGGGTTATTCGGAGGATTATCGGACCTGGCGGGGAAAGGCGGAAATGGAGCTGCAGAGCTTAGATGCCAACTATCTGAGGTTCGGGCGAAGTTGTTGCCAACGGAAGAGAGGTTAAAAGAAACTACTCTTAGGCTAGAACATACTGAAAATCGAGCAGATAACGCGAAGCTACGGCTCGCGATGCTGTAGAAAAATTGGTTCTAGCCGAGAAAGACGCTAAGAACGCTCTCGACAGAGTTGCAACAGTGATGACGGAGGCCCGGAAAAGATAGCTGCGGTCGAGGCCGAGGCCCGGGAAAAGATAGCTGTGGCCGAGGCCAAAGCTCAAGAAAAGGTGGCCGCGGCCGAAGTCGAAGCCAAGAAAAGGTGGCCATAGCCGAAGCCAAAGTCGGGATGCAATCAAGGAGTACAAGGGCTCCCCGGATTTTGAATCGGAGTTCCAGGAGGCCGCCCTAGACGCCTTTGTTCAAGGCTTTGAGAGGTGTAAACGGATGTTAGCCCGACACTTCAACTTAAAGAACCTTGAACGTTTTCGACCTGTGGACGACGAAGAAATTCCTGATATGGAGGTCGAAGACGTGGCGGGTAGGGTGGCGGCGACCAAAGATTCTGCTGCAGAAATGCCCCTCACTGAGGAGCCGGCTTCCGATCCCAATACAGAGAAGGAGCATTCAGAGAATTGATTGAGGATGCCTAAATTTATTTTGACTTTAGCTTTAGTTTTTCTATCCTTGACTTGGTCCTTTTAAAGGACCTCTTTTTGTAATGAATGTCTGTTTATTGACGAGACTTTATAAAGTTTCCTAGTAGATTAACTTTAAATGAGCAGATGCTACCCTTTATTTATTTGGTGTTACTTAATATTTCATCTGCTTAATTCTTGATTCCTACTTATGGATTAGGGAATCCGTCCACGAGTTGGCAGGAAATCCTAGTCTTCGGGTCGTTTTCCGGTGTGTTGTATTAAGATGTAAGTCCTAGAATGTTGATAAGGCAGTTTAGGGGCCCCTGCAGGGGAGCTAATCCTGGGTTCAAGGAAGCACGAAGCTCTTGGGATTGTGGGGCCACTTAGTGTTTTTGTAGAATTGTACCTCGAGGGTAACCGAGTATCTGCCTATGGGCGTGACTCAAAACCATCTAAGTCAAGGCTGCTCGAGCCAAGGATTTATACCTTTTCAGGAGTGAGTCATACTGGGTTGGGGGCGTTCTTTGGACTGTAGGGCCGCCGAGCCGTCTATCATGGTTCGGGGTCGCTTGAGTTACGGACTTGAACCTCCTCAGGGGCAAGTTATACCGGCCTGGGGGTGTCCTTTGGACTGTAGGGCCGCCGAGCCGTTTATCGTGGTTCGGGGCCGCTTGAGTCACGGACTTGAACCTCCTCAGGGGCAAGTTATACCGGCCTGGGGGTGTCCTTTGGACTGTAGGGCCGCGAGCCGTCTATCGTGGTTCGGGCCGCTTGAGTCACGGACTTGAACCTCCTCAGGGGCAAGTTATACCGGCCTGGGGTGTCCTTTGGACGTAGGGCCGCCGAGCCGTCTATCGTGGTTCGGGGCCGCTTGAGTCACGGACTTGAACCTCCTCAGGGGCAAGTTATACCGGCCTGGGGGTGTCCTTTGGACTGTAGGGCCGCCGAGCCGTCTATCGTGGTTCGGGGCCGCTTGAGTCATGGACTTGAACCTCCTCAGGGGCAAGTTATACCGGCCTGGGGGTGTCCTTTGGACTGTAGGGCCGCCGAGCCGTCTATCGTGGTTCGGGGCCGCTTGAGTCACGGACTTGAACCTCCTCAGGGGCAAGTTATACCGGCCTGGGGGTGTCCTTTGGACTGTAGGGCCGCCGAGCCGTCTATCGTGGTTCGGGGCCGCTTGAGTCACGGACTTGAACCTCCTCAGGGGCAAGTTATACCGGCCTGGGGGTGTCCTTTGGACTGTAGGGCCACCGAGCCATCTATCGTGGTTCGGGGCGCTTGAGTCACGGACTTGAACCTCCTCAGGGGCAAGTTATACCGGCCTGGGGGTGTCCTTTGGACTGTAGGGCCGCCGAGCCGCTCTGAAGAATTATCTAAAAATATGTGTTCAAATGTGCAGGCTCATTTAATATTTGGATAAATACATTACATTACTGGTAGTATGGCCGAAGATTGTCTGCATTCCACGTTCGGGGGATTAGTTGTCCATTTAGGTCTTCAAGCTGGTACGCTCCACGGTGAAGAACTTCTCCTATCCGGTAGGGCCCTTCCCAGTTCGGAGACAATTTGCCCCCTTCTGTTGGTTTGGATATCGAAGCTTTTCTTAGAACTAAATCTCCCTGACGGAAACTCTTCGAGCGGACGCGGGTATTATAATACTCGCTACCTGCTGCTGGTATGCCGCCATCTTAATTCGAGCCCGATCTCTTGCTTCATCAATGAGGTCAAGATTGGCTCTTAAATTAGGGAGGTTGTCTGCTTCGTTGTACGTTTCCACTCGGCTACTTGGTAAGCCAATTTCGACGGGAATAACAGCTTCGAAACCAAAAACCAGGTTGAATGGCGTTTCTCCTGTCGGCGTTCTGGGAGTTGTGTGGTATGCCCAGAGTACACTCGGGAGCTCTTCTACCCACCTTCCTTTGGACGTATCCAGTCTGGTCCTTAGTCCCCGTAATATCATGCGATTTGTAACCTCAGCCTCTCCATTAGATTGTGGATGGCCGACGGAGGTGAATCGTTGCAGGATGCCGAGATCAGTACAGAAAGTCCGGAAGGTGTTGTTGTCAAACTGTCGGCCATTGTCAGTGATGAGGGTGTGTGGTATGCCGTATCGACAATAATGGCTTTCCAGAAAAAGGTTTTGACCTTGGCTTCAGTAATTTTGGCGAGTGCTTCAGCTTCAACCCATTTAGTAAAATAATCGACGGCTACTAGTAGGAATTTGCGCTGTCCTGATGCCGGAGGGAAAGGGCCGAGGATGTCCATGCCCCACTGAGCGAAGGGCCAAGGAGCAGAAAGAGAATTTAACTGAGAAGATGGTTGCCGCTGAATGTAGGCGTACCGTTGGCATCGATCACATCTTTTCACTAGTTCGGTTGCATCCTCTTGCATGGTGAGCCAGTAATATCCTTGTCGGAGGGCCTTGCGTGCTAGAGATCGGCCTCCGGAGTGATTCCCACAGATGCCTTCATGAATTTCTCTAAGGATATAATCCGCATCAACCGAATTAACACATTTGAGGAGGGGCTGAGAGAAGGATTTCTTGTAAAGTTGGCCTTCTAGTAGCACAAATTTAGAAGCTCTCCGCTTAAGCAGCTTAGCTTCTTCACGACCAACTGGGAGAACGCCGTCTTTCAGATATCGGATATAAGATTCCATCCAGGTTTCTTCTTGGATAATGGGCAAAGCTTCTTCAGTAGCTTCGATGCTAGGTGTTTCCAGATACTCAATGTAGGTTTTGCCCATGGCACTATCCACCGAGGTAGCTAGTCGGGCTAACATATCGGCCCTAGCATTTTCACCTCTGGGTATATAACTGATGGCGAAGTGATCCAATAAAGGAATTAATAGTCTGACCTTGTTCAGATATTGGAACATGATAGGGTCCCGAGCTTCATACTCCCCTGCCACTTGGGCGGAAATAAGCTGTGAGTCAGTGAAAACCCGGAGATTCTTGATTCCCATCCCATGCGCTAGTTTGATTCCGGTCAGTAAAGCCTCATATTCAGCTTGATTATTGGTGGCTTCAAAGAGGAAACGAAGAGCATATTCTAGTACTGCGCCTTCTGGGCTAGCGAGAATGAGGCCAGCTCCGCTACCCTGTGAGTTAGAGGCTCCGTCGACGTGGAGGACCCATGCTTCATGATCCTCCTCAGCATCTAAAAGGATCCGGGGGATTTCTTCTTGATGCGGCTCAGACCAGGTGCACTCTACTAGAAAATCAGCCAAGACCTGGGATTTCAAAGATGCTCTGGGTTGAAATGATAAGTCGAATTCCCCTAGTTTGATGGCCCACTTGGCTAACCGGCCAGAAGTGTCTGGTCGTGATAAAATAGCTCTGAGAGGTTGATCAGTGAGGACGACTATGGGATGGGCTTGGAAGTAGGGTCTGAGTCGTCGAGCAGAAACGAATAAAGCGAAAATGACTTTCTCCATTTTGGAATATCTCTCTTCTGCACCATGAAGCACCTTGCTGGTATAATATACAGGTCGTTGAACGGCATGGTCGCCGACACGCACCAGAACGGAACTAACGGCCTCCGAAGAAGCCGCAAGATATAGGAAGAGCTTTTCTCCTTGCTCCGGTTTGGATAACAGGGGTGGTGTGGACAAGAACTCCTTAAGTTCTTCAAAAGCTTGTTGACAGTCTTCTGTCCACTCGAAGCCGTCTGCTTTACGCAAGACCTTGAAGAAAGGTAAACATCTCTCGGCTGATCTGGATAAAAATCGGCTTAACGCTGCTATCCTCCCGGTGAGTTGTTGCACCTCTTTCTTACACATAGGCCGTCTCATACTGAGAATGGCTTGAATTTTCTCTGGGTTTGCTTCAATCCCCCGCCGGGTGACTAAGAAACCCAAGAATTTCCCTGCAGTAACTCCAAATGCACATTTGCGCGGGTTGAGCTTTATTCTATGGAGCCGGAGGTTGTGGAAAGTTTCCTGCAAGTCGGCGACATGGTCAGTGATGCAGGTGCTTTTTGTCAACATATCATCTACATATACTTCCATGTTGCGGCCAAGCTGGTCTTTAAAAACTTTGTTTATCATCCTCTGATAGGTAGCTCCTGCATTCTTCAACCCGAAGGGCATTACTTTATAACAATAAATGCCCTTCTGGTGATAAAAGAAGTATGCTCTTCATCTGAGGGGTCCAATTTTATCTGATTATACCCTGAGAAGGCATCCATGAAACTAAGAAGTTCATAACCAGAAGTTGAATCCACTAACTGGTCGATCCGGGGCAATGGAAAACTGTCTTTAGGACAAGCTTTGTTAAGATCTGTGTAGTCGATGCATATTCTCCATCCTCCGCTGGCTTTCCGGACCATAACCACATTGGCTAGCCAATCAGGATATCGTGCTTCTCGAATATGACCGGCCATGAGCAATTTGTCTACCTCCTCGTCAATGACCTTCTGCCGCTCAGGAGCAAAACTCCTTTTCTTCTGCGGACAGGGCGACAGCTCAGGTTAATATTAAGCTGATGAGTAATCACCTCTGGAGGAATCCCGACCATATCCGTTACTTTCCAGGAGAAGACATCTGCATTCATTGATAAGAAGGCTAGGAGTTGATCCCGGACTTCAGGGAAGAGGAGCTCACCGATCTGCACGATTTTAGTGGGATCATCTCCCAGGGGGTAAGATATCAGAAGCTCCGCTGGCTCTCCTCTCCGCTCACTTCCCTGGGGTCAAATGACTCGGCAACCGGAGGAATATTAGCCATCTGGGGACTAGGGGCTAAATGATAGCAGGGTCTGACCGAGTCTACCTCTCCGTGCATCACACCGACTCCTTGCCTGGTAGGGAACTGCACCAATAAGCGCTTAGTAGATATAACTGCATCTAACATATTCAAGCCGGGACGGCCAAGGATGGCGTTGTAAGCCAGGGGGACCCGAACTACCAGAAAATCCAGCATAACCGTGCTTTGACACGGCGGCGATCCTACCGTAGCTGGCAAAGTAATCTCGCCCTCTACCCGGATGGAGTCTCCAGTGAAACCAACTAGAGGGACGGCTACGGGCCGAAGAGAATCCAGAGATAAACTCATCCGAAGAAATGCATCATAAGTAAGCACATTAGCGGAGCTCCCACTGTCGATTAAGATTCTTTTTACAGGATGCCTAGCAATCGTCATCGAAACGACGACGCTATCATCTTTTACAACATTACTCCCCGCTATATTTCCCTCAGAAGGGATTACATCATCTAACTCCTCGTCTCCCCTCGGTCTTTTAGAAGATGAAGCTTTTCCGTAGGAAATCATACCCACCATCCTTTCCGTCGGGGTGTTATCAATGCCAGCTTGAACAGGAGGAGGTCCCATCAAGGCTGGTATGGGAGGAGCCTCTTTCTTCTGGACGTATTGCCCAAGGTATCCCCTCTGAATTAGTTCTTCGATGGCCTGCTTCAAGTTCCGACATTCTTCAGTGTCGTGGCCATAATCCCTATGGAAACGGCAATAGCGGCTTCTGTCGCGGGTAGTGCCCTTCTTCAACGGGGGCGGACGCCATAGATAAGGCTCGTTTTCAATCTCCATAAGGATGTGAGTCCGGGGTGCTAAGAGGGGTGTAAGATGGTCCTCTCTGGGAATCTAGCTCTTGCGGCGATCAATTGGCCGGCGCAAGGGCTCTGGTTTCTTGGAAGGAGGTCCGTTCAACTCTGGTCGAGTGGACCTTTTGCTATTCCTCTCTTGTGCACCTCTCCTGGATGAGTCAGCTTCGTCGGCGCGGATGTACTTCTGCGCACGGCTCAGGAGATCAGCATAAGAAGAAGGAGGTCTTTTGTCCAAGGAGTAAGTAAAACGGGAGGGTCGGAGCCCCCGTTTTAGAGCCAGAGTGGCAATGGCATCTTCAAGATGATAGACTTCCAGGGCCGCCACTTTGAAGCGGGTTATAAAGTCTTTCAAAGATTCTCCTTCTTGCTGTTGTACGGAGAATAAGCTATCTGCCACCCGAGAAATTTTTCAACAGGCGTCGAAATGAGCCAGAAAAGATCTTTCCAGTTGTCGAAAAGAATCAACACTGCGTGGGGGCAGACGAGAATACCAAACACGGGCCGCCTTACGGAGGGTGGCCGGGAAGGCGACGCATAAGAGGGCATCCGTCGCCCCTTGGACTTGCATGATAGCCTTATAGCTTTCCAGATGATCTAGGGGATCAGTAGTACCGTCATAGGGGTCCAGTTGAGGAAATTGGAACCTCCTTGGAATGGGTTCCTCCATCACCCGTCGAGTGAGAGGGGGGCGGGTGTCGTAATCCGACCCCGGCTGATTATTAATCCTTTGACTGAGCTCTTCCAGCCTGCGATCTTGCTCTTCCAGACGTTCTTCCATTCTATCAGTTATACGTCCTCTGGCAGGTTCAGGGGAACGGGAAGGAGACTGACGACGCCACCGGCTATGCTCCATATACGGTTCCTTCCCTCGTCGTCGTCCGGTAGGTGGGTTGCTAGGGGAATGGGATAGAGAGCGCGAACCGTCATGGGAGCTTTGGGAGCGCCGTCTTCCTGGAGAATAAGGGCGGAGAGGTTTTGTCGGAGGAGATCTTCCTCGAGCTGATTGCCGGCTAACATGAGTAGCCGACCCAGGTAATAGAGGTGGCTCGGGCCGTAGCCGGGCTCCTCGAGAGTGTTGCTCTTGCATCTGTTGAACCATCCCGACGAGAGTTTGGACTTGTTGGGTAAGGATCAGCAGTGGATCTTGAGGAATAGCCGGAGCCGGCGGCGGTGGAGAAAGAACCAGAGAGTTTGGCTTTGCCGGCTGAGAAGGGCCAAGAGTAGTGAAATCATGATTGAGAGGCGAAAGATGCCCCCCAGACCAATCAGTGGGATCTTCTTCCAGAGATCTGGAGCTCATGTTCGTGGAATCGTAGAACAGGTATATCTCACTGCTCCGACGACGTTCCCCTTCCTGGCGCGCCAATCTGTTGATGCTAGATCACCATATTTTTCTGTTGCTATGAGATCTCTTTTTCTGAAGGAAAAATCCCCCTTCTACATCCTCCTTCCTCCTTTTTATCCCCTTCTTTTATTTATTTTATTATTATTATTTGTTTTAATTCCAGAGGTCCACGTGTAGGATAAGTGTTCATCTTTCGCTACGTGGTCATTCAATGATAATTAATAATAAGGGTATTAAGAAACTTGCTCATGAAGATAAGGATTTTCATGATGACCTTGATTATCCCAAGGGAATGTCAGGGTTAGTGGGGATGTCAAAGTCAAAGAAAAGGCATCTGGCTCTAAAATAGAAGTTCAGTGTCTCTTTTTTCTAGATAAACGGCGGTGTTTCAGTGCTTGTCTTATTCGAACCATTTAAAGCGTTATGATGTTTAACATTTTTCGATTTCTGTTTCGAATACGACGGTTTATCATGTTTAGTAATTCTGGCATGAATATTATTCTCAATTTGGGGGCCACCCAGGATTGGGGCCCGTCCAGGACTGGGGGCCGTCCAGACTCTGGGGACCGTCCAGGACTGGGGGCTGCCCAGACTCTGGGGGCTCCAGGACTGGGGGCCGCCAGACTCTTGGGGCCGCCCAGGACTGAGGGCCGCCCAGGACTGGGGGCCACCCAGACTCTGGTGACCGCCCAGGACTGGGGGCCGCCCAGACTCTGGGGGCCGCCCAGGACTGGGGGCCGCCCCAGACTCTGGGGGCCGCCCAGGACTGGGGGCCGCCCCAGACTCTGGGGGCCGCCCAGGACTGGGGCCGCCAGACTCTGGGGACCGACAAGGACTGGGGTCCGCCCAGACTCTGGGGTCGCCCAGGACTGGGGGCCGCCCAGACTCTGGGGACCGCCCAGGACTGGGGGCCGCCCAGGCTCTCGGGGCCGCCCAGACTCTGGGGATCGTCCAGGACTGGGGTCCGCCCAGACTCTAGGGACCGCCCAGGACTGGGGCCGCCCAGACTTTGGGGACCGCCCAGGACTGGGGGCTGCCCAGACTCTGGGGGCCGCCCAGGACTGGGGGCCGCCCAGACTCTGGGGACCGCCCCGGACTGGGGGCCACCCAGACTCTAGGGGTCGCCTAGGACTGGGGGCCGTCCAGACTCTAGGGGCCGTTTAGGACTAGGGGTCGCCTAGACTCTGGGGGCCATCCAGGACTGGAGGCCGCTCAGACTCCGGGGACCGCCCCGGATCAGGGATTGTTTAGGACTTAGGAACCAACTTTTATTTTTTAACTATTTTATTTATTATTCATATCATATGATAAAATATATTATTTTCAATGCGAATAAAGACGAAAGTGAAGCACTGTTTTCTGGAAGGACCTTCATGGTTCGATCCACAGCAACTCCCTCGGCGTTGTACCACCCCAAAAAAGTTTAATTTATTTATATTGATGCTTTAGTATATTTGAATGCTCGGTTGGAAGGTATGATACGAGTTATATATGTCGTCGCATAAACGTAAGATTGATTCTCAATAATTTTGTCTTTATCTAAAAGGAATTTACCGGTCTCCTCTCTCTAAATGAGACGAAAATTACTGTATTTTAAGTAAAAATAGAAAAGTCTCTTTCCATCTACCTTTTTCAACCCTCGAGGTTTATCTTTATTTATTTTTGCTTCATTTTTAATTCGAGGTATGACTATTTTTTCTTTTATTATCTACGGTCCAATTTGTATCCTAACTTTATTAAGAAAATAGTATGTGTATATGAACTCAAGCTTTAACTGTATTTGGTTTTCAAAATAATTTTTATTTTCTAAAATTATTTTTTATTTTTAGAATATGCAAAAAATTATTTTTTGAAAATAAAAGCGGTGAAAACATGTTTAATATCATGAAATAGAGATGAGAAAAAAAAAAAAAAAAGCTTTCGGATTGGTATTTTTTGTTTTATATAAAAATAAAAAAATTCATCTATTTCTAGAAATCAAACACATCTTTACTTTCCTAAAGATTATTACTACATGTTAAGTAATTATCTCAAGGAATTGATACCAATAATTTTGAATTTAAAGAATAGAAAAAAAAAGTAATCCGATAAATTCTCCTTTAGCCTGATTATATTAATTCGTCAACTTGGTTGTTTAGGAAATTAAATATAAATATTATGAGTAATTTCTATCCATAAATTTAAGGGAAAAAAATCACATCCTTCCCTGTATACTTCCATTAGCCCTGCCTTTTTTTTTTTTTTTCTTTTCTTTCCTTCCTTTAATATGATGACATAATAGATCTCTATTTTACTTATAACATAAATAAAAATTTATTTTGCTAACCATAAATAAAGCATTGTGATAGATAATTTTTATGAATATTAATAATTTTCAAAGTGAGATGTCGTAAAAAAATTATCAATCAATTATTTTGCTAACTATTTCACTTGATCTGCATGTATCATTTAGTTATTCGTTGCTGCTTCAAACTATGTTGAAAATTTGCAATCCTAGGGCCTATTGGATGGAAGGGAATGGATGTGTCTATTGGATGAAAGGAAATGAAGGGTAGGAAAAAAAAAAAAGAAGAAGAAGAAAAGTCATAAGTTAACTTGATTGGAAGGAAGATGAAAGAAAGAGGAAGAAAGGAATGTGAATAATCGGTTCCGTTAAATTTGTTAACCCCCAAAGGGATAACTGGGAGGGAAAAAAAGTTTTAAATCATACTTTTTTAAAAAAATCAAAATATCTTTTTATTTTCTATTCTTTATTTTTTCAATCCTATTATGATGGGGTATAATTATTACAAAACTCTTTATCTTCCTTTTCCTTCCATTCTGTCCAAACAAAATAATTATATTAGATTTTTTTTCATCCTTTTCAAACAAAAAAAAAAAGAAAATAATTCTTCCTTTCCTTTTCATTCATTTTCTTCCTTTTATTCTTCCCTTCCTTTCTTTCAAAGATCCAAACATAACCTAAAAAATTTTCCCACGGCTGGCGCCGCAAGCAATTAATCTGTTCGAGGCAGGCCCGGATCAAGGTTGTCAATTTCGTTTCGGATGTTTCGGTTTAGCTTATGAAACAAAATATTTCGGTATCGGACTGTTTCGGTGCTTCGTTTCGGAATATATATATAATAATAAAATTATTCATAATTCATATTCTTTATAAATAATAATAACAACATAAAAATAAAGAGTTTAAGGTTTTAAGAGTTTGAAATATATATATATATATATATATAATGAAAAATTTATTCATAATTCATATTCTTCATAAATAATAATAACAATATAAAAATAAAGAGTTTGAGTTTTTAAGAGATGCGACCGTGGGGATAGGGTAACTAGATTTTTTTTGTTATTATATATATATTTTAAAATGGGGATATGGTAACTAGGATTTTTTGATATTATATATATATATTAAAATGGTTCTGAAAGGTTTAATAATTAATAAATTGGCTTTCAAAACATATTTTATCAAAACGGTCGGTCGAAATAAGCCGAAACGCACCGAAACGGCTGAGAAATCTTTCGAAACGAAACATACTATTTATCTTTTCGGATAAGCTACCAAAACGAAACGTCTCGACCGAAACGGCTGAAACGAAACGAAATTGACAACTTTGACCCGGATACCTCCATGACGTTGGCTATAAGACTCGATCGAAACGGCTGAAACGAAACGAAATTGACAACTTTGACCCGGATACCTCCATGACGTTGGCTATAAGATCCGGCCCGCTGATGCTGCCCTTGGTACCGAGGCTGATCCGCTCCCGCTCTAACATGGCCTCCTCCACCTCCCATCTCCTATTTCGACTTCTTCACCTCCTCGCTCTCCTCTCTCTTCTCCGTGCCGGTGCAGCCGCCAGCTGCTTCAACTCTATCTTTAGCATTGGGGACTCTGTCGCCGACACCGGAAATTTTCTCAGCTACGTCGGCGCCAACGCAGGCCCCATCGGCAGCCTTCCATACGGCGAGACTTATTTCCACCACGCCACTGGCCGGTTCTCCGATGGCCGACTCATCATTGACTTTTTGGTGTGCATTTCTTATCTCTTCTGTTCTCCCTTTACTATTAATTACCAGAGACTGCTGTTTTTAATGGAACGGGGCTCTAGAGAGATCGAACTTAAAAAAAAAAAAATATGAAAATGAATTCTAAATCTAATCTAAACTTAAGCAGACCAAGTTTTTAATTCTTTTCCTCCAACCCAATGTGGGTGC
The DNA here is from genome assembly GCA_900491605.1 of Calamus simplicifolius. Lineage (NCBI taxonomy): Eukaryota > Viridiplantae > Streptophyta > Magnoliopsida > Arecales > Arecaceae > Calamus > Calamus simplicifolius. The sequence goes on along the minus strand of UESW01002662.1, from coordinate 17,229 downwards.
AGCACAAGCCTACGGACTGCCTTTCGTGCCGCCGTATCTAGCGGGGCCCGGAGATCACGGTTTCCGGCAAGGGGCGAACTTCGCAGTGGGAGGAGCCACTGCGCTGGACCTCGACTTCTTCAGAGCCAAGGGGTTCAATGTTACATGGACCGAGTATTCGTTGGGTGTTCAGCTCGAGTCGTTCAAGAAACTGCTGCCTTCCCTCTGTTCCTCCGACTCAGGTAAAGTCCTTAATTTTTCAGTTTCCATTTGCTCCAGGGATTGCTTCCTTTCCTTCTTTCTCTCTTCTTTTAAGGAATGAAGGTTATAAAAAATAATTATTTTTGAAGGATGCGCAGATAGGATTCTTATTAATATTTGATCTGATCGCATGACAGGATTTTTTATTTTTTATTTCCTAAATAGAATGCGTGCTTTTCCTACAGAATTTCTGACTTATGAGGCATTAACGCCGTCTATATGGACAAAATAATAATGATAAGAACTACGACGGCGGAAATATATACCCATCACTGTTAGAAAAATTTGTTTTTTTCTTTTTACAAAATTTATTTATTAAAAAAATGCTAGAAAATTAATCAGAAAATTTATACTCAAAATTTAAATTAAAATCAAAAATAAAAGAATCAAACTGATCGAGGCGTGTTAAACACTGCCCTAAGGACAAGTTTTTGCCCCCTCGTGCGGGTTGTTGGCGAATTGTCCCCAAGGTACAACGACCTGATTTGATTCGATACTCCTACCGCGAGCACGATCGGGTAAAGGTTCAAACCCAGTGATTCTTCATATGCCCAAATAAAATAATAAATAGTTAAATAAATCTTTTACCACCAGTAGTTTGTTGAGACAGATTTTCTTGTTTAGACTCCTTGAGACAACAAGATCTTCAAGGATTTGCAACAACAGCAACAGAATCTTCAAGGATTGGATTTGCAACAACAAGATCTTCAAGGATTGGATTTGCAGCAACAAGATCTTCAAGGATTGGATTTGATTTGCAGCAAGATCTTCAAGGATTGGATTTGCAGCAACAAGATCTTCAAGGATTTCAGCAACAAGATCGGATTTGCAGTAACAAGATTTGTAGCAACGGAATTTTTATTAAGGATTTTTTTTTCTGACTTCTATATTCACTACTCTTTTCCCTTAGATTATCCATATATTTATAAAAAAAAAATTACCGTTCCTCCTTATTACCGTTCCTTCCGAAACGGAAGGAAAAGCGGAACGCTCGAGCAAACGCTCGAGCGTTTCCGGAAATCACGGAACGCTCGCGAGCGTTCCGCGAAGCTCGCTGGCGAGCGTTCCGCGAAGCTCGCTGGCGAGCGTTCCGCGAACGCTCACTAGCGTTCAGCTAGCGTCCCACGCGAGCTTTAAATGCTCGCGTGGGACCTTAACATCCCTTTTTTTTATTTTTACTTTTAACTTTTCAAAAAGCCAACAATCCCCCACAAAAGTTAAAAATAAAATAAAATAAAATAAATAATAAAATTAAAAAAAATTAGGGCATCTTATACTGCGCAATAGGTGAGGTGTCCTGTGGACTTGAACCTCACTTAGTGTTGATTGTATACATCTGAAGGAACCATAATGGATTAGACCTTGAACTAGGTCCTTGACTCAGACTTCTACTAATCACACACACAGCATGAATCAATTGGGTTTAAGCGGTCAGCGCATATTAAAGGCCTTGCGCTTAGTACCTTGATTTTTCATGAGAATTTATGAAGGTTAGCCCAACCTTTAGTCACTGCCTCATATGACAATTCTCATATAGGTGAATCCTCCAAGGGTATTTGTGACTAATACCCTGCATATAACCTACCTCGGATCCATTAAGAGAATCACTCAACCTTACACAAATTTACTTTGTCACTTTATAAGAGCACTCATCATAGGGATGGGTTGAAATTTTTTTTCAAAATTTGTGTTCTAACACGATCACTCAATCAGCTTCGTTTCTACCACATTGAACCTCATTCATGGGATCTCCAATCACAGAGGTTGGGTATCCGCTGCTGGTGACCAAATAATGGGCTTAAGCCCCATCCCCCTCGATGAATCTAGGACTCCATTCCTAGATAATCCCTTGGTTAATTGATCTGCCAAATTCTTCTCAGATTTGACAAATTCCAAAGAGATAACACCATTTTTCTTCTCAGATTTGACAAATTCCAAAGAGATAACACCATTTTTCTTATGTTGTCTTATAGACTTATGACGAAGCCGTATATGGCGATTTATCTTTTTATTGGTACTCTTTTGATTTATCAGTTCAATTGCGGCCTTATTATCACAATGGATAGATATAGCTGGAACTGGCTTAGGTACCAAAGGTAGCTCTGATATTAGATTTTTTATCCACTCTGCCTCATTACAAGTGGTATCCAGAGCTATCAACTCGGCCTCCATGGTGCTTCTAGAAATAATAGTTTGCCTAGTGGATCCCCAGGCAATAGCAGCACCGCCAAGAAGAAAAACGTATCCAGTAGTTGATTTTAAATCATGAGAATCAGTGACCCAATTAGCATCACTGTAACCCTTAACCACCTCAGGGTATTCAGTGAACATCAAAGAGAGATTAAGTGTTCCCTTCAAATATCGAAACACTCTTTCTAAGGCTACCCAATGAGATTGATCAGGATTTTGATTATATCTACTCAGCCTTCCTACAGCATAGGCAATATCAGGTCTTGTTCTGTTTGCTACATACAAGAGAGATCCTATAATTTGAGAATACTTTAATTGATTAATTGGGTCACCTAAATTTTTCTTTAGGTGAAAGTTAGGATCAAAAGGAGTAGATATTGATTTAAGATTGGAATAACCAAACTTCTTGATCATTTTTTCTATAGAATGAGAAAGAGAGAGAGCTATCCCTTCATGGGACTTGATAAGCTTCATCCCTAGGATTACATCCGCTTCACCTAAATCTTTCATGTCAAACTTAGAAGAGAAGAAAGATTTAACACTTGAAATAATTTCAAGAGATGTTCCAAAAATTAAAATATCATCGACATATAAGCAAAGGATTATACAATCATTATCGACGATCTTAGAATACACACACTTATCATGATTATTGATTTGAAATCCAAAAGATAGAATAATTCGATCAAATTTCTCATGCCATTGTTTAGGAGCCTGTTTAAGACCATAAAGGGACTTGATAAGTTTACAAACCTTGTCTTCTTGTCCCTTTACAACAAAACCTTCAGGCTGTTCCATATAGATCTTCTCCTCAAGATCTCCATTTAGGAACGCAGTCTTCACATCCATTTGATGAATGATTAACTTATGAATGGAAGCAATAGCAAGTAGTGATCTAAGGGTTGTTATTCTAGCTACAGGAGAATATGTATCAAAGAAATCTAACCCTTTCTTTTGGTTATACCCTTTGGCTACTAATCTAGCCTTATACTTTTCTATTGAACCATCAGGTCTAAATTTCTTCTTAAATACCCACTTACACCCTAAAGGTTTGCTTCTAGGGGGTAAATCAGATAAGATCCAAGTTTCATTTTGTAAAATTGAATTAAATTCAGAAAGGATAGCTTCCTTCCAAAAAGGAGCATCAGGAGAAGACATCGCCTCTGAAAAAGAAGAAGGTTCACCTTCGACTAGGAAAGTAAAGAAACCTTCACCAAGATCTTTTTCTTTCCTTATCCTTGAACTTTTTCTATGTTCAGAAGGTTCACCTTTAGGATTAGATCTTTTCCTTTTCCTTGACTCATTAGATAAACCAGCTTCAAAAGAATCATGAACCAAGAAAGGATTAGTAGAGAGTTGATTTGGTACTTGGTTCTTGAAAGGAAAAATATTTTTAAAATAAGTAGCATCTCTAGATTCGATAAGAGTGTTATTTGAGATGCCACTTATATCAGAGTTTATCACTAGGAACCTATTTGTACTGCTATCTAAGGAATAACCTATAAAGATAGCATCTACAGTTTTAGGTCCTATTTTTCTCCTCTTGGGTTCAGGTATTCCTACCTTAGCTAAGCATCCCCACACTTAATCTAGCCTGGGTGTTCTACCTTTCCAAAGCTCAAAAGGTGTTTTAGGACTATCCTTAAAGGGTATCCTATTTAAAATATAACATGCAGCTAAAAGAGCTTCCCCCCACAAGTTCTCAGGTATGCCTGAACTTATTAACATTGAGTTAACCATATCCATTAATGTTCGATTTTTCCGTTCAGCTACACCATTAGATTGAGGAGAGTATGGTGGTGTAACTTCATGAATAATCACATATTCTTGACAAAATAGAGTCATTTCATTTGAAGTATATTCACCACCGCGATCTGACCTAAATTTCTTAAGCTTTTTCTCAGTTTGGGTTTCAGCTTCTACCTTATAAATCTTAAATTTATCTAATACTTCATCCTTAGATTTTATCAAATATATGTGACAATATCTTGAGAAGTCATCTATGAATGTTACAAAGTAACGACTTCCTCCCCGTGTAGGAAACTTGGTAGAGTCACATACATCGCTATGGACTAATTCAAGAAGTGTTGAACTCCTATTTACTGATTTAAAAGGTTTTCTAGGCATCTTAGCTTGAATACAAATCTCACATTTAAACTTTCTATCAATATGAACCTTAGGAATTAGATTAAGATTTGTCATGTAATGAATACGATCAAAATTCACATGACCAAGTCTATTATGCCAAACATTTGAAGATTCAATATTAAAAAGAAGAGAACTTTTATTAGATAACTTAGAGGATACATTTAATTTAAAAAGACCTTCACATACAAAACCTTTACCAACAAACTCATTATTACGAGTAATTACAATTTTATTTGACTCTAGAACAATTTTATATCCTCTAGATATAAGAAGAGATCCACTAATCAGATTTCTTCTAACACTAGGAACTAACAACACTTCATGAAGGACCAGGTTTTTTTCGGATGTCATCTTTAGATCCACTTGACCTTTCCCAAGCACTTGTGCTGAAGAGTTATTCCCAAGTGTCACACCTCCTCCACTTGATTCCTGAAAGGTGGAGAACCAGAAGCGATCAAAACAAACATGAACATTAGCTCCTGAATCAAGCCACCAATCACAAGAAAATTGGGTTGAGTTAATTAAGTATTTTGAATTTACCGACCTAAAAGAAGGCTCAGCACCACTCTCAACCACGTTAACTTGTGGTTTGAATGATTTCCTCAATGGTTCAGTCTTTCGGTGGTAGCAGTCCTTCGCCACATGATTTGTCCTTCCGCACACAAAGCAGAATGTGCCTTTATAATTCTTTGACTTCTGATTCGGTCGGTTCTGATTTAATCGGTTCTGAGGAGGTTTGTATGATTGGTTGGATCTAGATTGAAATTTCTTCTTCTTAAAATTCTTTCTCCTAGGTTTGAATTGATTTGGAGTTGGATTTGACTCGGTCAAATTGATTTTAGGTCCAAGGTCGGTCTTTTGATTTTGATTTAGCTTAAGCCGGTGTTCCTCTTCTATCCTAATAGAGTTAATCACTTCTGTTAGGGTCAAGCTACCTTGCTTATGACTTAGCTCTCGAGCAAAGGATGACCAAGATGATGGAAGAGAATCTACTAAGGCTTGGACCTTATAGTTTTCAGAAAAACTACAGACAGTCAATTATGATTTTCTAAGAAAATCTTGGAATTCATGAATTTGAATGCTAATGGGTTTGGAATCTACCATTATGTACTTTCAAAATTTTGAGATAGTGAATCTATCTAGACCAGCATCAACCATCCCATATTCAGCCTCAAGAGCATCCCATAGTTCCTTAGCAGTTTTAGTAGGAAGGTAGACATCATAAAGATTATCAAATAGGGCACTTAAAATTCTATGTCTACAATGAAAATCTATTTTTTGGGGTGTTTTTGATGAAGATGAAGCATCAACTACACTAGAAGAACCTTGTTGACTATTAGATTTGGGATCTAATAATTCTATGGCAGAAAATAAACCTAAAGTGGTAAGCCAGTATTTCACTTGGCTTTGTCACCTTCTAAAAATGATCCATTAAATTTTTCTGGTTTGATTGCACTAAGATCATCAGAACCCATTTTGAAAAGGTTGGTTTCTTAATTCGTTCTGCACAACCAAAAAGTATTTGAATTTTTTCAAATTAATAATTTTCAGATATTTCTAGATTTTAAATTTAAATTCAAAGGAATTAAATCTAGAAACTATTTGCAATAATAATCAAACGACTAAGCAATAATTAACTCAAATAATTCAATTCTAAATTTGAGTTTAATTTTTTTTTAATTTCAAATTTGAATTTTAAATTTTAAATTTTAAATTCAAAACTAATTCTAAGGCTTCTGAACAGATTCAAAAATAAGAATTTTTTTTTTACTTATAATAAAATCTAGCATTTTCTAATGATAGGAAAACTTGTCCTTAGTTGTTAGAAAAATTTGTTTTTTTTCCTTTTACAAAATTTATTTATTAGAAAAATGCTAGAAAATTAATTAGAAAATTTATACTCAAAATTTAAATTAAAATAAAAAATAAAAAGAATCAAACTGGTCGAGGCGTGTTAAACACTGCCCTAAGGACAAGTTTTCGCCCTCTCGTGTGGGTTGTTGGCGAATTATCCCCAAGGTACAACGACCTGATTTGATTCGATCCTCCTACCGCGAACACGATCGGGTGAAGGTTCAAACCCAGTGATTCTTCATATGCCCAAATAAAATAATAAAATAGTTAAATAAATCTTTTACCACCAGTAGTTTGTTGAGACAGATTTTCTTGTTTAGACTCAGCAACAAGATCTTCAAGGATTTGCACAACAGACAACAGAATCTTTAAGGATTTGATTTGCAGCAACAAGATCTTCAAGGATTGAATTTGTAGCAACAAGATCTTCAAGGATTGGATTTGATTTGCAGCAAGATCTTCAAGGATTGGATTTGCAGCAACAAGATCTTCAAGGATTTCAGCAACAAGATCGGATTTGCAGTAACAAGATTTGTAGCAACGGAATTTTATTAAGGATTTTTTTTTCTGACTTCTATATTCACTACTCTTTTCTTTTAGATTATCCATATATTTATATAAAAAAAAATTACCGTTCCTCTTTGTTACCGTTCCTTCCTAAATGAAAGGAAAATTTTTATTAAGGATTTTTTTTTTCTGACTTCTATATTCACTACTCTTTTCCCTTAGATTATCCATATATTTATATATAAAAAAAATTACCATTCCTCTTTATTACCGTTCCTTCCTAAATGAAAGGAAAAGCGGAACGCTCGAGCAAACGCTCGAGCGTTTCCGAAAATTACCGCGAAGCTCGCTGGCGAGCATTCCGCGAACGCTCGCGAGCGTTACGCGAAGCTCGCGAGCGTTCCGCGAACGCTCGCTAGCGTTCCGCGAACGCTCGCTAGCGTTCAGCTAGCGTCCCACGCGAGCTTTAAATGCTCGCGTGGGACCTTAACATCCCTTTTTTTTATTATTTTTTACTTTTAATCTTAAAATTGATGCAGTAATGAAACTATTTAAACCTTAGTATTTCAATTCAAAAAATTTTAACGTTAAAATCATAGCGAATTTACTTAACGATATCACCACTTAAATGAGTTAGATTTGGTTGGAGTCAACTATCAAGAAGGACAGCAGGTGAGTATGTTTCGATCTTGACAAAGATAATGATTGCATTAGAATCTAGGAATCTTATTGAATATTTACAACCCATGCCCCTTAAATGAGTTAGATTTGGTTGGAGCCAACTATCAAAGAAGACAAAAGGATGGTTGATCTTCAACATAAAGCTAATTATTGGATTAAAGTCTAAATTACAATTTTATTAAATATTATAGCCCAACAGCATTAAGTATCCTTTTTCTCTATTTTTCAATAAATACCCGGTATTTGCGCTGATTTAATTTAAATTGTAAAAGTAAAAATGAGATAAAAATTTAAATTTAAAAATATTATTTTTAATTAATTTTTAAATTAAAAAAATATTTTATAAAATTATGTAAAACATAAATAATTATTTTCTGATATCTCTTCTTTCACCTATCTCCCCCCCCCCCCCTCTCTCTCTCACTATATATAAATTAGATTAAAATATATAAATAAAAAATTTATTAATATAAAAATAATTAAATAAGGTGATGTACGTGGTAAGATAAGTTAAATCTTTTCAAATTTATTTATTATAATACGTATATGCTTGTCTAATGTGTAAGTTGGTATAGTTTATATTTTAAAACAAGAAAGCGAATAACAGGAGAGAAGAGAGAGAGAGAGAAAAAAAGAAAAGGTTGTATTTGGTAAAATGAAAAGGGCTGAATTCATGATATTATAGTTGAGAGTGTAAAAGAAAAAAAAAAAAAAAATTATACAAAAGAGCATGCAGAGACATGAGGAGAAGATTAGTAAATTTTTAAGATTTAATATTTACTATATTATATTAAATTAGATAGAAAAAATAACGCCCCTCTTCAGTTTTATATTGCATCAAAAAATACTAAAAATAAACCTCTCGATCGGAGAAACATAGCATGTTATCACTTTACTAATTAATCCGCGCGCTGATCACTAAATTTTCGTGCGAGGATTCGATGCCGCATAATATCACTCTGATCTGCGTTGACCTAAATTTCAACCCCCGAGAGCTCTAGTCTCGGCCTGCGATGGACCTGGGCTTGTGCTCTAAATTTCAGCCCCCGAGCTCTAGTCTCGGCCTGTTATGGACCTGGGCTTGTGCTCAATCGTAGATTACGCGTACAGAGAGCAGCCTGGTTATAGATAAGAGTGTAAGCAAGGCTACAAAGGAGTGAGGTTTTGAAAGAAGATCAGGATTTAAAGTAGAGGATTCTAATAGCGGAATTAATAGATGAAAACCGCACTAAGAAAAGAAATCCATTTCTCTCATGGTTTGCCAGCAAATTCGATCAGTGTTCTAATGTCTCTTTTTCATTTACTACTCTCCTTCATGGGCAAAACATTATTAAGTATATAAATATGACGACGAATCTTACAAGTCGACTCTCTTTTTATCTTGTTCACGTCTGCAGATTGCCGTCAATTTTTAAAGAGCTCTCTTTTCCTCATGGGAGAGATCGGAGGGAACGACTATAACCACGCGCTGGCCCAACGAAGAAGCATAGACGAGATTAACACCTATGTTCCCAGCGTCATCGCTGCTATTAGCAACGCAATCAAAGTGAGCACATTTCACTCAACCTATTATTATTCCCTTCGGAAAGCCCATTTCATGCTCAATATTACTCTTATAACCCTTTTTACCACCAATGCTCTATTTTTAATTGCTAGACGTTAATCGATCTTGGGGTGACAACATTGGTGGTACCGGGTAACTTCCCAATTGGATGCGTTCCATTGTATCTGACGCTTTTCCCAGGCTCGGATGAAGGATACTATGATCCAGCGACGGGTTGTATCAACTGGTTGAATAAGTTATCGGAATACCACGATAGAGAACTTGAGGCTGAGCTAGGAAAACTTCGACAACTTTACCCTGGTGCCAATATCATCTACGCCAACTATTACGAAGACTTATTGAGTATCTTCCGTTCTCCCGGCGCTTTTGGTGAGCCTTTCTTTCATATCTGTCTCGAATTTTTTTTTTTTTTGAATTATAGTTTTATTTGAAATCACTTTTATTTTTCTATTTTACAAATAAAATTTTATTTTTTTTACTTTTAAAAATATATTATATTTTATGTAGTTAATTATTTTAAAATATATACCTGGTAATTAAGACAATGAAAGCAATATATAGTCGGCTAAAACATCACCGGAATTGGCGTGATTGTAGGATTTGAGAACTCTCAAGCAGCATGCTGTGGAGTTAATGTGGGTGCACCTTGCGGATTTCCAGGCACTACGGTCTGCAGCGACCCATCAAAGTATATTTCGTGGGATGGGCTGCACTTAACGGACGCGACTTATAAGGTCCTTGCTCGTGGATTATTAAAGGACAATATTCATCTCCTCCCTTATCTAAGACATGCCCGATATCTTTCAGATCTTAGCAATATTCTTGTGAAAATATCAAAATCAATTGGAAAACAATAAAGCGTGTCTTGGCTTATTCCGATACCATTGTCTCACAAAGTTTAAATAAATCGATCCTTCAATGCAATATGATTACAGAATTTCTTGGGTGTACGCTATGGCGAGTCATAATCTTTTATGGAAGTTGAAGGTTTTATCCTTAGCAGTGTGATGCCCCCTTTCAATAGATCCATATCGAAGAAATGAAAGTTGATTGTATGGTTTATAACCCATTAAAGAAGATGGACAAGTACATTTAGATCCTTTTTGGGTTGAACTATAATGGCTCAAATTGGTGTGGATCTTGTCCGTCTTGCTTTATTGTAACGAAACGATTTTATGGGTTTGCAGGCCCGGATCGTTACAATATGATATCGGAGCCACGCACCAACGAAAGTGCATAGCTAAGTGCCATGCAGGTAAAGTGCTACATTTATGGGATGGAAGTCCTCTCTTGAACCTGTGAGGGCCACCCAGGGTGTAACTGAGTTGAGACAACTCGTGAGTAGCTCGAGATCGACTCGAAAAATACTCGAAATCGACTTGTTGCTTATCAAGTCGAGCTCGAGCTTGAGCTACTCAAGTAAATTATCGAGCCGATTCGAGTATTAAAATACTCGGCTCGAAAAGCTCGCGAGCTTGATCGGGTTTATGTAACTTTTTTTAAATATAACGATCAGCGGTTCAGTGGGGCTTTAAGACGAAATTAGAAAAAGTGGAAAAACAAACCATCGTTCATCTCAGCGAGAAAATTAGGAAAATGAACAGTCACTCGTGAGTCCCTCACCCTCCAAAATCCTCTTTTGCTAACATGCTCTACAATAACCACTCAAAACTCACATAGAGTTATTAATTTATTCCATTTTTGATGAGTCATCGATGAGATTACTATATTAACATTAATTAATCCGCAAGAACATCTAAATCACCAAAATCACCACAAGTAAAAAAAGGCTGTGACGCCAATCGCCCACCGTCCCTTCGTTGTCTTCTCCCCAAAACCCATCTTCCCTCTGCGGCGTGAGTGACTCTCGTCCCTCCCTCTATGTCCCCAAAACCCATCTTTCTCCACGTCGTGACTCTCGTGACCTCATCCTTCCCTCCGTATCCCCAAAACCCATCTTCCCTCCGTGACGTGACTCTCATCCCTATGAACAGTGAGAGGATAGAGCTCATCTCTAAGCGGTAATGGTAAGCCCTATCTTCATAAAGATAATGATAATCTTTGCCTTATCTCTAACAGTGTCCTTTGAATTTTTAGTTAAAAAAATTTTATTTTAATTTAAAAATTATTTTTTTAATTTTTATACAGAAATTCGAGCCGAGTCGAGTCGAGCTCGAGTACATCGAGTATTTTATCGAGCTCAAGCTCGAGCTCGAAATAAAAAACTCGATCGAGCTCGAGTTGAGTTTCGAGCTTCAAATTTTAGAGTCGAGTCGAGCTCGAGCTTGGCACTGTATCGACTCGACTCGGCTCGATTACACCCTAGGGCCACTTTTAGAATCCTGTCCTTTCCAATAGTCTCATATCGAAAAATTGAGAGTTGGTTGTATGGTTTATAACTAGTTAATAAAAATGAACAATACCATTTGGATCCTTTTTGGACTGTGATAGCCCAAATTGGTATGGATCTTGTCCATCTTGCATTCTTGTAACGAAATGAATTTATGGGTTTGCGGGTCCGGATCATTACCGCTGGCCATTTAACTCCTATCAAATCTGTTCTTTTCTCAATGCCATTAATATATGCTACATATAATTATCTATTATCTATGGCTTTCTTGAATAGTGTGGAAAAGGATATTACAGCTTTCCTGTAGATCCCTTAATCGAGTAAAGAAACTTTCATCTAATTAAATGGCCAACCATTTGCTCTCCAAAATTGCAAGGTGTATTTGGGTCTACAGTAGCTTCAGCTTAGATAAAGGCTTTAATGGGATGCAATGGTTGAGAGTAAGTACAATTTTATGGCATCTTGTACTAATTATAAAGCAGCTAAGGGATGCTTTTGCTCTCTGGTGAAAAGTTTGCTCTAATGCCTATATAATTCAACATGAATTTGTGTGGATGATCACGGATGGCATCAGGTTCACTTGTTTACTATTCTTTGGTTTTTCTCTACATCTTTTATTGCATGGCCTGTACCATTTGCTATGGATGTTGTGATTATGAATATTAAGGTGGCTGATATGATTACATCTGAAAGATAGTATAACACTTTCTTTCTTTCTAATAGCTCAAGGAACCTGGCCAGATACTTTATTTGGAGAGTCGGCATACTAAAATTTTAGCAGGTGATGTATATCATCTTATGCATTCTTATGTTTTGCTAGATGAATCAAAGCAATTTACTTAGATTTGGCATCTTACTATGCTACGTACCTAGAATTAAAATTTTTTGGCAGAAATTTTGTTGTGATAAATTTCCTTGTAAAGTTTTGTTGCGATCCAAAGGTCTTAATCTTCCCCTCTATTATGCTTATTTGTGGTTTACGTGCTAGCGATGATGAATATGACAGTCATACTCTTATGACATGCTAGCTAGTATGCTAGATAGTGTTGGGAAAGTCTTGCAAAACATATTATTGAGAGGTATGTGCCACAATCTTTAACCGATCTGATGCACTTGGCATTCAAGAGACATACTCAAAAGATAACCATGCTACTAAGGGTGTAACTTGGGCCGGGTTCGGCCGAACCCAATTTACAACAGTGTTTAAACTCATTTGCCCAACCCGAACCCAAAAGACCGGGTTTAACTCGGCCCGATTTGCAATTGATCCAGGTTAGGGTTGACCGCAATCCGAACCCGAGATAACCCGAACCCGAGGGTTACCCGAACATGGTAGCTTATCGGCACCAGATTTTTGGGGGCATTGAATGCACCAATCGGATCGGATGAGATACCAACTTGAGGGCGAAGAGAGCAAGGTCATCGATCACAGGCGAGAAAAAGGATAAATATAAAGGTGGACACTCGCACATTTCGTTTCACTTCCCGCCTCCTCTCTTCTTTGTTTACGACCTCTTCCTCTTATTTGTTTCAGATAAGACTTTTTTTTTAAGACAATGTTAAAGCCCCGAGTCCAGCTTATGCGTTCGGTAAGAGATTTTTTTTTCCGTCTTTAGGATCCATAATTCGATGTTTATTTACTTTGGAAAAAAAGCATTTTTTTTCTCATCAACCCGAATTCCAATCTGAAACTCAACCCGAACCCGATTTTTAAAAATAGGGTTAGGGTTGAGGTTTTATAAATAGGGTTAGGGTTAGGGTTAGGGTTGATATTTTACAAATAGGGTTAGGGTTAGGATTAGAAAAACCGAATTTTATGAGCCAAGTTGCACCCCTATATGCTACTCCTAACTATTGCTAGCTGGATGGATAAGATGACAGGCATCACATGCCAAAATTTGGTGAGCCAATATAGAACAAGGATCTTGTAAGAAGGGTCGATATGTTAACTATGAAATGGCAGCACGTTCATAAAGGTCATGATTTCAATATATACATAGTGAAGGAGTTGGGGTCATCTTGGTACTTGGTGCCCTAATCAAAGAATAGATATCACAATCTCTTGGTCACCCTCCTTTTTGTGTTAAAAATCAACTTTGATAAATTTGTTAGTTAGTCAGCAATAGGCTTGGAAGTTGCTATTAGAGACCATTATGGTCATCTCATTTATGCTTCAAAGGACAAGAGTGCCAGGCTGCTGTTTTGTAATGGTTAAAATAGTTGTCGTTGCTCTATCCATAAAGGTTCGTGCTACGGGTGAGAGGGTTACTGTTTAAGGTTCTTTTAAGATTCGTGCTACGAGATTTCTTCGTCCCAATCTCCGATTCCGGTTGTTCTGCTTCCACTGGCCTGCTGGTGATGGCCGACGGCAGCAAGATCCCGTCCTCCGGTGTCGATCATTGTCCGGCTGGTGGAGTGCCGGCTCGTCGTAAGGGAGCAAGCTTGTTCACTGGTCTGCTCCCTCGCCGTCCTCTGCTGAAATCCCGGGCTGGAACTCCAGTTTCGAGATCATTCAGCTTCCCACGGCGGCAATTGACCGGGAAACAGAGGATTGGTCATCCTCTGGTTTGATTGTGCGTACTTTGTCTAGATGGGTTCCCCCTGAAGCTGTGATCAGGGAATTCCGCCGGACAGGGCTTGCGGGACGAATTGACTCAATCTCCCTTGCCCACCACAACTTTGTTGAAGTTTGAGCTCCCTGCTGCAAGATCTGCAGCCCTGGGTAGTGAACGGCCAACCGTTGGCTATGGAGGTTTGGAGACCGGATTTTGTCCCCGCGGATGATGCCTTGCGAACTACTCTACTTTGGGTTTGTCTTTCCAACCTTCCGCTGGAATATTGGGATGTGGAGACTCTTCGTAGCATCCTATCAGTGGCTGGGCAGTTTTGGAAGCTGACACTTTCATGAAGGAGAGATGGCGGGGAAGCTTTGCCCGTGTGTTTGTTAGGGTTGATTTGAGTAAACCACTGCGGCCGGGGGCGAGAATCAGAGCTCACGGTCACCCGTTTTGGTAGCAATTTGCCTACGAGCATGTTGACTGTATTTGCGCTCATTGTGGATCTATTCACATGACTGGTGTTTGCTTGTCTTCTTCGGCTCCAGGTCCCTCTGCTGCAGCTCCGTTGTTTGGCCCCTGGATGGCCGCGCTTCGTCACTGGAAGCTTTCCTCTGTTACGGAGCAATTGGGTCAGGCCAAAGCAGTGGAGTCTTTGGGAATGGCTAATTCGGACTCTCTGGGAGAGCTGGACGGTTGGCTGAAGCCGGGGAAGTCTTCTCGCAGAACAACGGTGCCGTCGCCCTCCTCTCCCAATGTAGCATTCGTCCATGCTGAGTCCCAAGTGTTTAAGGGACCATGCCGGGAGTCTTCTTCCGTGCTGGTTACTGTACATGCTGGCACGCTCATGTCTTCGGCTCCAGTGGTCTCTTCAGGGGTCCCTTCAAATCTGAGAGTAATCCCAAAGCTAAGAAGGCTTCCAAGGGAAGTAGGAAGAAGATCAATCACTCACCCAAGCTGAAGGAGAAGCAATTGTCTTCTGATCCAGTGTTCCAGTTCATGGCTGAATCTTCCGTGGCTAAGGAAACTGGTTCTGCTTCTGATAATGGAACTCAGCTGATTGTGAATGGGAAAGTTGTTGCTAATCCATTTCGCCTTCTTGGCTCGGATCGCTGGGCCGGATGCTCCAAGGTTCGGGAGGATGCTAATCCTGCTTCCCTAAAACGGGCCCGGGCTGTTGAGGTTATTGGGCCCAGATTGCCCCCTAAGGCCTTGGTTGAGAAGGGCAGGGTGTCTGCTCTTGGTAAGGGTCTATCAGTGGAAGTTGTTCCTCCTCTGGTTCTAGACCCCAGGGTAAAGATGCTCATGAGGTGGCCCTTAAAGTTGCCAGAAATGCTTCCCCTTCTGTCTCTCGGGAAGACGGTCCTCCTGTTACGGAGCAGAGTGAAGTTGTTCCTATGGAGCCAGTTCAGCAATTAGCTCTCCTTGATCCGGGTCAGTGTCAGATGCCGGATCAGGGACTCCAAATGTTGTGTCCTGATTCGAAAGATCAATCAGATTTGGTTATGATGGGGGCTCAGGCTGAGGCCTAAGGCATCCTTGCTTCTCTTGTTATGAAGATTCTCATTTGGAATGTTCGAGGAGCATTGAAACCATCCTTTTGCTCCTCCTTTGGCAGGCTTTTGCAGATTCATCATTTTGATATATGTGTTTTGTTGGAAACTCATCTGTCCGATCTTAGTCTTCAGCGCTTCCGGTGGCGAGTCTGTAATTGGTCTTCCTATGCTGTGGAAGCTAATGGTCTATCTGGGGGTATTATGGCTCTCTGGAAGAACCCAACTATCCGAATTGATGCTTTTCATCATAATCATCAACAGGTGGCCCTGGTATTTCTGAGGGAACCCTTCCACCCTGGCTGCTTCTAGGAGTCTATGCCAGTACTAATTTTCATCAGCGGCGCGGCCTTTGGTCAGAGATTCTTTCTTTATTAGAACAGGGCCTCCCTATCTTATCGCTGGTGACTTTAATTGTATTTTGGATGCTTCTGAAAAGCATGGGGGCGTTTTGTGGATTCTCCGAATTCCATGGAGTTTCGCTCCTTATCTCCTCTGCGGGTCTTTTAGATCTGGTTTCTCGGGGATGCAGTTTACTTGGTGTAATAACTACAGTGGGTCTGCTCGGGTGTGGGAGCGGTTAGATCGGGCTCTGGCCTACTCTTCTTGGATGCAGTCCTTTGTCAGTGCCACTATGACTCATTTTCGGATTGCATCAGACCATTGTCCCCTCCTCATCTCTACTGAGCTGTCTTCTGTTAGGCGGGGGCCTTTTGGTTTGAGCAGTTTTGGACGTATTATTCTTCGACCCGGTCCTTAATTAGTCAAGTGTGGCATATGCCAGTTAGAGGGAATTCTACTTATGGCTCACTCGCCGCTTAGAGCTCACCAAGCGCAGACTCTTACGGTGGCATAGGAGTGAGGTGGGGATCTTATGCAGCAAGTCCTGGCTGTGGAAGCTGACATTTCTGCTCTTCAGGTGAAGGAGGATGTGGAGGGTCAGCTATCTGAGAGTGATCTTCAGTCTCTTAGGAGTTGTTTGGCTCTGCATCATTCCTTGCTCAAGCAGCAGGAGACTTATTGGCATCAGGGTCCTGGGTTCAGTGGATCCAGGAAGGTGATCGCAATATCAAGTTCTTTCACCAGGCCATTGTGGCTAGGCGTGTTGCCAATCGGATTTCGCTATTAGTGATGCGGAGGGTACTATCCTTGATGACGATGGGGCTATTCGAGAGCAGATTTTCCATTTCTTTCAGTCCCGTTGGTCGGAGGTTTTTGGTGCTGACTCCCCCAATACCACTGGTACTCAGGATGTTAGGGTTTCTGACAGTGAAAATGCTCTTTTGACTCGGGAGGTCCTGGCGGAGGAGATTCGCTGGCTGTTTGGGCTCTGGGACCTGATAAAGCTTCGGGTCCTGATGGCTTTCCGCCTTTTTCTACCGCTACTATTGGGATATTGTAGGGCAGGATGTTACCTTGGCTATTCAGTGTTTTCTCTATCAGAACTATTCCTCCTGAGTGGCAGAGGACCTTTCTTGCCCTGGTTCCTAAAAGAGAGAATGCTCTGCTTCCTCAGCTATAGGCCGATCAGTTTGTGCACTACTCTATATAAAGTCTGAGCTCGTATCTTGGTTACTCGGTTGCAGA